>JAFJYJ010000036.1:5970000-6480000 GCA_019022615.1 Acacia melanoxylon
ATGCTGACAGAAGTTGCAACCAAAAGAATTTTATAAGAGTACAAAATTAGCAATTACAATGGCTTGGCTTATCTCTTGCCATGATGCTAACCATATACTTAGGGCAGCACGGAGTATAGCCTATGTTTAAAATCTACTCTCGCTGAATGTATATTTATATTGGTGATTTCAATGGTAGAAGAAGAATATCATTTTGATTGATAATTGAAATATAATGTCTATTTTATATGAAATATAGGAGTTTAAAGACCTGAAAACCTTTTATCCCCTATGAAAGAACGTCATAATTTCCAATGAAGTTTAAATATCAGAAGATGGAGGAGCAGAACTGTTCTCTTTATACTGAATGTTGTAAAGTTTGTCTTGTTGGTATCTTAAGATGGAAAGACAGTTAAATAATGTGATGTAGGACATAAATGGGTACCAAGGAAAATTACAAAGATGTCCAAGCATTGCAGATCTTTGCTATAGATTATTATGTAGGTTCAGAGGAATGTGTTCATCTTCGTAAGTATTATTGACTGGAGAGGATTGGTTGCATTCATCTTCTGGAGTAGAGGGAGTCACTGGACGTCTGACTGCCATTTTTTGAGTAGTACTAGGCATTGTCATATGTATCTTATTTTTTCCATGTTTCGATATTGGTATTTTAATTTGAATACTCATGCATTTATCAGTTCCAAAATCCATGTCTCCAATGATTTAATCAAGGGAGGTGGTAATCTTTATTCATTGAACACAGTTTAAGTTATAGATGTATTTTCTTTTCTCCCCCATATTCTCCTTTTCTTTGTCCTTGAATTATTCTGTCGTTCTTTGTAAACTTGCCAACAAAATCTTATTGGTGGTGTCCTTGGGAAACCAAGTTAAAATATGGTTTTGCAGTTATGCTGTTATGTATTTCTAGTTATTGAAATTGAGATTTTAATCATTTATTATCTATGAATTGGTCTGTCCTCTATCATGACATTTTAAAGTTTTCATACAGGTCCCAGCTTTCTTAGAAATCCATGATATAGCTGGATTGGTTCGAGGTGCCCATCAAGGGCAGGGACTGGGCAATAGTTTCTTATCTCACATACGTGCTGTAGATGGCATTTTTCATGTTTTGAGTAAGATGTCCAATCTGATTGTTCAACATTTCTAACCATGTTGCAACTTTGATGACTGTAATGTCGGCTTGGGAATTATAAATTTTGGTCCTCGCTGTTTGTCAGGGGCATTTGAGGATTCAGATGTTATCCATGTAGATGATTCTGTAGACCCAGTGCGGGATTTAGAGGTTATTACTGAAGAGTTACGGCTGAAGGTATGCTTTTTTACTTCTGCATTTTTCAGGCAGGGTATGGTCTCTTCAGTATTCAAATTGAATCTCAGAGTAAAAAATTGATCATTGTTAGTGACTAATTACTTAAAATTTTAAAACTCTTCTTTATATGTGCTGAAGGAGGCCTATGCAATGACATGCCACATGTAAAATTTTATCTTTCTAAGAAGTTTTTTGTGCACTGTCATATAGCCGCTGATGTAATCTTCTATGTCTTGATTTTTGTATCTCATTCTAGGATATTGAATTCATAGAAAGGAAGATAGAAGATCTTGAAAAGAGCATGAAGAGGAGCAATGACAAGCAGTTAAAAATTGAGCTTGAATGTTGTCAAAGGGTATAGATTCAGCTTTTTTCTTCTTCTATTTTTCCGTTTATTTTTTCAAAAAGTCACTCCTACTATTTGTTTAATCTATTTTTGTTTCTGTTTATTTTAACTTACGCAATGGTATTTGGTTCTTGGAGATATCTGCTGTTGCATATATGTTGCTATTCTTGCTATCTACTCAATATATTTGTTCTTTTTTGTAAACTTAAGCAGCCGAAATTGTTATTCTCGGTTTTCTTCCCCAGTGGTATGATTTTTTGTGGCACTTTCTGTTACATGGCTTCCTTTTGGAATCTTTTATTTTATTACTACACAACAAGGAATTATTTGTAGCCAAATCTTTCAAAGTTCTTTTTAAAAATAAATAAATTGAGACTTGCATTTTCTGCATAAAATGTTATATATTTGAGATCAATGGAAAACATTTCCTCTCTGTAGTTGTAATAAACCAAAATGCGTTTATGAAATGGTTACATGAAACTATTGAAAAGTGATGTGTAATACAATTGCATGCTATTTTTGTGTTGTGTTTGTGCAAGACATGGGAGTGGGAGGTTGGATAGGTGGGCGTCTCAACATTTTCTTTATTTGACATTGCTCTGCTCCATTTCAGTTCTGAAATAGCGTCTATGACTGAAATTGAATGTCTTAGTGGCTGTTTGTTTATGTGAAATTCTTCATGGTAATATGTGATATAAAACGATATAATTTAGAGTTTGTGCCCCATGATTATAACTTTGAGCTTGCAATAATACATGGAGTGGACATTGTTGTGTGACTTGTGTTTACCTTCTGTCCTACTGTCTCACATAGTAACTATGCAATATCACTTATCTCTTTCTGGCATCTCTTATGTTCGTTATTTATACAAACCATTCTTTTAAATCCAAATTGGATTGGAAATGTGGGATGACAGTTCTTTGTGTCTACAGGTCAAGGCATCCCTAATGGAAGGGAAAGATGTACGGCTAGGGGATTGGAAAGCTGCTGACATTGAGATTCTAAATTCTTTTCAGTTGCTCACCGCCAAACCTGTTGTATACTTGGTATCTCCATTTTTTTTTTCTTTCTTCACCTCATTAAAATTACAAATATTACTTTAGTTGAAATTGAAATATTAAAGAAGAGCTTGTGACTTGCCATCTAAATAAAGTAAAGCTATCAGCTATGTTTTTTGGGTGATTCAGTTATTGTAGTTTTTTCGTGCTCTAGATCTTGTAACATAATTAAATGTATTTTATGAATGCATATATTTTTGTATATTGGTCTGGTTATATCATCAAATGTCACACTGAAATATATGAAATTTCCCTTGTATCCCTTTTTTCAATCAATATAAAATATTGAATCTACATATTTACTAGCCATGAATAATGTGGCTCTTCTTGAGCTACATATAATCTTTTTTACTTTTTTTCAATCTTTCTCCACTCATTTTGTTATTTCTTTGTTGCAACAAACAACAACAAAAGCCTTTTCCCGTTTGCGGTAGATCTTTGTTATGTTGTTTTTATTCTTTTAATATTTTCATACATGTTTCAATAGGGTTTAAATGTTAATAAGATGAATACAATCTTTCTGAAATGTTTAAATTACTATCTAGGAAAAAATATCTTGTTTTGTGGGTTATTAGTGCTTTTTCTCAGTGTATTGGTGTAGGTGTAATCAATGTCATAACTCCATATTGGTGTTTGACGTTATTTTCTTTAGATCTCTCTATTAAAGCTCTACCTGTTAATACCTACGGTTCATTTGCAGGTTAACATGAATGAGAAGGACTACCAAAGAAAAAAGAACAAGTTTCTTCCAAAAATCCATGCATGGTATGTAGGCCTTTTGTTTGTTATATGGTTTTATTTATTTTTACCTTTTATCTTCTGGATTAGGTGCCATTTATGACACATTAGTCTGGAGGTTTTTATTCTTTATCTTTAAATTATTTAAAAAGAAATTATTTTAAGAAACAGAAGAGATACAAATGAAGAGGATTAAGATATACTCCTAGGAAAAAGGTCCAAGGCCATGGAAAAACATAAGTAAATGAAATAAAATGTTTTTCATCCTGCAAGGCTGACTATTTCCATTGATCATCTAAAAAGACATTTCTGACACAGATTATTGTTTGAAATTTGATGATAATGTCAGATACTAGTTTTCTCAGTCCTAGAAATCAGGAAACCCTTAGCTGGAAGTAATAGTTTTTGCTGATAAAATATTATTCTGATGTTATTTTTTATTTTTGAATCTGTGTCGTGTGTGTGTGTGTGTGTTGAAGTAAATTGACTTTTGCTTCTCTGCTTTCCAGGGTCCAGGAGCATGGTGGTGAACAAATTATTCCCTTCAGCTGTGTCTTAGAGAGGAGTCTTACTGATATGCCTCCAGATGAAGCAGCTAAGTATTGTGAGGAGAACAAGGTTCAAAGGTTTGTGCAAAGTTCTATCTCTTTTCATTATTAAACTGAACTAGTCATATTTTCCTTTCATTTATACAAACGAGCTTTTACTACCCCGCGCGTTGCGCTGGAGAATGTTATTAATGAAAAAACATATTTTTTCGTTAAAATAAATCCATCACACTACCATTAGTTTAACATATTATATTTCAATTATATGAGAGAAAACAATTAATTGAATAAAAACTGATAAATAAAATGTGACTCATTCAATTGACATTGAAAATCAATAGAGCAACAAAATATAATCTATATAGGTTCTGAGAGATGAATATGTGTAAATAGATTCTAATTGTTCGAGTATAATGTTTTTAAAGATAAGCAATTGTTTTAGAATGGATCACTTTTGAAAATAAGCAGTTGATTACAATTATTTAAGTATAATTTCAACTTTTCTTGATGCATACATGCATTTATATAATATGACTTCTATTCTAGAAACTCATTTCCTCTAAATCTTAACTAATCATTTGTAGTCATTTGAAGTTATTTCAATTTAATTCAAATAAATTAAAAATCACATTTGAGTTCAAAAAAGCATTACATCACAATACAATCTTTTAATATACATGGAGATTATGAACAAAAAACCTCAAGATCAACAAAATCCGTTTCCTTTGCTACGTTTCCTCTCACATTGGTCTATAGCCATTGGACACCAAAGTGTTTTCATATCTAAGCTATTAACGCCAACATTAAGAATCCTTTTATTTTTTGACTAATAAGTTGTTGAGAGTACTTAAATTCAAATTAATGCATCAACTTTAAATATATCCTTCTAATTTTTTACCTACTGCAATTCCGACATATTAATCATAACTACTATTTTTTACCTAAAAAAATAGCTACTAAAAAATACCATTAAACATAGCATATAAATAATAGCAATCACTCTCCCTTGCACGGGGAGCATTAAATTCAACACACAAAAAAGTACTGAATAAGATTCAACCTTGGTGGAAAAAATAATAATATCAACAGCTGCTTACATCCAACATAGATAGTTGTTATTTGAAGAAATTAAGCAGCTCACTATCCCTGTCTGGTCGTTTCTTCCACTAAATCCACAATTGTTTGCCGCATTTCATTCCAAAACACTTTGTGCCCAGGGCAAGGCGTTCCATCTCATCTAAGCAAAGAAAAATACAGAAAGGTCAAAGAAAGAGCTTGGCAAAACACTAAAAGACCCCATGAAAAAAACACAATTGCACATCAGAGAACAGACCATCACATTATATAGCATTCGACTTGATTGACCTTCATGCATTAAAGAATGTAGAATTGATCAGTTTTCATTTCAGTGATAGTATGATTTGTTCGAATGGCTATGACTGGTACAACAAAAGTGACACATTGTAGCTTGCATATGTAATTTATTTAAAATAGTCATCTGCTTGGTCAAATGCCTACAAAATCACTTTTGCTGCATGAAAATAATACCAAATCAGAAACTCAGCATCTTAAATAAATAAAAAATAAAAAATACAGAGCAACCCTTCACAGTGTGCATTTGTGAGTCTTGTCTTAGTATCAGTACAACATTAGTCATCAACAATTCCCCTACAAACAGAAAAACGATGCAATACTGATACAAAGTTCCACAACACAATGACAAAAATATTAGTCCAGATAGAAGTTAAACTGACTTGGTTATTACAGAACTAATTCCTCAAAATCATAATTGATTCGACCATATTAGCTTGTCCTCAAAAAAATAATAATATTCGCATTAGGAAGTCCATGGACATCACAGAAAAAGAAGCAAATAATCACCAAAGAAAAGCCACTAAACAATAAAGCAAAACTAAAGATGCCAGCTTCACATGAAAATCCAACTGATGAAATATTATATTCAATTGCTTGTGAGAAGGAATGTGTACGATACAAGGAGCCATTCACGGGTTTAGAGACTTTGCCCGTGAGTGTTGTCCAGAGAAATTCGGCTAAGACATTGATTGAAGCAGGAATGTGTACGATCCAAGGAGCCATTCACGGGTCAAGAGACTTTTTTCGTGAGTGTTGTCCAAAGGGCAATGTCAGAGATAGTGCTTTTAATACTCAGATTTTTTTTGGGTCAGAGAAATGAATAATACTCTGAGATTCAATGCCTCATAATAAAACATTGAATTGGCGAATAATTTTATCTAACCTGAAAACACACAAACACACATATTCTTGTATAAGGATATGAAGATGTAAGATCTATAGGTTTGTTCGCATAGATCTGCTTGGATGGAGATTCTGGGCCCTAAAATATGCAAACATATTCACATCGTCCTAGATTTAGATTCAGGATGCAACAGCTTTTGACCGCATCAACAGGAATTGATGCTGGAGATGAAGGCAGCGATGCCGACTTGGGAGATGATGCTGTAGCTGCCGCCTTGACCTTTGACAAAGAAGAACCTCAGTTACTTTTCCGGAAGTTTCCATGAAACAAAGGAAAATAAAAGGAAAGGAAAACAAACCAGAGTAAGATTGACAGCGGTGAGAGAAATTCAAGAGACGAGTATGTGAGATCTGTTCACATCGTCTTCATTCTCGTCAACAGAGAGAGCACAGAGAAAATCGAGGACAATGGAAAAGGATTTGTCATTTCCAAAAGGCGCTTGATCGAATGACGCCATTTCTTAAGCTGTTGGAGAAAAACCTGGAAAATGAAGAGGAGGAAGAAAAGGCGTTCATGTTTTAAAACGCAAAAATCATGGAGAAGAAGATGAAAAGTGAGGAATGGGAGAGATCAAAGGAGAAGGGAAGAATGGTGCAAGAGAACAAACCTTCTTAGCATCGATGGCGACGGCAGATTCATGAAGCTTGAGTTCGGAGCAAATGAGTGAGAGAGAGTCGAAGAAGAAGAAATATCATGGGATTGAAGTGGCTATGAGAGAAACTTGAGGAAACCGAGAAAGAGAAGAAGGAAATAAAATAGAAGGAGCATAAGAGAGAGGAGTGAGGAGAAGGGATTCAAATTTTGAATCCCGCATGGCTTAGACAAGATGTGACGTGAGAGAAGGAAAGGGCATGGGGGAAATAAAAAGAAAGGAGAAAAGGTGGTCCCGAGAAAAAGGGAGAGGAGAGAATCGGCTTGATGGAAGATATCACGGCTTAGGAAAAGTAATTGAACGGCTTAGGAACAGTAAACTGTGAGGAGAGCTGATGATAAGCCGTTAACAATATGGCTTGAAGGGATGTGTTATTATATATATATTGATGATTGTGAGTATCAGCTTTGCTGTTCGTGACTTATGAATAGCGTGGCTTGTTATAGATTTATATGTGATTATATTGATATATTGATGTGTGAGAATTATCATGCATATAGGCAATCATTTTGGAATAAATGTGAGAATACTGCTTTATTGGGGGGGGGGGGGGAATCTCTACATCTGTTTAACTTTTTTTTATTTATTTATTTTTATAGAATGATTTTGTCAACCTTCTAAACTGAATACTGTGATGTTGTTTTTGGCCATTGAATAGAAAGTTGTTTCCAAGTTCAATGATGGCAAGGTCTGCTTTTTTGCGCGTCATTGTAAGGCCTATGCACTAAGTTGCCAATTTTTCTTCTAAATACTGCTAAAACTTAAATTTTTGAGCATTTAGTGCATTATTTTTAATGTACCTCCCAAGAGAATCAAGACTGAGATCTTAAGTAAGATCAATTGAACGGTAAAATAAGTCATGTGAAACTGACTAGTATTGAGTGCACTAAGTTGCTAGATCAAATAGAGGATCATGTGATCCTACAAGATGACTAGATTTTAAAATTTAAGATACTTATAATGTGAAACTGACTAGTATAATATTATCTAACATAATAGCGCATAGTTTAAGTCCTAAAGGTCATTAAGTATCACCCACTAACACCCAAATTTAAAAAGAGTTGACTTCTAGTCTTTATGCTACTAAACTCTAATAGATTACATTCTCTGTTGTAACAGCGCTCTCACCAAAATCATAAAGACTGGTTTTTCTGCGATTAATCTCATTTACTTTTTCACAGCAGGACCTGATGAGGTAACATATATTCTTTAATACTTCCTAGATATTACTTTCATGGGATTTTCTTTTTTTTTTCCTCCCATTTTTTTAAACTATAGTTTTAATAGTTTGTGTCCATCAGTGTTGACAATAAACCATACATCTTATGTAGTTGTTTTTCAGTTTTCATAAAATCATCATCTGGTTAATCTCCTGTTATGTATAGTTCATTAAATTCGTAGCATTAGATATTTCCTTTCTCTTCGCCAATTTTATGAGGCTCATTATAAATTACTCCATCTGGTCTCAAATGTAATCACCAATATCTACCTCTTAGATATTAAGAGAATTAGTTAACGATAGTTTAACTGATTAAATTTGTACCAAAAAGCAATTATTTTCCAGATTTGTCCTATTTAAATGGTTTACCTCCTTCCATAGTAAATTGCTTCATCTGTTACCAGCAAGCTGTTGGTTGAAGTGGTAAGAGGCCTCACCCCCTGTAAGGAGGAGAACATAAGTTTGAATCCAGGAAGCATACTTGTTGGGAGAGGTGAAAACCCTTGCCCTCTAAGTCTCAAAAGGGAAATCCTTGCTCAATTAAAAAAAAAAAAAAAATTGCTTCATTTGTTGTTGGGAAATTCAATGAGAGGTATTCAAGTTAAAAGGCATTTGATGATCCAAAAAAAAAGAAAAGGAAAAGTGACTTATATTTTGGACCAACAAAACTCTTTAATAAGTAGTATATTTGAGACTAGAGAGAGCATTATATACAAGCAGTATATATTTCCATATTTGATGCACTTAATTTTTCTGCGTTCCATAAACCAATGATTTTTTTTTTTGTATAATTTGCATTGCCAGGTTAAGTGTTGGCAAATTAGACGGCAAACAAAGGCTCCTCAAGCTGCAGGGGCTATCCATTCCGATTTTGAAAGGGGATTTATTTGTGCTGAGGTTATTTTTACTTCATTATTTTGAACTTTTTTTTTTCATTTTGATAATCCCCTCTTCCCTATCCCCATGACAAGCAAAATATATCTCTCAACTCCATGAACCCGGTAAGGCTCCAAACATGGGTTTAGGTTTTCAAATGTGAACCCCCACCCCCCTAGGCACGGTTAATATATAAAAAAGGAAGAATTTGGTGTAGTATAGTAGAGACATGGAAAGGGTCCAATGAATCATCTGCTATTGCCATGACCACCTCAATTTTTCTTTGGCTGAGAACTGTGCTGTCAGTGTTTTTCCTTTTATAATCCTGTTTCAATCTTTTAAAAATCTGGTGGGTTGTCTTTTCAGGTTATGAAGTTTGATGATCTAAAGGAACTTGGTAGTGAGGGGGCTGTAAAGGTGAGTGCTTAATTTAAGATGTAATTACTCCAGTTCAATACTATTGCTTGCAACAAATTTGTGTTGCTGGGTCCAACATAGACTGGTAACCAAATTTAAAATGTCTAATCTGTTTGGTTTGTACATTCAGTGGGCAGATTTTGTTCCCAATAGAATTCTGCTAGGGAGTTGTCTTCTATCTCTACTTTTCTGTCTTTGTTGTGCTATTAGACATGAGAAAAGACTTTGATATTGGTTCTTTTATTTTTAACATGGTTTTTCTTCTATCCCATAAAGTTGACTTGTTTTTGTTGTACAAGTGTAATTTACTGTGATGCAAACAACATTAGAGCCTGAGCTTATCTTCTGCGTGGCATTTGTATTTTTTTTAATAGGCTGCTGGAAAGTATAAACAGGAGGGAAAAACCTATGTTGTCCAAGATGGGGACATCATATTCTTCAAGTTCAATGTCTCTGGTGGGGGAAAGAAGTGAAACAAGCAATCCATTTGTAGCAGAAGATGGCTGTTTTGCTTGGAATATGCGCTTTGTTGGCAGACAAGCCTACCATTCCTAGCAGTTTGAGAGCTTGAGTTGTAATTTATGAGACATGCTGAACTTTAATTGAGGTTAAGTATTTATAGGTATTGCATGGTTTGTTTGTTAGCCATGTCGAGAGCCGTTATCTGATCCACTGGCACCACGCTGCTTCCTTCTTTTTGTTGGTGATTTTTTTTTTTTTTTTTTTAAAAAAAAAACTTGAAAAAGAAGAACAGCTTTTGATCTTTATTAGAATATCAGTTTCCGTGGGCTTTGGTATCTCATCAAAGTAAGCCTTCATAACCTTGTGTAGTTTATGTAACGTTGCGGTTACACTCGGAAATACACACATTTATTAGCCAAAAAAGAAAAATCTATTTTTAATATATTGGTGGGAGAAAATTTATCTTTGCTCAGTCGTTGTGCTCAACTTCTTGACAAGATTTGTATTTCAAGATTTAAAAATATCCATTATTTGGGAGGCTATATTTATTATTAGATTTTTTGAGGTTCTCAAAAATGTTTTTAAGAATATAATATTAAATAATTGGTCAGGTAAAGGACGTCGGTCAAATGAGATACTTCTTGAGTGTGGAAGTTGTAAGCACCAAAAAGGGCATCCCAAGTTCCCAACGGAAGTATACCCTATATCTGTTACATGAAACAGGTATGCTAGGGGCACAACCCAGTTGTCACCTAGAAATCAAACCAAATGGTGTCCCAATATAATGATATTTTATTTATTTTTTTCAGACAATTTAACAATAATTTTATAATGTATAAGCCCAAATATATTATACAACAAGGTTTTCTATATTTTTCTAACAGATACATGTACCTAACTAACTAACTAACCCAACCCCCACATCCTATTCGGAACTATTTCTTTTGTCTTTGACTCCAATCATGGGTCTTGTTGACAAAAAAAAAACATGGGTCTAAAAGAAGAATTCACTGCCTTGTTGAGGGCAGACGAGTAGGGTAAGTTTAAAGGAAAATGATAAATATAAAGATATATCTTATACTCCTTTCAATTCTTTATATAAAATATGTTTATCTAATTTGATTAGATTAAGGTAGTTATTAATTAGTTAATATGACATATATTGATTAAAATACTCTAGTTATCCTTCATTCTCTCTTTTTTTTTTTTTATATATAGTTGAAGAAACATTAATAAAGATAAATTTAAAAAAATATTGGTAAAATAAAAAATGTGTCTTGTACTTAAACATCACAATCAACTCCTTAAATACACGGATGGGGTTAGAATGAGGGGTCGTTTTTGGAGGACCACGTATTGGACAGTGGGGCCCAGGGATCAAACCCCTCCATCATCTCTCCTTTATAAGCTTCCACCTACTTGCCTCCGCTCTCATGTAATACCTCATAATAATAATAATATTATTATTATTATACCAACAACAATAATATAGTAATAATAAAATTTAGAATTTAATAATGTGGGTATTGTTATATAACCTATCAATAAGTTGGCAATAATTAAAAAACTCAACCCATGGTTAAACCCTAATTTTAAATTATAAACAGAGGTTTAGCCGCCTAACCCTAGCTAATGCTTAATACTCTTCTACTACTTCCTCTATTCTTACTCTACATCAAATCATTCTTTTAGAGGTTAGAAAAAAAAAGTAACTGGTAATCCTAATCCCTAGGTCAATAGAAATCAATTGTTCTACGTTGCATTTTTTTTAAAATCCAAAACCTAAGTTGCACCAACATTGACACGAGACACAAAATACGACACGACTCGACACTCAGACACGTTAATCCTAAAAAAATATAAATTTTGACACGTTAGGACTCGTTTTGATATTATATATATATATATATATATATATTAAATATATATATATATATTATAATTTACATTCAAGTTCAATATTCCGTAAAACCCTGTCCTCCAGCTTTAGCTCGTCGTAGATTCAGCCTCATCATAAAAGCCGTGCCTCCTTTTTTTAAAAAAATACAAAAGGAAAATTCATCATCAATTCAATAATATTCAAAGCCACACATATTCTTAAAAAATAGGAGTGTCGGACGGTGTCAGAGTATCGAACGGTGTCAGAGTGTCCGACACACATATTTTTTAAAAATAGGAGTGTCCGTGCTTCATAGTCCAAAACTGTCATCTCGAATTTTTGTGAGTTCTCCTTTCATTCGTTGGTTGAATATCTACGTTAGACGGTTCAAATTTCTTGGTCAAATGTTTAATATGCATCACCTAGCATGCTAATTTGTAATAACCCGTAGTTTATCTTTGTGGGATCTTGCATATAAATGTCCAACGCATGCATGTTAAATCGAAATGTCAATATTGTTTCTAAGCTGGCGTGCTATGTTGTGTGCTTATTATCGACAACGTTGTTTTGAGATGAAACAAGAGTCATGAGACTTGTTGTTATGTGTGTATTTGAAATAATCGAGTGGGAGAATAGCTTTGGATGGTACCTCCTAAAGTGATGAACACAACTCTTAGGTTTTATGCCTTCGATATATTATATGATGTAAATAGATATTATCTGTTCTTCCCAAAGTAATGTCTGGCAGGGTTTTCCGGGACACTAGTAGCAACTTTCACTAGTGCAAAAAATGGCTTTAAGACCGCCTCATTTAGACCGGAGTATTGACGCACCGGTCTTAAAAGTATGACCGGTGGCAGTTTTGTAAATATCAAGAACTTTTTGGACCGGATTATAGAGGATCCGGTCTTAAAAGTATGGCCGTGTAGCGATTTTGTAAATATAAAGAACACTTTTAAGACCGGATTAAAAAGGATCCAGTCTTAAAAGTATGGCCGTGGCAATTTTGTAAATATAAAGAACACTTTTAAGATTTGGATTAAAAAGGATCCGGTCTTAAAAGTATGATCGGTGACAATTTTGTAAATATAAATAACACTTTTAAGAATGGATTAAAAAGGATCTGGTCTTAAAAGTATGACCGGTGGCAATTTTGTAAATATAAAGAGAACTATTTAGACCGAATGTTAAAAAGAACCAATCTAATTTTTTTTTAAAAAAATATATATTACTTTTAAGACCGGATGTTTTAAATATCCAGTCTAAAAAGTAAAAAAAAAATGTCTATTTTTTTAAAGAGCGGATGTTACAAAGAACCAGTCTAAAAGTTTAACTTTTAAGACTTCAATTTGATAACAACCGGTCTTAAAGATTTTCATTAGGCGCGGCAAACGAAAATTGAATTTTCATTATTCCTTTTCTAGTTCCCTCCACTTTCCATTGATTTCTCCGCTCTCTTCTCATTTTCACTTCCCCACCCCGCGCATTCACAGTGGCTACCGTAGCCTCAAATTTCGGAGATCTGTGGCTCAACAACAATCCGAGAATGATTCGTGCGGTTGAGTTCGTGTTTGTTGCGTTTCTGTTTCCGTAGCTCAACAACAATATATATATATATATATTATATATATATATATATATATCAACAACAATCCGAGAATCATTCTCGGATTGTTGAGATATATATATTATATATATCTCAAATGATATATATATATATATTTATATTGTTGTTGAGCCACTTTAAATGTAAACGCAACGTAGTAAATCATTGACGTAGATTTTGGTTTAAGTTTGAAATTAAATATCAATTTCTTATTTCTTTGTTTTATTGCTCATCTCCTCATTCTCGCCGACGACAAAGCTCCAAACTTGATTTCCATGGGAAACGAGTCTCGTCCCAGAATCGCGCTCTCTCGAGGTAAACCTATTATGTCTGTTTTGCTTATTTCTGCGTTCTCGATCGATTGTTTTTGTTTGTTATTATTATTTTTTTGAATATATTGAGATGTGCACACACAAAAATGACAGATAGATAAGCGAACAGAGGAGTAGAAGAAGATAGATGAATGACTTCCCATAACTTCTTCGAGGAACGCAAAATGGTATTACTCTTCTCCTGACCTCCCTCTCTGTCCTTGTATCGTTTTTTTTTTTGCTTCCACCCAAAATTTTCTTTGTTCCTTCTTCTTCGTCTACCTCTTCTCAGAGTTCTCTCTAAGGCAGCTTAGGTACTTTCCTCTCTGAATCTATTTGTTTTAGTTCCTCTGGTGAAAGATATGGAAATAGGGTTCTCTCTGAGGCGGCGGCTCAGGCGTCTACAATCTCACCTTTTTTTTTTCGTAGAAAGGAATTTTTAAGACCGGACTTGAAAATATATACGGTCTTAAAAGTTTATTCTTTTTTTTAAAATAAAAATAAAAATGGACTTTTAAGACCGGATGTTTAAAAAGTCCGGTCTTAAAAGTGTTTTTTTAAGATCGGACGAGCATCCGGTCTTAAAAGTAACAGACTTTTAAGATTGCCTGGAACAAGATCGGTCACAGATCCGGTCTTACGATACCTCTTTCGTCCGGTCTTAAAAGGCTTTTTTCCACCCGTGTTTGGAAAGATGTGTGCACACTAGGAAGAGATGTTTTATGGTCAATTTGATTATTTGTAACTGGCAGGGTTTCCGGGTCGACTATGGTTCTTTTCCCACTAATTAAACTTTATAAAGAATAACGAAACTGACATTTTCTTTTGAGTATATATGTATAAATGATATTTTTATTATTATGTAAATATTTTATTTTCACTATATTATCTTTGTTTTATTATGATTACCAGCTTTGCTGATTTTTGTGTTCATGGGCTGCGATGATCCTTCGAGGGAGCATATTTTCAGTGAAACAGGTTCCAGAGATTGGGGCTAATATAAGAAGTGAGGAAGAACATTCAGATAATTCTAACTAGTTTTTTAATTTTATGCTCGAAATAAAACATTTTTATTTAAGTTTGGATTTATGTTAATGTAATAAGTTAGCCTTGCACTTGTCCTAGTGCAAATGCGGCGATAACACTTCCTAAATTTGGTTATTTTGAATTTCAGTAATTATTCACAAAAAATATTACAAATTTTAAGTTATTATAATTGTTAGAAATTTGGGGGTGTTACATCTCATCTCCGGGAAGAGACCATCTTCTAATTTTTTTTCTCATTCGTCCATCTCGATCATTGATTTGGAAACTAAAAGAAAAGTTAAAGCAGTATTATATTGATTGGATGAATATAATTTAGAAATTATAAGAGATGATGAGAGAAAGATGAGGAAAGAAACTCAAAGTCTCTTCTAAATGGTACATTCTTAAATTATATACTAATTAACCTTAGTTACATTGTTGCTTTTCTTCGTTTTATTTTCCCTCTAATTTCTGGGGTGTCCACGAATGTAGTTTTATGTTGTGCTATCGTAAGATAGAGGTAATATATTTGCATACTACATGTTGTAATTATTGTAATGCTTTGGAACGATTCCCACGAAGCTTTTAGCCATGTATATATGTACAAAGAAAATATAAATTTATATATCCTTTCTAACATTTTTAAGTGCCTTAGCTTCTCTTAGCCTGTGAAGATGTGATTATCAATTCGCAAGACTATGGATTGCAGATGTTTAATTTTTACTAACAAGCATCGACCTAATTGGTTGCTTTCGCAAGTTTATAGCTTTAAAAAGAGGAGGGATTTGATCAGAAAAAAATATTAGCTAGAGAAAACAACATGGGTGTTACAATGAAGTCGATGACTAGGAACCACAAGATTTTAGAGTTGAACCCTTATTTAAAGCACTTGACCATGAAGTGCGAACTCAGAAGAATGAGATGACTCAGTAACCAATGAGGTCAGATCTAGTGACGTATCTGTAACCAAAATAGAGAGAAGCAGCCATGAAAGGAACGAAGAAGTCAAAGAGGGACTTGAATATAATGTGGAACAAGAGTCGTCTTTGATGACAAAGGCACTCATCTCTTTCTTGGATTCGTTGGTGGCATCGTCTTTGCCACCTAGCTCTTGAACTGAGTGACCTTCCACCTGGAACTTGGAGAGCATATTTTTAGCTCCCTCGCTGTGCCCAATAGTATCGAACTCCTTGCTCGCATCCTTACCAGCTGCCACGTCTAGCAGAAACTCTTCCCCTCTTGGGTGTTCCTCTAAGAACTTGGTCAAGTTCAGCACCTGCCATATTCAAATCCAAATCAAACCATATCAACACTGCATGTAACAGAAACAAGGACACACAGAGAGAGAGAGAGAAGGGATGATTATTACTCTGCCATACACCACCAGCCAACAATCTTTGGTGGATTTGTGTTGGGCAACCTGTGAGAGAGTGTAAACTTTGTCTTGACCCAAGGTGGTGAGAGTGTGAGAGAGGTCAATATGAGGTGAGGCAAATGCAGTTATTGGGAAAGCAAGAAGCGAGTTGACCAATATTATATTTATTCAGGTGTCTATGCAATCTCCATTCAAATTTATACATTTATGTCTTGAATTATTTAAAATTATATTAGTGTTAGAATTTGAAGATAAGGGCAAAGCTGACAGATACATGTACCTAACTAACCCAACCCCCACATCCTATTCGGATCCATGGAACTCTTTTTTACGTAGCTAGGAATGATTAGATTGAGGAAAGTTAAGTAAGTTAATTAAACAAAATCTCCCATTTTTTTAAATACTCTCATTTAGAATTGTCTTTGACTGTGGCCAGAAGGACGCAAGTCGTGACTGAGCCTCCAGGTTTACAGTTATATGTTGGTGGCTGTGGCGATGAAGGAACCTATTTGTGTTTGAGCAGTAGTTCTGCCCCAACAATAGTATTCTGGCTAGCACAAATGCTATGGTGGAGTGTATGTATCTCACTAAAGATCGTCTACCAGGGACGAAGATTCAAGAGGCTACTTTGGCTCCTAGACATGAATCGTGGTGTCCATTGAAAGAGGACTGGGTGAAAGTGAATGTGGATGATGTGTTTTCAGTAGGTGCTATGAAACACGCTTGTGGGGCCCTAATCCGCGATTCAGTGGGAAGGTTCTTGAAAGGTTTCGTACAACATATTGAAGATGGCAATGAGTTAACTGTGAAAATCTGGGCCTGTCTCTTGGGGTTTAAAATGGCATGGGCTATGGGTTTTCAGAAAGTGTGGTTGGAAACAGACTCCATGGAGTGTCTCAACCTTATCCTGCATGAGCTTAGGCCTCACCATAGGTACTTCGACCTTTTGAAGGAAGTGAGAGTATTGATGGAAATGGAATGGGAAACCAAGGTTACCTACGTACCTCAGTTGTGTAATCGTGTCGCGAACTGTCTAACGAATCGTGGTCTAGCACCAGGACATGGATTTTATGAAGTATACTACCCTCCTGAGGATCTTGTGGTGGTACTTTGCCAGAATTGTAATGGGGATTCTGTTCCCATAAGTATTAGCTGAGGTGTCTTTCCTTTTGTATATATTTTTTTAAAAAAGAATGGTCTTTGACTCCAATCATGGGTGTAAAAGAAGAATTTACTGTCTTGTTGATGATTGAGTATGGTAAGTTTAGAAGAAAATGATAAATATGATGGACGGATTTTATATTTAAAATTAAGAATAACTCTTCAAATTCGTTAAGCATATGAGGAATGTAATGTTGAATGGTGTCATAATTATGTACTTCCTCTTGTTATTAATATAATATATGTTTATATAATTTGATTAGATTAAGATAATTATTTAATATGACATGTATTCATTAAAATACTCTGGTTATCTTTCTTATTTCTTTCATTCTTTTTTTTTTTCTAATATTATGATTGAGGAAACATTAATAAAAATAAATTAAAAAAATATTGGTAAAATAAACATCATAATCAACTCGTTAAATACACGGATGGGGTTAGAATGGGGGGTCGTTTTAGGGGGACCACGTATTATATGCGCATATGATGGTGTCATTAGATGACAGGACAGTGGGGCCCAGGGATCAAACCCCCTCCATCATCTCTCCTTTATAAGCTTCCACCTACTTCCCTCCCTTCGCATCTCCTCTCTCTTCTAATAATTCAACCCCTCTCAATCCAATATATTCATTTATCATTGATATCTATATATATTAATATAATATAAATTTACTTCTTTTAAATAAATTAAGGAAGTCAATTAAATTATTTTAGAATATTTTTATTTATGTTTTTTTTTTAAATAATTAGTTTGATTAATAAACCGATATACTACGTATAATCTAAGGATACACAATATATGATATGATTATCAACTTATTTAATTTCCTTAATCTCTCCAAAAAAATTAATTCTATCTTATATTTATGACTAGAGAAAGTATGAGGGTTAAGTTGTATTTAACAATAAAAGACAATTTTTCAATAATATTCAATGTTCTAAAATAATTTTTAATGTATCCACCACTCTAAAGCATTAGTGTTTAGTAGCACTCAATATTTTTTTATTTTTATTTTTTTAACCAAGGGCACACTCTAAATTTATGATACTAATTGCTTTTGAAAAAATAATTTAGAAGGATGAATGCATAAAAGTTACTTTAAAATATTAAAAAAACTCTAGAGTACTAAATACACTAAAAAATTATTTTAGCACACTGAGTATTACTAAAAAAAAAAATATTCCAAGATGTTGATTGCTGCATACAACTTAACCTTGTATATAATCAAGTAAATGAAAAAGCCCCACTTTTTAAATCATCAATTAAATTATATAATCAAGTAAATGATAAAGCCCCACTTCTACCTAAATTAGATTTTTAAATCATCAAGAGGTTGGGGAAAATCCCCCTTTTTTAAAATTTTAGTGGGAATCTCTTGATAAATTATATTTATATACATGTCAAGTATAATACTTAACAATTTTGTACGGGTAAAGTCTCACCAATTAAATTTTTTAGGGGAGAATTTTCCCCTATTTTTCAACAACAACAACAAATCTTATTCCATCAAAAAATATTTTTTCTAATTATATATATATATATTGGACAAAATACTACCACTCTGGTTCTATTTATAAGTCCAGTTTGACCAAATCTCACATACCAAGAAAAAGTAGTTATCTCAATGATTATGAGATAAATTTTCAACTTTGCCCTAATTTATATTGAGTATTTTTCAACTGTTTCTTCTCTTTCTATCTTTATGAGTATAATTAATATGGGCAAAATTGTTACAATCTCATTTATTACATGAAACTAGACTTATAAATAGGACCAAATTTTTTGATCAAACTAGACTTATAAATAAGATCAGAGTGGTACTTAACTTTTCTTACTTACATCTCTAGTGTCTTTTATTCATTTTTTGGATATACTCTCTAGTGTTGTTATACATGTGTGTCCAAACCATGTTAGAATAAATTGTATTATTATTACTAGCCAACCCACAAATGTAAGTCGAAAATTAGGAATAATGGAAAAATTGATCCTAAATGTAACACATTTTTTTTGTTTGATCAACATAAATCTAACACATTGAAGTTGTAGATTTTGATCAAAGTCCAAACTGAAAACCCTAGTCCACAGGGTAGTGGTGGGTCCTCGGTCCTATCTGCTGCTGATTGCACGACTTCCCACGCATTATGCTTTGCCAGTTTGCGACTTCTATATTAAACCCCAAAACCTTTAACTTCATTTCATAAACTCCTTTCACGTCCACTAGGCAAACCTTTCCTTCTGGCGGGTAAATCCCTACTTTCTCCTAAACTCAGTCGCAACAAAAATGAAAAAACCCCAACATTTTCCCGCTTTTCCATATTGTCGCTTGCTGACAAAACCCCTCAAAAGGATGAAATGAATGGCAACTTTTGTTAATAAAAATTGAATAAAGAAAAAGGCGACATTTTTAACAAACTTTTCAAGATCTAATCTAAATTAGTGTTAAGGGTCCTCACATGCCACATGCCTTTTATAATACATAAGTACAAAGGGAACAAAGGTATCTCTTTTAAAAGTTTCGTGCTTTTGTTGTCACCACCATTAAATTTAAATACTTACGTTTTTTTTTTGTTACTTGCTTTCTGGGTTAAAAAAAATGTCAACATTTTTATCAAAGCCTCAAAGACCAAAACTTTCTGGGTCCCCTTCACTCCATCACCCCCACACTCCCGCTTTTTTTTTTTTTTTTTTTACCCTCTTTTTCGGGTGACTGGTCCCTTTACTGCACTTAAATTAGTCTTATTGGAAGTTTTTTCCCCTTTCTTTCTTCACGAGTTCACTGTTTCTACAATGCTGGTCTCTACTTCAGTTCTGGAACTTCACAAGTTTTGCCGAGTTCTTCCTTCTGCTTCCAAAGTTTGATACTTGAGCGGTCATTTCATGTTCAACCTGATTTCACATTGTGCTAAGGAAGTGATTTTGGTAAGAAATGTTGCGTTTTGTTTTTGTCAGATATCTAAAGTGCCACTCGTTTTGATTGTTCATTCTAGGTCATTAATGTTTAGTCGTACTTCCCGGGTCTAGTGATTGTTTCTGCATTAGCTTTACTCTATATCTATCCATTGCTTGGAACCTTTGGTTCTATGTAGATATTATGCAATGTTGCTGACCTGGAGAAGCATTTGGATTTCATTGCTTGCATCGTGTCTGGGTTATTCATTTCATATTACTAATACCTTGTCTTCTTTTCATTCTTAGGTGAGCAGGTCATATTTGTAGAGAGAAGAAGATCTTGGTTTCTTTTATTTTGACTGTAAAGAAGTGTTTTACGTCGAGTGTGGATTTGAGTTCGACGGCTCATTAATCTTCTTTCATGAGGTTGAGATTGCTTCTACAAAAATTGCGCTTTCTCATTATAGTGGAAGAAGGTACCCTGACATCTAATTTGTTCAGAGAGATAGTGGGTCTTGAAGCAAGATATCTGTCTGAACAACAACCTTGAACTATATCTAAGTTGGCATTACGTCATTTAGTGGAGAAAATGAAGCTCTTTAGGCTTTTGGTTTTATCCTTATCTTTCTTCTCTGTCATGGGACAGCTTCCTTCTCAGGACATCTTAGCATTGTTGGAATTTAAGAAAGGCATCAAGCATGACCCTACTGGTTACGTCCTCAATTCCTGGAATGAAGAATCCATTGACTTCAATGGATGCCCATCTTCATGGAATGGAGTTCTGTGCAATGGTGGTAATGTTGCTGGGGTAGTCATAGATAACCTGGGTCTCTCTGCTGAGGCAGACTTGAGTGTTTTTTCAAACCTCACAAAGCTTGTCAGGCTCTCCTTGTCCAACAATTCCATATCAGGAACTCTCCCTGACAACATAGGAGACTTCAAAAGTCTTCAATTTCTAGATGTCTCCAATAACCTTTTCTCTTCTTCCATACCACAGGGATTTGGTAAGCTAGCTAGCTTACAGAACTTGTCATTGGCAGGGAATAATTTCTCTGGCTCAATTCCTATCTCTATTGCGGGGATGTCATCAATCCAATCTCTGGACTTGAGCCGTAACTCTTTTTCTGGTGTGCTGCCAGCTTCATTGACTAAGCTGAATAGCCTGGTATCTCTCAATTTGTCTCATAACAGCTTCACTGGAAAGATTCCCAAAAGTTTCGATATGATGTCTGCTCTTGACAAGATTGACTTGCATGGGAATATGCTTGATGGTCAACTAGATATTAAATTCATGCTTTTCACAAGTGCCAGTTATGTTGATTTTAGTGATAATATGCTAGTGAGTTCTAACTCCCCGCAGCAGAGGTTTCTACCCCGAATCTCTGAAAGTATCAAGTATTTGAATCTAAGCCACAACCAGCTGATTGGATTGTTGGATGGTGGAGGCAAGCAGCCGCTTTTTGAAGACCTGAAGGTGTTGGATCTTAGCTACAATCAATTGTCTGGAGAACTGCCTGAATTTGAATTTGTCTATGATCTCCAGGTCCTTAGGCTTAGCAACAACAGATTTTCAGGATTTCTTCCAAATGGCCTGCTCAAGGGAGACCCTCTGGTTATAACCGAACTTGATTTGAGTGCCAACAATCTCTCAGGTAGATAGACAACTTCTAATTGTTCCTTCATTTTAAATAATTAATCTATGATATCTTACTTTCAAAACTGGTGGCCACTGGCATCTTTAGACAGTCATTGCTAGCATTGCCACTCATCTCATTGAATTTTTGTCACAGGACCAATAGGATTAATCACATCAACAACATTGCACTTTCTGAATCTCTCATCAAATGGTTTCACTGGTGAGCTGCCACCTCTAACAGGGAGCTGTGCGGTTCTTGATCTTTCAAATAACAAACTTGGAGGAAATTTAACCAGGATGCTGAAATGGGGAAATTTAGAATTTCTTGATCTCAGTAGGAATAATTTGACCGGGCCCATTCCTGAGGAAACTCCTCAATTTATACGGTTGAATTATCTGAATTTTTCCCATAATTCTCTCAGCAGCTCCCTCCCTAGGGTCTTAAAGCAGTATCCGAAGCTATTAGTGCTTGATGTTAGTTCCAATCAGTTAGATGGACAGCTTCCTGATAAGCTGCTTGATATGCCAACTTTGCAAGAGCTTCACATTGAGAATAATTTAATTTCAGGCAGCATTAATTTATCATCGGCCCCTGGTCAATCTGATCTCCGGATTCTTGATCTTTCTCACAACCAATTTAATGGGTACTTTCCTGAAAATTTTGGATCATTAGCAGGCCTGAAAGTGCTCAATATTGCTGAAAATAATTTTTCTGGCTCTCTTCCAACTTCCATTGGCATGAATTCATTAGATTCGTTAGATATATCAGACAATCATTTTACAGGTCCGTTACCAACTGACCTGCCGAAGGGACTGAAAAATTTTAATGCTTCATACAATGATCTGTCTGGTATTGTCCCAGAAAATCTTAGGAAGTTCCCTGGTTCTTCTTTCTTTCCTGGGAATGCTAGGTTGCGTTACCCAAATGGTCCTCCTCGATCAACCAATATGCCTGCTGAAGGTTCCAGGAAGAAGCCTTTGAGCACTATCATTAAAGTAATAATTATAGTATCATGTGTGGTTGGACTGTTCATAGTAATCCTGCTTGCAATCTTCATACATTACATACGCATATCAAGATCTCCACCAGAATATGCTGCCAGTAAGGACATACATGGGCGTGGTCAACCAAACTTACCTGGCATAGGCCGTACAACAGACACGGGTGGTGCTTTGGTTGTTTCAGCTGAGGATCTTGTGACCTCGAGGAAAGGATCATCTTCAGAGATAATCAGCCCAGATGAAAAGTTGGCAGCCACAACTATGTCTCCGTCGAAAAACAGCCACTTTTCCTGGTCGCCAGGGTCTGGTGATTCATTCACTGCTGAAAATTTTGCAAGACTTGATGTAAGATCACCTGATAAGTTAGTTGGCGAGCTGCATTTTCTTGATGATGCAATAACGTTGACCCCTGAGGACCTTTCAAGGGCCCCTGCTGAAGTTTTGGGGAGAAGCAGTCATGGAACGTCTTATAAGGCTACTCTGGAGAATGGCTTGTTACTGAGAGTGAAGTGGTTGAGAGAAGGAGTGGCTAAACAGAGAAAAGAGTTTGCTAAAGAGGCTAAAAAGTTTTCAAACATCAGGCATCCGAATGTTGTGGGATTGAGAGGATATTATTGGGGTCCTACACAGCACGAGAAGCTTATTCTTTCAGACTACATTTCTCCTGGAAGTCTTGCAACTTTTCTTTATGGTAAGTCAATTCTCCTTCCTTATCAGTGTTATTAGACCCATGCATCTGAGAGTAAAAATTAGGAAACTTGGGTAGAGAGAGTAAGATTCTTTAAAGGCTAGGATAGTGAATTTGGTAGATTTAAACCAGTCAATATCAGTCATAATTGGCCATGGACGTAATACTAAGATTGTCAACTTATCAAGATGAAGCACATGCTATCAAGATGAAGCACACATGACTTAAACTGTCAAATTGTGTCCTGAAAATGGAATCCACTATAAGAATGAGTATAACCAAAAAAATCACTGTTCAAATTTTGAAACAAATTTCCACTGGAAGTGTGAAAGCTTCATCTTTACTATATGAGTAAGATTTGCCAAAATATGATGTCTCAGCTTATTGCCCAGGGACAAATTTAAGTAGTTGGATGATTTCAAATGCATAGGGCATTGATTTAATCGATAGCAATGGAAAGTAGCTTTCCAATTTACAAGCACATGATTATCACTCAAGAACAAGCAAATTTTGTGTTGCTCGTGCCTTTGTATGTTCACGTGTTATTTCTTCTGTACATCAGTTTTGCTGGTCCAAAAAAACCATTTTCCCATGAAATGCCATCCATTTTATTCTTAGTGTATGGTCGGTATTCATCATTCATCATCATTTGAACTTACTCTCTCTCTATATATATTTTATGGTGTACCAGATCGGCCTGGAAGAAAAGGTCCACCATTAACCTGGGCCCAGAGGCTCAAAATAGCAGTTGATGTGGCACGTGGCCTGAACTATCTCCACTTTGATCGTGCTGTTCCTCATGGGAACCTCAAAGCAACAAATGTGCTGTTAGATACACCCGATTTGAATGCAAGAGTTGCTGATTATTGCCTTCACCGGCTCATGACTCAGGTCGGTACTACTGAACAGATTCTTGATGCTGGGGTTTTGGGATATCGGGCACCGGAGTTAGCTGCTTCCAAGAAGCCAACCCCCTCCTTTAAATCGGATGTTTATGCCTTTGGAGTAATACTGTTGGAGCTTTTAACTGGAAGGTGTGCTGGCGATGTGATATCAGGTGAGGATGGAGGTGTTGATATGACTGACTGGGTAAGGTTGCGTGTGGCTGAAGGCAGAGGATCAGAATGTTTTGATGCTGCATTGATGCCAGAAATGGGAAATCCAATTGCAGAGAAGGGAATGAAGGATTTTCTGGGAATAGCTCTGCGATGCATTCGGTCTGTTTCTGAGAGGCCAGGTATCAAGACAATATATGAAGACCTTTCATCTATATAGCATGCAATGCACATCCTAACTAGAATAGGTTTTTGACTTGTGGGAATTAATATCTCATTGGTGTCCCATTTGAATTAGAGTTTAGCTTTTTAACATTTTTAGTTTATTGTATTAACTCTCGTGTTAAGTTTGAGAATGCATATATCTGTTTGGTGCATGATGGGGTTATTGTCTTCTCCTTTTGTTTATTATTGAAGATATGATGTGTATGTCAGTATCAAGTATCACCGTTGGGGATGAAGATGCCCTCTGATCACAATCAACTTGATAGCTTAAGATTATACTATGCTAGTAATTCGACATTACCAGATTCTTTGAAGAGGGTTTTTGTTTAAATGTGGTACGAGGCAGAGGAAACAAGTCTCTTAGTTTTATGACATCAGATTCTCTTAAACATCTGATATTTACAAAACAATACGCTACTTCCAGTCAAGTGCAAGAATCAATAAAACCTGTATAAAAAAATCAAGAATAGAACGATATTATTCATGACTATATATATAAAAAAAGTCAATACTAGTACTTCAGTAGTTCTATTTATAAGTCTATTTTCAAGAGAGTGAAATAAGACTTATGAATAGGACCAGCAAGTTGCATTGGTCACCTTTGAATTCCTACGGAGTGTACCACAATCTAGGCTTTTTGAAATAGATTATTTCTATTATACTGCATTAAATGAGAGAAGTAATTGCCATTACTATATGTCAACCTTCATTATATTGCGTTTCTACCTGGCTCAATCCCCATAATCATGTCGAAAATGAGGCTTGTCAAGTTTTCACAAAGCTTCTGTTCTGCTTTTACTGAACATGTCACTGTAACGTCAATAATACTTGGGTCATGTGTATAGAAAAAAAGGAGAAACAAGCACTGTTTAACCTGAAACAAGAGATTATAGCCATAGATGACTTTCCTCATGGGAAGGTGTATAGTGAGCAGACAAGTCTGTGGTTAAACTTGTGCCTTTGTCTTTAAGTAATTGTTGAGTTAATAACATCTTTCGATGCCGTTGTGAATTTCTCATCTGGATCGGTACCAAGCAAGATTGGATTGGAGAGAGACTGCTTTTATTTTTTTTGTTGATTTAATTCTTAAACTTTGACTCAAAATAACACTTAATTCAGTAACATACAAAAATTAAGTCATTTAAATTTAAATTCTGGACTAAATAACAAATTTCCTCGTAGAAAATTACTAAATTAAGACTCATGCAACACCACATGGATATTCATTTTTAACGTCCTTGTGCCATACATGAAGGAGTAATATCGAATTTACAAGACTAAAAGATTAGATCATGAAGGATGGAACGAAGCTATATCCATTACTATTGTCATCCTTTTCTTCAATTCCCTCTCACAAAATCTTGGTTTTATAGGACTTGTTTGATTTCACGCTAAAAACAGCTAAAATCATGGTTTTAATGAAAAAGATACAATTTCACTAAAATTACGATCTTGCCTGGTCATTGAACGAAAAAATATATAAATAAAACTAGCCATTAAAACATGAAATGACTTATTTTGACTTTGATTGGCCACGAGGCTCGTCCAATCCAGAGTAATAATGGCGAAAGGCACATGAAAAGTCTTCAGTCTCATGTCCATCCATGCAGAGTTCTCTATATCTGATGAGCAAAACAACTTGTTCATTAGCAAACAAGCATCTAGTATTTGATCCCAGTACAGTCAAAATTTTCGATCTTCATCTTTCATAGTCTGAAGAAGTGAATGTTTAAGGTATATTTAAAAGTAAATAATTCAATATAAAAATTTTCACATCAAGGTTATGGAAGAAGAGGGGCTTACATTTCTTGTGCCTGAAATGTCAATGGATATTTACAGCCAGCTTGTTTGGCTGATTCTACCGCGAGACTTAAGTCTTTAGCCTGCATCACATCACATTAACACACACTTTTGGGGGATATTACGTTCATCACCCTAAATACTATCAATTCAGGGAAAGTAACTATATCACCCGTCCATCAAATTTCAAGGAAAAAGTAATGGAGACCTTTTGGTTGGACAAAAATTAACATTAGCAATTTCAAATCGATTCAAAATTCAAATAAGTCAACAGAAGAATTCATTTAAAGCACAAAAAATTTAATGCTACGTTTGTTATAACATGGGAATGAGAATGGAATTGGAAATAAGTATGAGAAAGGGACTTTCCTGAGAATTTATTCTCTTAACTCTGGTTAGAAGATATATCACTAATTTTCAGAATATCAAACACACAAGTCTAACTTTTCCTTTCCCATACCAAATGTAACAAAAGAGTTTTACAAGTTGTCAGCTTTTGGCAAAATATATATAGTAAACTTTAAAAAATGCAAGGCAGTTTGATCCAAATTTTAAAAAATCCACGTTTTAAAATGAGGCAGAAAACTTGGAAGCAAGTTTTTTATTACTATTTGGTGTGAGTACTTCAAGGAATGCAATTACTTACCATAAGCTTGGAAGCAAACCCTCCATGATAATCCCTTGAAGAAGGCACCCCTTCCATCACACCAGGAACTGGGTTGTAACTAGCACTGCAATCATGAAACAGCTAAATATTAATTTGATTACCAAAATACCAAACCTTTTCTTTTCTTCCTGAATGTGTGTGTATCGCTCCCCACAAAACCTTTTGGATTTAATGAATGTTGTTGAAGGATTTCTGTTTTTGTTATCAGGAGAACAGAGAAAACAAGACCTAAGGGTTGATATTTCCAGAAATTTTCATTTGATTTGTGACAAGATTCATATAAAATTCTACTATGTTGCTGTTGCAGATTGTTCATTCTTAAATAGAAGAATACCTACTCCAACAGTGAGCACTGGAGCAGTTAAATATTTGAGTCAAGGTGCTGGCTGAGACTCCGAGAGATTGACCCAGAGCTAGGGCTTCTGATATTCCCAGCATGCTCACAGCCAAAGCCAAATTATTACAGATCTTAGCAGCCTGATAACAACACCAAGCCCAAACTAACAAAATGACATCCCTGTATCTACTACTTCAAGGCTAACATAAATCTACAAACACAAATGAACTTGCAGCCTAAGCAGTGAATTTATCCTTTCCTAAAATATATAATTTCTCAAACTGATATCTTTATTGATAAGCCTAAGTTACCGATTCCATATTTCCTGATAGTGAAATTCTAATTAACAAATGATTATTACAGAGTATACAAGAGTTTTTACTAACCAATCCTTTTTTTATACATAAAGTAACGAATGCATTTTGATAAGATTCATGAAGCATCTTATATAAGCAGCATCTATTGTTTTTTCCCCCTCAAAAAAAACTTTTGGGTCAATACATACAGCATCGAAAAGTCGTCTAAAGTTCAATTATTTAACTTACAGAACCACTTCCTTCTCCTCCACAATATATTGCACTTTTACCCATTGAAAGGAACAAGGATTTTGCAGCCAGAAAAGCTTCTTCAGAGCCACCAACCTGAGAAAGATCCATTCTATGTTCATAAATTGGCCCTATTATCCCCAACACACATGCATCTATGTTGATTTATCCCATGTCGTGCATCATGTTTGTTTAGCTTATCAAAGTTATAATGTACTATAAATAAACGTGTGTGCGCGTGTATGGAATGACTATTATCAGTTCTTAATATCGAATTCATAACCAGTACGCTAAACATACTGTCCCTAAAAAAATAGGGAAAAGGGCCCTTACACAATAGTTTTTGGGATCCCAGGATGCATTAAAACTTAGAATTGAATAGTATTCCATACCATAAAAGTTAGTGTTCCAGATTCTGCAGCAATCACACTTCCAGATACAGGAGCATCCAACTTGACGGGGGTCTTCCAATCACCTGCGCACAATCATTTAGCTCAGCAACGTAAAGAATAAAAAGCAGAAGTGAACCAATTCAACATATTAAAATTTAGAAAGTAGTTCACATGCAACTGGAGGATCTTAGGAAACCCCTTCCACCTTAAACATAAACTAATAAGTTCAAGTAACATGCTGTCACACAATATCTCAAATTAGTTAGCTGACTTGATGCATAACAGAAGCAGAAATTTGGATCCACTTTTATGAGAAAAAAAGAGTGTAATTAGTAGAAATCAAACCAAATATCTGCTTCATGTCATTTATAAATCTAACAATTTTCCAGCTGCCACAGTGCTCCACTGAGGCAAATATGCTTTCAGCTTAAGAAATAAACTTCAGAAGAAGCAATCAGATGAGCTTTACAGATGAATTGTAGAACGGCTAATATAATCAAAGAAACAATCTCTAGTGACCTAATGGCAAACATGACAGTAGGGCTGGGTAGGGAGCAACCAAATAATGGACAAGCTGATGAGACAGAGGGTATTACATAGAAGTTTAAAGAGCACTATAAACTTCTCTCTTGTTCTCTATAGAATTTTTGTTTCTTTTCCTGTATGATAGAACTTAAGGAAATTAAGAGAGAAAAAGGGAAACTAGAGCCAAAATCTGAAACTCTAATCAAGAGAGGAGACAGGATGGACTAGAACCAGAATCTGAGTTCTAGGGAAAGAGGAGAGATAAACATTTCAATAATAATTCATTCATCCATATTTTGGTAGAACACATATATGATATTTATAGGGTAACACATAAACTGAAAATAACTACTTTATCTTATCCATATAAAATTGACAATAACCAACACTAGACACTTGTAAAATTTAACATAAGACACATAATAAAACATAAACTGCAAATAATGGCTGGTTCCTATCAAAATGATATTATCAAAGTATGGGCACGCCACAAATACTCTCAAAAAATAGACAAATCATTTGCCATGATAAAAAATTAATCACAAATAACATGGTAAATAAAATATGTGGAGCAAGGAAAGTGTGAAAACAGCTTGAAGGTTAAGTTAAATACAGATATACTTGGCTAATATTTCACTAACGATACCTTTCTTTTCTTTTAAAAGACAGTTTGATATTGTAGCAGAAAGGCTTCTTGATGATTGTGGATCAATAGTGGATGAATCTATCAATAGCCATGGCCTTAGGACTTTCCCGGCTTGAAGCAAACCATTTGGTCCAGTGTAAACATCAATCACCTGCTTAATTTGGATGAGTGTGTTATTCTGGAGTTAGTACTCAGTCAAGGCTAAGAAGATCAACAGCAATAAGACAATTCTACAAAATTGTTATATTTAATTGAGAATCTTATGTACACAGCTTAGTAGCAGATCAGTAAAGGAAATGCCATTGATATGATTGTACTCACATGGGCAGAAGAAGGCAACATTGTAATTACAACATCACTAGCTTCTGCGACTTCGTAAGGTGTTTTCACAGTGGGAACTCCCATCTGAGAGAACTTGTTGATGACATCAGAGTTTCTGCAATTTTTCAAATTTGATAAACATCATTAAAATTAAAAACATTCTCTATAGATCAACAGGGATTGAAAATCCTAGTTTAATTAATGGCAAGCTTGTGCTTTCACAGTGACTGATAAAACAATTCAATAAAAAAGAGAATTAAAAAGTTAAAATCAAGTACATGTCTTGAACTATAACTCTGTATCCAGCTTTAATCAGGTTATTCGCCATCCTGGATCCCATGTTTCCGAGACCAATGAACCCAACATTCTGTAATGCATCATTGATAGGATAAAGATCAAAATTATAAAGAAATATCAAAATTTACAGCATATGCGCCATTGATCACAGTTAAGTCCATCATAAATGCTATCCAACACCATATATTTAACACAAATTGAAAACTATCAAGAAAATGATCTATCAAACATTTGCAAGTGACTAACACTTATCTTTGAGGCCCCTTTACAACGTAACAATTATAAAAAAGGAAGACAAAAGACGAAAGAAAACCCGCACTCATACACAAAATGTCTGTCATCTGAAATCAAACTGGAACTGATAATAAGAAGTATGAACCCAGGCTTTGCATTGATTACTTGACCAAGTTATGAACTCAGACTTCACATTGATTAGTTGACCTGCGATTTATAAGTAAAAGCAATACATCGATCACCTAAATTGATTGGAAAGACCATATCTTTACTAGGTGTCAAACATAAAGACACTGAAAAGAAGAGAAACGAATAGCGAGAAAAATAATATCAAGACAACCAACTGATACACCCAGTGAAGAACCAGCGATTAAAATATAAGGCATATCAAGGTTAGAGAGATGACAATGGTCGAGTTACCTCCAAAAGGGAAGAAGAGAATCTGCGTATTGGGAAGGATTGAAGGGCGAGAGATTTGCATTTAGAAAGAGGAACAAGTGATCTCAACCTGCAAATGGCCATCGTTATCCTTCAGAATGCATGCAGACAAAAACAAGTCGGGTTGCTATTAGACTCTAGTGACAAGTGATGAGCCAACTCTTTTTCCCCCCTCCCTTGCCAAAAGCGCATCTATTTGGTGGATGTTATCACTACCACGCAAGAACTATAGATTTAAAAAAAATGATGGAAAATATTAACGCTTTTTTAATGTGGATAGGATAAAAAAATTGAAGGGAAAAAAAAGGATAAGATAAAAAATTAATAAATACCGGTAATACTAAAGTTTTTTTTTTAAAAAAAAAAATTATTATTATCATCCCCTATAGGTTTGTGATTGCCCATCTTATCACATCTCACATGTGTCTCTTTTTTGAGTGGAAAGGAATTCATTAATAAAATTATGAATGTACAGTAAAAAAAGAACACTGGGGATTACAAAAAAGGCTAAATTTAGCAAAACAATTCCGCGTATGAACTACTAAGGATCTAACTTGAGCTACAAGCCCATCAAAGTGATGAAACAATCCTCGCAAAATTCTTCTATTTCGGGCATCCCATAACTTCCAACAAAGTTATGCAGATGCCAATCTTCCATGAAGTATCAATAGACAATGACCGGATGATTAAAGATAACCATGATTGAATATCCATCCCGAAGAAATCAACCGAGATCTAGAGGTAGGACTTTCTTCCAAACCGATGACGCTAAAGGGCAATCCTTGAATACATGATTCAAATTTTCGTGTCCGCCAAGGCAAAGGGAGCAATTCTTTGTCCGAGGAAAGTTTCCGATAAATCTTTGCTCATTAGATAGCAGTTTCCCTTCAAAAGGAGCTGTGTGAAAGTGCGAATCCTTTGTGCCATTCGCGCTTTCCACATCTTCACCAAGTGTTGTCATAGTCATTCCAGTTGAGGGATTCCAGCTCGTATATGCCGACTTTGTGGAAAATTCCCCACTTTTGGTCAAGTTCCAGAGACATAGACGGGGTAGATCTTGCTGAATAGAAATTGAAGAGATAGCGCAGAGCACATCAGGAGGTAATAGATGATGGAATAAATTCCATCTCCATGAGCCATCGTCATTAACATAGTCATCAACTCGATTTTTGAAGGTTCTCCTTAGGGATTGGAGAGAAAGACAGATTCATTAGGGGGCCATGATCGCCCACCCAAAAATCGACCAAAACGTACCAGTTTCCCATCACCAGGTTTCCATTTTATGTGGGAGTGGGTGTCATCCCATAGTTTTAGCGAGATGCCTCCATAGGAAAGATATACGGCACGTCGAACCACCCTACCGCAGTCGAAACTCCATATTTTTGCCTCGAACTTGAACCCATAGAGCATTCGGGTGTGAGTGGATTTTGAAGATTAATTTCATTAGAAATGCCTTGTTTTGTGATTCAAGCCGCAAAGAAACCACAACCACCATGTTTGGTTGGTTGGCATAATTCATGCCATTTAACTAGGCCGATTCCACGCCTATCCCGTGAGTGACCCCAAATAAATTTCCTTATGATTCTCTCAACCTTGCCAATGCACACTTTGAAGGAGAACGTGCTCGCATGGTGTAGAGAGGAATGGCCGCAAAACCGATTTAGCAAGGGTAATACGACCGGATAGCGAGAGACACTTACTCTTCCACCCAGCCTAACTTGGCTTGAACTCGTCCGTAATGTACTCGTAAGTAGAAGAAGTAACTCGTCCGGTCAACAAAGGGACTCCTAGATACTTCCCAAGGGAGAAGTCCTTTTGTAACCCAACATGTCACGATTTCCTTGCTTGTTCGAGATCCCACATTCCTTGAGAAATATATCTTTGTTTTCGATTGACTGATCTCGTGCCCTGATGAGCTGCAGAATTCTTGCATGGTCGCATTGATTATAGCAGCCTGCTGAGTAGTTGCATGACCAAATAAGATTAAGTCGTCAGCGAAAAACAAGTGAGAGAGGTGTACACCTTTCTGACCCACCTTGATTGTTTCCCAACTCCATGATTTAACTTTAGCTTCAATGAGCTGGGATAGTCTTTCCATACAGAGGACAAAAATATAAGGGGAAAGAGGTCTCCCCTGTCTCACTCCACGCTCGGGGTGAAGGAGGTTGTTGGTTTTCCATTCCACAATACTTGCATTGAAGTGGTAGTTATGCAACTCATGATTAGACTGATCAGAGAGTCAGGAAGACCAGAGTCGTGCAAAGTATCTTCTATGAAGTCCCAACGGAGCCTATCAAAGGCCTTGTGTAAATCAACTTTAATGGCCATCCAACCTTGCTTACCCTTTTTCCCCCGCATAGAGTGGATGACCTCCTGGGCAATTACAATATTATCAATTATGCTCCTTCCTTGAATGAAAGCGGGACCGATATTGACCAATCAAGATAGGCGTAAGAGGTCTCAAACGGTTCGTAATGGTCTTGGATAGCAATTTGTATAATACTGAGCACAAGCTAATGGGTCTAAATTCACCGATTAAACGTGGATGACTAACCTTTGGAATTAATGCCAAGTAGAGTTTGGTTCGGAATCGGGTTAAGGGGACAACCCGACCGTAGGCTCGCATGTACCGAGGATGCTCGGTCCCGAGTGCTCACCGAGATTGATAGAAGAGTGCATGAATTCCATCTTTCCTGTGTGATTTAAGGGGCTTCATATCAAAAAGAGCTTGTTTAATTTCGTCCATCGTCAGCCTTGCTTCCAACGCCCTCAACTGATTATCGGCGAGACTTGGGAACATGCCATGGGACGAAAGAGGGAGGAAAGTCGAATCTTCCAACGAATACAGGTCTTTAAAGGATTGCCTTGCAAAGTCCGATAGGCTCTGTTCATCCGATAGCCACTCACCATCGTGGTTTTTGAGCCGAGAAATACGATTCTTTTCCTTCGCATCAAAGCCTTCGTCTGATAGAAATGAGTGTTACGGTCACCCAAGCAGATCCAGTCCGAAGAGGATTTTTGAATCCATAAAAGCTCTTCTTGAAAACTTACCTCTTCTAATTCCTCTTGCAGCGATAAGTCCAGATCACGAAGGAATTCAGATTCGGCATTAGACGGGTCTTCCAATTTGATCTGAATACCCCTGATGCGGTTGAACAGATGGCGCTTACGATTGCCAATAGCACCGAATGTGGTTGAATTCCAACTCCGAGCAGCGACTGTGAAGTTTTCAATGCATTTGAGAAGGTCTCGCTTCTTCGCTCGCATTTGTTTAACCAAATGGGGAAGTGGGATGGGAGATCCATGGAGCAATGAACCGAAAAGGGATGGATATTGGGCCGCAAGGTGACCGAAGCTCAAATTAATTAGCACTGGCCTGTGATCTGACAGTAACTTAGGAAGATTTCTAACTTCAAAATGGGGGAACTCTTGGGACCATTCAGTGTTACAGATGGCTCGATCTAGTCTCATTAGCAGCGTACCCCTGCGCCAAGTAAATCTTGGGCCTGTGAAGCCCATGTCAATAAATCCGTTGGAATGGATGAAGTTGTTGAAAGCTTCACAACCTCTTGCTCTGTGCAAAGCACCACCCCGTCTCTCGTCAGGACTTGTGATGGCGTTGAAGTCACTCCGCAAGAAGCCGGGGGGAAGAATTGTTGTTTGCTATAAAGTCAAGGTCTTGCCGAGGAATTTCCGAAATTGATGTTGGGGACTTCCATAAATTGCGGTGAAGAGGAAAGACATGCTTTGATCAATCCAAGTCACTTTCATGTGAACAAATTGGACTTGATTGTCCAGGATTTGAATCGACACCTTTGAAGACCAAAGAATCCATATCCCCCGAAAAGCCGTTGCCTCAACCGGTGGGAGCATTGGAAACCCAATTTCTTGATAACTTTGTCCGCCTTCGGTCCTGAAATTCTTGGTTCTACTATCACAAAAATATCTGGTTTATAATTAGACACCATAGCTTTGAAAAAGGAAGGGAACTTTTGCTTGTAAGCCCCTTGGCAGTCCAAGTTATTATAGACATAAATAAATTAATGAGAAGGGGAGGGATTATGAAGTACTCCCTCGTCATCATGTCCGGCTCTTTTCGTCAGATTGGAATGGATTCCTCTAGCAACTTCTTTCATAAATCGGACCGAAGGCCCAGAGCTTCAGTATTGGGCTTTGCTCCCATATTGTGAAGGGAAACCCCAGAGGCTAGTTTGAACCCTCTATTGTTGGAGAGTGTGTCTTTGGCCAACTTAGGCTGGCGAGTAGGCCCAACCGGCTTTATTTGGCCTCCATTATTTTTTTGAGGTAGTCTAGGGTCCTCAACGAGTATGGCTGAATTGTGGTCCCTGTCGAGTGTAGTGGGCGCGGCCCGCGTGATGTAGTGCGTCGTATTGAAAAGACCGTCCCGATTCACCGTCTCGCTTGTTCCCCGAGTGCCCTTTGCGTCCCTTTGTCTCCTTCCCTTTCTTTTTTTTGGTAACTACTTTCCACCTTTTGAAAGGTTTGGTTTTTGGCATGAACGTTTGTCTCCTGTCGTTCATTTTCTAAGTGGTCCACCTCGTGCAAAACCTCGAATCTCGTGGTTGAAGCCACAATCCTGCCATCATGATGGGCATTATTCCTTACCACCTTCTCTGCAGGTTCGACGTGGTCTTCCGTACTAACATCCACTCTCCAAAATTTTCGAATCACGCGCCGTCGTATCGGGTTTAGGCAACGGAGCTTCTCGGGTGTAGCATTGGGTGCATTCGACGTTGGTGCGGCGTTGGTAGCCATTGTTTCGGGCATAAAGCTTGAAGATGGCCATATCTCCCACAAAGTGAAAGCAAATGGTTGGGAGGCCTTCATATTCCACAAAGATGATCTCACCATCCACTTGGATTTTGGAGATAAGTGGTTTGGTAAGGTCAATGCTAACCGCAAGCCTAGCAAACTTCCCTCGGTCCCCGAGTCGTATTGTAGTCCACCCTTATAACCTCGCCAAAGACACTCCCAATGGACCGATAATGCTTTTATGGTAGTAACGTGCCGGGAAGTTTGGGTAGCCTAATCCACCCCATCACCCGATTAACAACGTGTTCATGGGTCGAAGGATGATGTCCACGGTTGGACGGTGAGGTAGTGCCGTAGATGACCCAAGGTCCGCCGAGCGAGCATCTTGATAGTCCAGCTCCTCTTTAAACCTCACCAGAAGCAATCATCTTCAAGGTCAATAAGTTTAATCGCGTTGTCGGCTTCCACATGTTTCGGAGTTTTAGGCGAAGTTGGCGATAGCCAATCCTTCTTCCCAACAGTTTAACTATGACCGCTAGTCCCATTTTTCGGTTCGTAGATTCAAGAACATGAGATGCAAAATCCACCGTAGGGACATTGCCGTTGAGACCAATGGAGACGTCTCCTGCTGTAGGACGAGGTCCTCTTCTTCTTCATCGGTAGATTGGTTGTCGAGTTTAGAAGTTTATCCTTAAATGATGGCACTTTGGGGCCGATATCGCATGGCCATCACTCATGAGGATATCTTCCTCAACTGGGTTGATGTTGGCGGGGGTCTCCGGAACATATTCTTGTGGTGGTGTAGGCAAGACGTGAGAGTCGGGAGAAATAGGGTCGAGAACATTGCTCGCTTGAATCCATGGCGTCATTATCATCTAACTTTGCTCGTTTGGTGGTGTGATCCTCACCGGGGTGGGGCGGAGGTTCAGTTTTTAAAGAAGAATCGAAAGGAGTAGTATGCTGCATGGTGGCTCTGTTTTCTTGTTCATGAACAGAGCATTTTTAGCAAAGTGCTTTTCAAGGAGCGCTCATCAAATCCTTCACATGTGTCTCTTTTAAAATTTAAACTCAAGACACAAGAGGATAGCAATGTCTTACATTGTTACATGAATTCTGTGTTGGTACTAAAGTTACCATTTCACCCTCCATTATTGATTTAATATTGCCTCTGGTCATAATTATAGTATAAAATTTGTAGATTATATAGTATTAAATTTAGTTAGATAGTTGATTTTTATTTTAAATATACATATTAGTCAATTTTTTCCTATTTTAATTATATTAGTACTCTTTTTAACAAAAACCGAGGTGAAAAATAAATAAATATAATCTAATTAAACTAGAGAAATAACTCAAATAAGTAGTATGATAAAAATTGAAGGGAGTAGTAATGATTGATAGGACACAACATAAAGTATATAGAATTTATGATAAAAATATGGGAAAATTCTATTAAAATACCTTTTGAATTTGCAAAACCCCTAGAAGTCTTCCGAATTTGTAAAGAGACTGAGAGGTACAAAGGACCTATGAGGGATATGCAAATTCGGGTGAAATTACCCTTTTGCTCTTACATTTAAATAATAATAATAAAAAAACCCTCCAACCCTCCCCGCCGTCCGCTTATCACTTGATGGCCATTGGCCGATGGTGGTGGTGGCGGCCGATGTGGGGGCGGAGAGTATTTTATTTATTTAAAAGTAAGAACAAAAAAGTAATTTCACTCGAATTTTCATATCTCTCATAGCGTCATTTTCTCTCGTCTTTTTACAAATTCAGAAGACTTTTGGGGGTTTTTCAAATTCAAAAGGTATTTTGATAGAATTTTCCCTAAAAATATTAAGTCATTAATGCAAACAAATTTGTGATATGATCGAAGCGGGAAGGCAACACGTGGGCATGAAGTGATGTTGGGTCGTCCCAATGAATTGCATTCTTTTTTTTTTCTTTTTCTTTTTTACAAAAAAAAACTCATATAAAAACGGTTGAAATAGAAAAATCTAGGTTGATAAATTTAATAAATATTAAATTATGAATATTTAAACGTTACAAATTTTTCAATAATACCCTTCATCCATCGTCAAAAAAAGAAAAGAGAAAAAGGAAACAACATAATCTTAAAACGGGATTGGATCCAGTATTTGAAGATTTTAAATCCTTACTAACCAGGACAAACAATTATATTATAAATTCCAAAATTTAAATTTTAGCCTAGAGCAATAGTTTTATTTGCAGAATAAACATCCCACAATCAAAGCACCGAAGAATTTACAATGCATCGAAAATTGTTTTTGAGAGAATCATGCAAGATCCAACTCTAAAATAAAAATAAAGATTAAAGAAAGCAATTCTGGAATCGTCTCCAGGAGATCCACCATTCCCAAACACATGGTGAGCTTTCATTCAAGTACACTATTTCGAAGGAAGGCAAGGATGAAACTTATATTTTAAGGTTATAAACCTAACAACAAAATCTAATCCAAGATTAGTGTGTCACCTCTTCTGGGATTCTTCCTACAGTAAAGTCATTTGGTCTACCTTGCTTGAAAATGGGTTGATTTAGACTCCCACTCAGAAACTGGCAGAAAAGGATTCATTGCACAAATCCCTTAAAACTATAGTAGCAGCTAGCTTACTAAGAGGTAGAGACGCAACCTTCTTTGCCATTACTACCTCCTCTGGTACATAAATTAACTGAAAAAGATTAAGGAATGAAGATTTAACATTACAACCAATTTACTATACCCTTTTTTGCCAATTTTTTGATAGTGTTGAGGCCTCCGATGAATTATCTGACGTTAGGGTTTTTACATAGCGCTTAAACCATCTATCTTCAATTTTGTTTTTTTTTTGGGTTTAATAATTAAGGGATATAGATGTCATTTTTCTCAAATTCTAAATTCCTAATTGTGTCACATAACCTTATTAATAATTTGTTAAGTTTAGTAACCCAAATTAGAATTTGATTATTTTAATTGTCTTTACATAGGATTCTCCTTATGTTTTTTTTTTTAAAAAAAAAAATTGGCCAGTAAAAATTGCATTATGTATTTATACATTAACAAAAAAAAAACAAAGGGTTGGTAATCCCTTGAGTTTATTATTATTTTGATTTTCAGCCTTTGAATTTTAAAACATTGAATTTAGTCCTCTAAAACAAAATAGTCCAAAGTTATATGGATTAATGTTTTAAAACAAATAAAATGTGAGGATTAAAACTTATGGTTTGAAATTTAAAAGACAAAATCAAAATATTAAAATAAAAATATGTTAATAAAATTAGCATGTTAATTCAGTAAGATTAGTAGTTTCGTCAAAAAAAATATATAATTGAAAAAACAGGGGAAACAGATCGGCAACGAAATAAAGACGACGTAGCATGAGAGTTGGGTTTCGTGAGCTTAACAATGACTGAGGCATCAACATATATCGACGGTGTTTTTGGTTTGTTAGTCTCCCTCTGTCCCATTTCTACTGCATCATTTTGAGTATTATGCAAAATCTCTCTAAAAAAACAGGGGAAATAGAAAGGCACCAAAATAAAGACGATGTAGCATGAGAGTTGGGTTTCGTGAGCTTAACAATGACTGAGAGTCCAAGACGTGTTAGAGATAATAGATAATTAGTATTATGTAAATATCTATTATAGGTATGCTAGTTGTCATATATTTGTATATACCACATGGAAGGCAAAGATTCATTTGTAACCCTAATTTTACACTATATAAAGATAAGAGCCAGAGGTGGTAAAATACTCTGTGATATTCATTTAATATTTTTGTCTCTTTCCTTTCTTGGCATCAGAGCCAGGGACCCATTTTTTTCCTTTCCTGTTTGACCTATTTTCTCTGCCTATTTTCTTTCTACGATGGCTTCACCATCTGTTATCTCCAAGACCTAGTTGTCGACTGCTCCTTCGGCACCCACTGTGCCGAAAACCTATTATCTCTTCCAATCTTCAAGTCAAACTTCATCGATCAAGTTGAATCGCATGAATTATTTAGTTTGGGCTTCGGTGGTTTTACCCCAAATTGAAGGCAATAGGCTTCAGTTTCATATCGATCCTACTGCCTCTGTTCCATCGATGAGTGTAATGTCGCCGGCCACTCCAACGACCCCTCAAACGACGATTCCTAATCTTGATTTCGAAGACTGGTACTTCGTCTATAGGATGTTAATGGCTTGGCTTTGTAACACGATGTCTCTGGAAATTGGCACCCAACTCCTTCATTGCTGATCTACTCTTGAGCTTTGGACCGAAGCTCGTACTCTTACATCGGCAATCTCTAAGTCCCGTATTATGGTATATTGCTCTAAGCTCCATAATACTCAGAAAAATGGCCTCACCATGACCGATTATCTGATGAAAATGAAGACCACCGCTGACCATCTTGCACTTGCTGGAGCTCCAATTTCCACCGATGAGCTTGTTCTTCACACTCTAAATGGTTTGGATGCTGATTATAACCCTATTGTGGTTAAACTCATTGATCAACTCAGTCTTACCTGGGTTGAAGCACAATCCTCTTTACTGGCTTTTGAAAGTCGACTCAATCAGCTGAATCACTTCTCTACTATGTCTCTTCAGCCTTCTACTAACTTTGCAGTAAAGACCTCCACTCCCTCTGATTCTGATCATTTTTTTGATCGTCCCTCTGGACGTAGTTCCTGGCGTGGTGGTTGTGGAGGTAGGTCGTCGCGCTCTCGTGGTTGTTCTACTGGTCGTGGGTTCGGTGGCTGCCCCTTTTGTGACCTTTGTGGGTGCTCTAGCCATAAGGTGTCTAACTGCTTCAAGAGATTCAATTGCAGCTTTCGACTTCCATCACATTCACCTGCCTAGGCCTATTTTGCTGAGTCTCCTGAATTTTCTAACGTTGATTGGTACATGGACAGTGGCCACACACCATGTTACCTTTGATTCTTCTCATCTTGATGTGGTAAAACCTGTTGGTAAGCTTCATTCTCATTTGACTTATTGCACTGGTTCTCAAGTCCCAATTCGTGGCACTGGCTCTACTGCTATATCTTGTTCTGCCTCTAATATTGTCCTTAATGATGTTCTGCTTGTTCTTAGCATTTATAAAAATTTGTTAAGTGTTCACAAGCTTGTTACAAACAATGATGTTGCTGTTGTCTTTACTAATAAGGATTGTGTTGTGAAGGATAAGGGAACCAGTTGTCTGCTAATGAAAGGTCCTCCAAGGCAGGGGCTGTATCCAATGAGTAGACCTGTTTTGCATCCTGAGGCACACACTGCAACACTGACTGATGCAGATTTTCTTGCTTGGCATTATAAGCTTGGTCATCCAAGCAATAAAGTATTATTACAAGTTTTAAAGAATTGTAATGTCACAGTAGAACTTAGTAATACTTTTGTTTGTGAGGCTTGTTAGTGTGGTAAATCCAGGAGGTTACCATTTTCAAAATCTTTATTTCATGCCTCTTCTCCTTTTGAATTAGTTCATACTAATCTATGGGGTCCCTCTCCTTTACAATCAGTGCATAGATATCGATATTATATTCACTTTTTTGATGATTTTAGTCAGTACACTTCGTTATACCCTCTCAAGACCAAAGGGGATGCAATTACAACTTTTAAACATTTTCATAATATGGTTGAGACTCAGTTTCAAACTAAGATCAGGTTTATTTAATGTGATAATGGCACTGAATTTAAACCTATTGTGTCCATTGCTGAGCACTCTGGTATAATTATACGTTTCACTTGCCCTTACACTTCTTCTCAAAATGGTAGGGCTGAAAGGAAACATCGACATATTGTGGAAATGAGATTGACACTCTTGGCTCAATCAAAAATTCCAATGGATTATTGGGTTGAAGCTTTTCAAATGGCTGTTTACTTAATCAATTATCTTCCAACTCCAATTTTGAAAGGAAAGTCTCCTATAGAATGCTTGTATAAAAAGGAGCATGATTATCACTCTTTAAAATCTTTTGGTTGCACTTGTTATCCGTGTCTGAAGCCTTACAATTCTCACAAATTGGATTTTCATAGTCAATGATGTGTTTATCTTGGTCATGCTTCAAATTAGAAGGGTTATAAATGTCTCAATTCCACTGGTCGTATATATGTTTCTCGTCATGTAGTTTTTGACACAATTACTTTTCCCTTTCATACAAGGTTTATGAACACTACAAGCAGCTCTACTGAGCCCCGCATCTCTATTCCTTTTGTTATTGGCGATCAAGAGTCTTCACGGCCCAACTTAGTCTCCTATTCAAATCCAGCCCACTTACCATCAATTCAACACCCGCCCATATCTTCAACCCATATATCTCATTCTCCAACTCAGCCCACCTCATCAGCCTAATCTCCACAATCTCATAACCCATCACTCTCCTACTCTCATCTATCCCATAACCTAACACCTCATCAGCCCACTCTCATCTACCTTATAACCTGTCAATCTCCCTTAACCCGTCAGCCTCTTCCAACCCGATACCCCTCTCGTTTCCAATCAGTTTGTCATCTTCATCGAATTATTTTCCCTCTTCACCACCTCTAGTCTCTTCGTCCCCACCTCTTATTGATCGTTCTCTCCACCATTCTTTCCCTTCCATTCAACATCCTATGGTTACCCGTGCTAAATCCGGTGTCTTCAAACCAAAATACCCTTTTGTTGGTCTTTGTGAACCTGCTACTTCTCAGTTCTTATCTATTGTCGCCGAACCTCAAAATCTTTCAGATGCTCTTGCCTCGTCTCATTGGCTCAAGGCTATGACAATTGAGTACAAGGCACTCTCTCGTAATCGTACTTGGTTGCTTGTTCCATACAAAGGTCAAAAACTTGTTGATTCAAAATGGGTTTTTAAAAATCAAGTTCAAGCCTGATGGTTCCTTATTGAAATACAAAGCCAACCACTATTCACTTAATTCTTACACTTGCAGCAACTTACAAATGGCAAATTCATCAGTTAGACGTTAACAATGCCTTTCTAAATGGGTATTTGAAGGAGGAAGTTTTCATGAATCAGCCACCTAGTTTCTAAAGCTCCAAATATCCGAATCACATTAGCAAGCTTACAAAGGCCATTTATAGGCTCAAACAAGCTCCAAGGGTGTGGTTTGAAAGACTTTGACAAACACTGGTTAGTTGGGGTTTTCACAATGCTTGTATTGATATTTTCCTATTCTTTCTAGAACCAAAAAGCTTGTGGTCTTTATTCTTATATATGTTGATGACATCCTTATCACTGGGAATAATCTGCTGTTTGTTCAAAAATTCATTGTTAAATTAAATGAAGTTTTCTCTCTCAAGGATTTAGGTCCCTTTTATGAATTTATCTCCCGTACAGGCCAGCCCATTAAACCCTATTTTCAGCCCTATTATATTTGGCCCCCATATGAGAGGGCTATTTTTGACCCTAACCCAAAATAAGCCCCATCCTCCTTGGGCTATGATGGGGCCAAACCGCGGGCCACTCCTCTTAGCCAGTTATCCGATTGTCGAACCCCCAACCATACGGTCAGAAATCTCAACGAACCAACATCCCACGTCCACTCGTCCCGTCGTCCACCTCTGGGTTGTCCGAGCAGTCCAGTGGGCAGTGGGTCCGACTCCTTCCGGTCTCTGGCGTGGCTGGCCGCCGCGCTTGGCAACGACTGATCCAAATCGGAATCCCCTGATTGTTAATCACATGCGCATGTGAATGACTCAACTCAGGAATTCCTAAACACAATTAGAGAGAAAAAGAAGATCTGACAGAAACCCCAAGCCTCAAGGTGACTTTTCTTGGTGACCCCCAACTTGTTTATCGCTTTCAGAAAAAGAAAATTATTGGTTTAATACCCATTTCTTCCTTCATTTTGTTGTTTCAAATTAATTTTCCAGTGCTAGTATAGCTATCGTTCTGTCCATTTATAGGACGAGATTGTTCTATTACTTTTACCGCTGCTTCGTCGCTTCCAGTATGATTTGTACTAATTCATTAACATTTCTGTGTTTCTTTCTTTCCTTTTTTTTTGGGGGTATTTCCGTGTGTTTCTACCTTATAACTTGTGAAAGCTTGTTGGTTTAGTGGTATTTTGGAATATTTAGCAGGCTGCTCTGTATGCGTTTTGGATTATTTGTACCTTTAGTTAAATTGCGAGAATTGTGCTTTTTCTTTCCCATCTCGTATAAAATTCTTCATGGATCAATGTTGTTCAATTAGTATCTCAAATCAATTGTCCGGTCTTTGCCATGGATAACCGCTCTATCATCCATTTTCACATGGTTGCATAATGTTCATGTATTTATCGGATGAGATTGTTCAATTAGTTTTCCTCTTTGGTTTCTTATGACGTTGTTGTTTATTTGGATAAACTGAGTTATTGTTCCCTAAATTATATTAAAAAATCATTAATTTGAGTTTCTACCTTTATACATCAATTTGAAACCTTGATGGTTTGATGGTCTTCTGGAACCATTTAGTTGGCTGCATATTTTCTATTTGCGTTTTGGATTATCTGTACTCTTAGTAGGCTACTAAAAATTTAATTTATTGTCTTCCGTAGAAAACTCTTCATTATTCTAGATAAAAGTTGATTCCCTTCATTCATATTACTGTCAAATCTTGGGAAACAAACTGACCTTCATTTCAGAATTTTATATTAGCGCTTCTTATTTCGTATAGACCTAAGTGGATAAAATTATTTTGTTGTTCAAAATAACTTCGTATTTTCTTTTATCCTTGCCGTTAAAATTATGCCTATAATATAATCGTAGACTTTAGAATGAACAATCGATTCACGAACTAGTCGGTTTCCTCGAGCTTGGCATGCGGTTTTTGTTTTTGGTCAACATAATCGGTTTCATTTGTTTACCAATATATATTTTACCCATTTTTTATTTCTTCGTCGATAGTTGTTAGAGAATTTCTTAAGTTGTGCAAACATACTTTCGTTCGACTATATACTAGTAACCATTTTTTGTATAAATGTGCCCAATCATAGAATGATTGAAGTTTTAGATATTTGAGATATAAAATTATGTGCTTCTTCCCGAGTATGGAATTTGTGATCATCGCAAATTCATCCCATACTTGTGTCCGCTCACTTCCTAGGGTCCATTTTTAACTTGATTCATCATTAATGTTTATTATATGGACCAACCCCATCTTATGCCCTGCTCGATGAATGAGCTTCTTGACTATCATGTTTGTGTACTAGCGTCAAGGCATGGATAGGAAGTTGGTTATATTTTCTCTTCTTGAAATAGTAATTTATGCGAGAAGGATTAAGGATTCGTTAGCTGAGGCTAAAATTTCCTAGATGTATTTTGGGTAGAAAATTGTGAGATTGTGTTTTACTGTTGGCTGAGCCTTAAAGAAAGGATTAAGGATTGGACGTTGTTTCATCTTCATTCCAACATGAAATTTTGTAAATTTCATGTTCAGTTCCTAATTTTTGACTTCGATGCTAAAAGGGAAAAGAATTTTGTAAGAAGTATTCCCATGGACTCTTTTTATCTGCTCAATAAAACTCAATTCTCTGCTGTGTTGTGTTTTTAATCCAGAAAAAACCCTCAAGAGGATTTAGTAATTATAGAAGTGTTTGTATAGATGATGGCTCAATGAAATGACATTCTTTGTATTCTTTGTATGAATGGTTGGTCGCTTATGTATGAAGCATATTGACCAGGTCTAGCTTGTGATTCATTTGGAGAGGCCAGATCTTGAGGCTTCCAGATTAAGCTTTGCTCAAGCATATACCAGGTTAGCCTACACATACCTTCTATGCCATGATAAGTCTAATTATTTCAAGCAAGAAATTATAATATAAATGTATTATTTGTGTTTACATGAAAAAAAATATTTTGCAGAATTTATTATGGATGATGAAGTTCAATCTGAAACTCCACTTGAAGCGTTTGGAAGTTTTAAGATAAATAAAAAAGAAATCTCTAATGTGTGGAAGCATTTTACAAAAATTGGTAGGGACAAGGATAGTTTTGAAAAGGCTGTGTGTAATTATTGTGCTGCTGAATATGTAGTTGGTAGACATCCTAAGACCGGAAGTAGCTATGGAACATCACATTTGGAGCTATTCTTGACTCGCGCTTGAAGCTTGTTTTCTTAGAATTTTGTTATACAAAACTGGATCCTTCAACCTCTCATGATAAGGTTAGAAATGTGAGAGAAAAGATTGAGAAGCTTTATGAAGAATATGCAAGCAATCTCCAAGGATCAAGTTCTTCTCATTCTCTATCATCCAACAAATCCGATATCTTCAACAAGTTTAGTGGAGAAGGGAGTAGGCCCAAAAAATCAAAATTATATATCAGGGTATGTTCTTTTATGCTAAATTAATATTTTCTTCATTATTGTTTCATTTAGATAATTGATATATTATATTTTGCGGGAGTTTGAAATGTTTGAGAACGAGAGCATGTATGTTCTTTGGTAAGAGTGAATTAGAACTTTATTTGGATGAACCAAAAGTTAAATTTGGTCAAGGTGAAGATTTTGATGTGCTTAGCTATTGGAAGCTTAATGAAAGTAGGTTCCCACACTTAGTATTATGGCACGAGATGTGTTAAGTATCCCCATTACTACGGTGGCATCGAATTTGCTTTTAGTATTGGTGGACGTGTTCTTACCAAATATAGAAGTTCTACTCTTCCGAAAATCTTCGAGATGTTGATTTGCACTAGGAATTGGCTGCATGGTTTTACTCTCAATCCGATGGTAATGTTGTGTTAATTTTCGTAATGTTTTATATGTACATGTAATATTGATTGGTTATGTTGGAATTGATTGCCTAATTGAGTGATTGTATTTTAATTGATTGTGAATTTTAGATGAAGATGATTGTAAAATTACTCATCATGAAGCACCAATGAGAATCCCAAGGGCATCAAGAATTTCAAATTGAAGACTAAAGAGGTACGAAAAGTTGGTATTATGAAAATTTGAGTAACTATATTTTTGGTTTTTTTTTTTTTAATATGGCTTTTCAATGCTTCTTTTATCTTGGCTTTTATTGATGATTTTTTTTTTAGGGGACTTTCTTGCCAGTATCAAATTTGGAGATACCGAATGAGCAATCTATTTAATGATTAGCATTTCATGAAAGATGTTTTATATTTCGTTTCTTTCTAGTCTGATTATATTAGGTAAGACACCGTGTGTATACAAATTAGCGAAGCACCATTTGCAACTTGTGAGCTTCAACTTGTTAAAATTTATTTTTATTTGGCCCGCGGGCTGGCCCTAACCCTTAGGGTTATATACTTTTTTGGCCCGTGCGGGCTATTTAATATGCGGGCTTTTTGGCCCTAGCCCGTGCGGGCTAGGGCCTAACGGGCCAAAGTGGCCCGTTTTGACAGCTCTATGTGAATCAAACCAAATACATTTTAGACTTGTTGAAAAAGTTTGATATGTATGACTGTGCTCCTGTGCCAACTCCCATGGTTACTAGCAGACATTTTTCAGTTGAAGATGGAAAACCATTGGCAGATCCATCCTTATATCGACGGGCTATTGGTTCATTACATTACCTAACTATCTCTAGACCTGACATAGCTTACTCGGTTAATAAGCTTAGTCAATTCTTATCTAAGCCAATTGATGTGCATTTTCAAGGTGTTAAGCGAATTTTACGATATCTCAAAGGAACATATCATTATGGTCTACACATCAAACCAGTTGGCTCTCTTCACTTGATGGTTTTTACTGATGCTAATTGGGCTATAGATGTTGATGATAGAAAGTCAATAGGAGGATATTGTGTCTATCTTGGGGGTACACTTGTATCGTGGTGCTCCAAGAAACAAAAAGTAGTTTCTCGGTCCAATTCAGAATCAGAGTATCGGTCTCTCTCTGATGGAGCAGCAGAATTTAAGTGGTTTATGTTCTCTCATGACAGAAATTGGTCGTTTTATTCTGCAACCTTCAACAATATGATGTGACAATCTAAGTGCTCGAGCATTTGCTTCTAATCTTGTACATCAAATTGTAACATCCTTCAATTTACAGGACAATTTATTAATTAATAACTTAACTAAACCATTCATTAAAATGTTTTAGCACATAGTTGAGCTTTAGATTTTATTAGGCCATATTTTAAAACTAAATATTGTTTTAGAATTTGCCAGAATATTCAAAATGTACTAGAACATGCTAAGTGAGCCCTAGTGACGTGGCAATATACAATAATTCAACATGTACCAAAAAGTGGAAGCACTACCGTTAGCAAAAGTAACTTAAGCTTCCAAAGTCTTCCCTGGTTGATACATACGAGAACTATCACCTGAAAAATATATGTAACCATCAATCCAGCTCATTGTAAATGCTAATACGTGCTCGTGAAGTGTCAGGTGAAACATTTTAAATAACAAAGTACTATATATCAAATTTACAAAATTATCAGATCACGATTTCTGTAATAAAATTTCTGAATCAAATTTCATATCATGAATCACATATATAACATGCCAAGCAATAGATCGATACCCTGACAATCCTTATCACCCCCATCCTTATTCCCGCTGACAGAACCCATGGGCTGTAACGTAATAGGTGTAGTCTCTATGACAAGACTGTATCAAGCTCTCCAATAATGAGGCACAGTCCGGCCAAAGACCATATAACTCATATTGGACCATGGGTTCCCTTTCCTTCGAATATGGAAAGGTTTCACTGTCCCAAAGGCTGACCCTTAACCCGGCCAAAGGAAAATGGTGATACCAAGGGCCCTGAAAATATCAAAGCCATCCACTGTGCACCGAGTGGTGGCATACCACGTGGTATTATATACACAATAACTTCCATCACCACTCCACAACCATCACCACTCCACATCATCATAATCTTGGCATGAATATATGAAATTCCAAACAAGATTTATGACAGTAATACATCGTTACAATAATCATTAAGATAACAATATTATTTCAGCTCAAGAAACCATAAAAAGTGCATTTTCCAAAAAATGTAATATCACTAATTATTTCAAAATAAATCCCACAAGGAAACTTCGTCAAAAACATAGCTTTCATAAATTAAAAATCACTCACGAAACATCATATAAGCAAGTACAATGAGTGAAAAGTGGTTACCTCAAGTTCTTGACACGACAGAGAAATCAATCCCCTTTAAAAATAAATATATAATTATATGTTAATAGAATTAACAATAATCACTAATATCATAATTAAATAATTAATTAAAATATTATTTTACTTTAGTTTTCATAGGAAAATGACAATTTATCTATTCCTCAATTTTTAACCGAATACTAACTTTTATAAATATAACCTAATTTATTAAACAATCTCCAAACCTTCACATATTCAGAATCATATCAGCTATAATTTAAAATCTCAATTCATAATTTCATATATTTCAAGATTTAGCAAAACTAACCGATTAAACCTTAAATAATACCTCTAGTAATCAAACTAAATACCTTAAATTTCATTTAATCAGTAGAAATATCCTATAAAACATAAAACCTAAATTCTTTTAAATAGAAAATAACTTTAAATTTCCACAACAATCTACTAACAAATCTAAACCGATTAAAGTTATTTATTAATCGTGCTCTTCATATATACAGGTTTCTATTATCAAAACTCAAAACTTTACCAATATTTTAATCTCAAAATTTTCAATAATCAATACTATTTTACCCTCATAGAAAGAGAAAAATACGTAAAACAACTTTCATGAAGAAGATTTATTAAAAAGAAATTAATTTAACTATCTAAATAATCTTATAAAATAAATAACGTACCTAAAAAAACCCAAATAGACTCTATTTTCTTCTCTTTCTTCCCTTTTTCTCGTCTCACCTTCGCTCTCCCGTCTCTTCTTCCGAACTCACACACACACACACCCACCTATTAAATATGAGGGGAGAGGCGGTGGATTGATTTTAATCAATCCCCTCCCCCTCCCAATTAAAGTGGCAAAAGCATGCTGCCCTTTTTTTTTCTTCTTCTTTTACACGTTTTTAGCCCCCCCTTTTTTACAATAACTATTTATTATTTTCACACCTTTATTTTGCTAGTTTCCTTTACTATTATGAATGATATTTTACATACAAACCCTTATTTTGATAATTACACAATAAGTTCATGTATCATAATTAATTAATTTTTTATTTATTTATAGTTGAATCCTAAGGTAAAGATTAGGATGTTACATACATCATGCTAGAAGCAAGCATATTGATATAGATGTTCACATCATTAGAGATCAAGTTTTATTTGGAGCTATACGAGTCAAATATGTGCCTTCATCTCATCAAGTCGCTGATTGCTTTACTAAAAGCTTTGTCTCATTCTCATTCTTCTTATTTTAGAAACAAACTTGGTGTGTATCCACACCCTCTCGTTTGAGGGGGAATGTTAGAGATAATAGATAATTAGTATTATGTAAATATCTATTATAGGTATGCTAGCTATCATATATTTGTATATACCACATGGACGGCTAAGATTCATTTGTAACCCTAATTTTACATTATATAAAGAAAAGAGCCAGAGGTGGTAAAATACTCTATGCTATTCATTTAATATTTTTGACTCTTTCCTTTCTAGACGTCAACATATATCTACGGTGTTTCTGGTCTGTTAGTTTCCCTATGTCCCATTTCTACTGCATCATTCTGAGTATTATATATGCAAAGGCGGACACAGGGGGGCGAGGGGTGGCTCGCGCCCCCCTAAAATTAAAAATAAAAAATAAAAAATATAAGAATCAGTCCAACGTGAGCGTCCAACCATTCGTGTTTCATACATATATATATTAATGGAGAATCTGATATAACCATCAGCGCATATCTCTCCTTTCCTCTATATATATATATATATATATATATATATATATATATTAAAAAGTATAATGATAAATAGATGGGGCCCACAACCATCATATATTCAGAACCCTTGTTTTGCTCTTTTTTGGAAACACATCTCTTCTTCCTCCCGGTGCGGTTTGGTTCGATTTTTTTCACCAACTTACGATAAATTTTGAGAATCAATAAGGTACTTAAAATCACTTATTTTCATTAAATTTACTTCATGAAATTTATTATATATAATTTTATCTTTCTAATGATACTACTTTTATCTTGATTAGAGAATATTTTAGGGTTAGGATTTTGGGTAAGTTTTGAGTTTTGTTAAAAGATGACTATGAGAATATAGATGATGTCTAATAGTTGATTTTAATTGGTTTACTTTTATTATTAATAATATTTTTAAAATCATATTGGTCATCAAATAATTCATGTTCTTTGTAGGTGATTATTATGGGGAAGAGTGCTACCATTGATACTTATTTTAAGAGAAAGAATAATGAGTCTTTGCCCTCGTCTACTCCTAATATTGAATTGTCAAATACTAAGACTCCTTCTTCAAAGTCTCATAGAATTGAAAATAAAGAGGTAGTTAAAGAAGTTGATCTTGCTTCATTGGAAAGAGATCTGACTGCTTTTGTTGTCAATATGGAAATATCCTTTAAATCAACAAGATGAAATTCGTCGTGCTTATCTTAAATTTGGTCAATTTCAGTGCAAGCTTCAAAATTATCCTTTTTCTGGGCCAAAGAAGAATCAACGTCATTTTTGCTCTTCTTGGTTTGATTTGTTTCCATCTTGGTTAGAATATTCTCCAAGTAAAGATGCTGCATTTTGTTTGCCTTGTTATTTATTTAGTAAACCAGGCAGTGGTCGTTTTGGACTTAATACATTTGTTGTTGATGGATTTAAAAATTGGAAAAAGGTTAATGATGGAGAAAATTGTGCTTTTCTACGCCATGTTGGGAAAAATGTTAGCTCAATGCATAAAAATGCTGTGAGTTCATGTAGTGATCTTATGAACCAATCTCAACATATTGAGATATTGGTTGATAAAGTTTCTTCACAGGAGATTGCAACTAATCGTTTGAGACTACAAGTTTCTGTGGACGTGACAAGATGACTTGCTCTTCAAGGATGTGCTTTTAATTTAGAGGTCATGATGAAAATTTAGATTCACTTAATCGAGGTAATTTTCTTGAGATGATAAAGTTTTTAGCTTCCTATAATCAAGAAGTTGCAGCAGTTGTTTTAGAAAAAGCTCCTCAAAATGTATCATATAGTTCCCCTCGAATTCAAAAGGAAATTCTTCATGTTTTCTCTCAAAAGGTAAAGAACACAATACGGAAAGAAATTTCCAATGCGAAGTTTTGTCTTCTTATTGATGAAGCTAGTGATGTATCTAAAAAAGAGCATATGGCTATTGTTTTGAGATACATTGATAAAGATGGTTTTATACGAGAAAGGTTTTTCGGTCTTATACATGTGGAAGATACAAGTGCCAAGACTTTAAAACAAGGAATAGTCAATACTCTTTGTCACCATAATCTTGACGTTCAAAATATTCGAGGACAAGGCTATGATGGAGCTAGCAATATGCGAGGTGAATGGAATGGATTGCGAGGCTTTAATTTGCGCGAGTGCCCATATGCTTATTATGTTCATTACTTTGCTCATCGCCTTCAACTTGCCTTGATTCTTTGCATCTCATGAGGTAAAACATGTTCATCAGTTTTTTGAAAAATTGAACTTCATAATTAATATTGTTACTTCTTCTTGCAAGCGTAATGATGAGTTAAGAGTTGCCCAAGCAAATGAAATTGCAAGAATGATTGCTATTGATGAACTTGAATCAGGAGTTGGTCTTAATCAGATTGGTACTTTGCATCGAGCTGGAGCTACTCGTTGGAGTTCTCATTACAATTCCATATGCAGTTTGTTTAAAATGTTTCGAGCCACATGTGAAGTTCTTGACAATATTTCTAATGAAGGAAAGACAACATCACATCGTGGAGATGCAGATAATGCATACTTATCATTGACATCTTTTGATTTTATCATCATATTGCATCTTATGAAAGAAATTATAGGTATTACTGAAGTCCTTTGTCAAGCTTTGCAACGAGAGTCTCAAGATATTTTAAATGCTTTACATCTGGTTTCAACTACAAAAGAGTTACTTCAGAAATTAAGAGAGACAGGTTGGGATGGTTTCTTAGTTCTTGTTCAAGAATTTTGCATAAAACACGACATGGACATTCCAAATATGAGTGCAAAATATATTGGAAGGAGAGGTCGTGCTTGAAATGAACAAGGTGATTTTTCTGCGAAAAATTTTATAGGGTAAATATCTTTTGTTCTACCATTGATTATCAATTGCAAGAATTAAATAGCAGATTCAACGATAATACTGTTGAATTACTTGCTTTGAGCATGGCTTTAGATCCAAGAAACAGGTACAAGTCATTTAATAGTGATGATATTTGCAAACTTGTTGATAAATTTTATTCTAGAGATTTCACAGAACAGGAAAAATTGCATTTGAAGATGAAGTTACAACATTTTGAGCTTGACATTCTTAAGCATCCAGATTTCATTAATTTAGCAACTACATCTGAATTATGTCAAGGACTAGCAAGAACTGGAAATTCCACCATTTACCCTCTTATTGATAGAGTGATTAGACTTGTACTCACTCTTCCAGTTTCTACAGCAACTACTGAAAGGTCTTTCTCTGCTATGAAGATAATCAAGAACAGGCTTCGAAATAGAATGGAAGACCAATTTCTTGATGATTCTTTGATTACATACATTGAAAAATAAATTGTTTTGAGTTTTAGCACAGATTCAATTATAGATGAATTTAACAATATGAAAACACGTAGAGCAAGAGTCAAGTGAAATAATCTAAATTTTTGTAATAAATTTCTTTTCAATTTTTTGTACATTAGGTCTATATCGTATTTCAAGTACTTTTATTTATGATATAACATTTTTTTTATTTTCACCCCCCCTCAGCAAAATTCCTGGGTCCGCCCCTGTATATATGGATATAGGTGACGACATCTGAGCAAAGATTACGAAACCAAGCAACTACTTTTGTGCAGAGCATAGAGAGATTTTCCTTGTTAGACTCTACTACGTCTTAAAAATTCCTTAGTAGATATTATAATAACTATGTGATATATGATTATTTTATGTCTCCAGCAATCTATTACATTTCATCCGCACTCATTTCTTATTTCAATTCAGATTGTTGAAACATGCCAATGAGAAAGTGTCAACGAGGGATAAGAACGTTAAGTGGTGAGAAACTTCATGATGAGAGTGAAGATGACAACTTGGACATTATTGTTTATCCATTAGAGATGGTCGAAGCACAGGGCTCAGAGCAAAAGCATGAAGCAGGCATACTTATGGGTTAGTAGGAATATCTTATCCTCCTTTTTCTGTTGCATCATTTTATTAATGCCCCACCTTCTTATTATTTCTTCTTTCACAAGGAACAAATAAGTCCGTCAAACAGAGAGGGGCATATATATGTTTATGCTATTACTTGTCTTGTATCCATTATGTTTTGTTTTGGGTAGTAAAACTAGGAGGCATTTAAGCTAATGCTTCTGGTCTTGTGTTTGTTATAGATACTAGGTCCGGACCTAAAAGAAAGAGATTTGGGGAACCAACAAGTCTAACAATTCTGAATAAGTTCAAAGAGAGTGCTGATGAAGACTTTGCCATTCCAGCTAATCCATTAAACTTAGTGGAAGTTGGTGATGGCTGTGATAGAGTCACAACTTTCATGTCATATGTTATATGTTTTTTTATAGAAACTTCTTCTAATATATTGAATATGATGTGTTTATCCAAAAGAAATATGATGGCTGGCTTTACCTATCATCAAATATATCCCACTAAACCTTGTGTCCATGTAGCTATTGGTCGACATAAACATCCCAAATGGTGGTTTCATCAAAAGCTAATGGTGATAAGAGGAAATGTGATGAATGGTACCACGTGTAAATCATTCCCAATTATAAATGATCGTACATGCGTTTCATTTATAATGAAGGTCAGCCGTTTTTTCATACCCATTGGCTAAAAAATACTCATTCAACATATCACCATTTAATATACATATAGTTCAAACATTTTTAGTCTATTCCCTAGCATCACTTGTTTTTCACTAACAGTAAAGGCCCTCATTGGCTATACTATTCGGTCATAGTGATTCATGCCACATAATGGTCTTTCATCATTTCCAACACTTGAGGCACATTTTTACTTCTATTTAAGCCATATTGATCAAGATAATGTCACATAGTTCAAAAATTTCAAACAATATCAATATAGAAATTATTATTGGCATTCAAAATGTCTACTTCAAATGTTATTTCCTTCGTTCAAGTCGATTGCATCAACAACAACTGGTGTATCTGTATGAAGATTATTTCTAATTTTTGGGATATTCTTCATGTAAGGATGCATCGCTAAATAACTTACAATGCAATGCTGTCAAATTCTAAGGTTATTAGTTTTTTTAAAAAATATGTACAGTATTTTAATTCTCTATTGTTCTATATATACCATCGGTAATCTTTTATGTTTTCTCATCTATTGTAGGGTTGCATTGCTTTGACTGTCATGCGTCGTCGTGACATGATTCAAAGGCTTTGTGGTGTCATGGTCTCAAGGTTTTTGCTTTATGATTAAAAGGTAGAACGTGGCCCTAGTATCATTAACCCACATTTCAAGATAGTCATCGAACTCAATGACTATCTTCAAATGTGGGTTAATGATATTTGGGCCACGTTCTACTGAAAACCTTTTAATCACAAAGCAAAAACCTGGGGACCATGACACCACAGAGCCTTTGAATCATGTCACGACAACGCATGACAGTCAAAGCAGTGCAACCCTACAGCAGAAGAGAAAACATAAAAAACTACCAATGATATATATGCGACAACGAAGTATTAAGGTACTGTATAGATTTTTTTGAAAAAGACTAACAACCTGCATTCTTGTAGAAAGGAATATCCCAGGAATTTGAAATCTCTTTAACATAGATATACCAGTTATTTTTGGTGCAGTCGACTTGAATGAAGGAAATTAACTATTGAAGGTGACATTTTGAATGACAATTATAAATTCTATATTGTTGTATGTTGATATTCTTTGGAGTTTTTCAACTATGTCCCGTTATCTTGATCAATATGGTATAAAAAGAAGCACATATGTTGCACCAATTGTTGGAAATGACAAAAGTCCATTATGTGGCATTAATCACGGTGACCGAATAGATCATCCAATAAAGTCATTTATCTCAATATAAACTGTTGGGAAAAAAAATGTTGCATGGAAATAGAATATTTTCATTGGAACTTCCGCTATAATAAATGGTTATGGTTATATGTGGAATGAGAATTTTTTATCGAATAGGATATACGTTTTCTTTGCTAGATATAAATGAGGACGCAAGTTGGCTCATATAGTAAGGTTAATTCTTACACGTGGTACCATTAATTGCATGCCATCTAATGACCAATTGCTTATGATGAAATTGCCTAATGAAATATTTAAGTGGCCCAATTGATGAGAACCCACAAGGTTTTGAGGGATATATTTGATTGATTGTATTATTTCACTCAACTTGGTAGCATTAGCATATATGCTTTGGTATTAGTTAGCTGTATGTTTGGGTTAGCGGTGTTTTTAGTTTATATGACTTTTGTAGAAGTTTGATAGGAAAAAAAAATCAAAGTCGTAAATGTGATTTGTGTTTGAATTATTTGTTTGACTTTTACAAAAGTGATTTTTTTCTAAACTGATGAATGTTTGAATTATTATTTCAAAAGTCAGTTGAGATTAAAAATGACTGAAAATAAGATGAATTATATTGAATACTACTACATATACATATTACTTGTATATATAAGATAATTGAAGATAAAAATTAATAAATTATAGCTATAATTTAAATTTGAAAAAAAGTTAAATGATTATTAATTTTTTTAATAAACAATAAAGTACTAAATAATTGGTCTCTGATTCTATTTATAGGTTAATATATTGCTAATTGGAATTTATTTTTGGTAGAAGAGGATTAAAGGCTAAGCTTCTGAACACTAGACAAAAGAGAGGACAAAATGCATGTGGCTTCTACTTTGGACGTTCGCACGCTCGTGTTAAGTCGAAAGGAACTTTTTTTTGTTTAAGTCCATTAAAAAATAAACTATCCCAGATCAATTTGGCTTTTTTCCCCCCTAGAATTTCACCCAATTGCCAGTGACCTTCTTTCCCTGAGAGGGAGAAAAGCTCATGTCAAGAGGCTAATTTATTTCATGAGAAGGTCTAATTTAATAAAACCACCCCTCGTTATCTCAAAAGCTTCGTTAATAAACAATATACCTCGTTTTTTTCCAATATAAAATTATATAGAGTTTATGTACTTATTACTAATAGGAAATTTTCCGAAAGAATTAAGGATTAATTTATTCAAAAGAATATTGCATTAGAGTGACAGTCAAGAGAGGCTTTGACCCGTGAGAGTGAAGTCAATAATCAAACTTAACAAGGAAGGCAGGAGAAGCGACAGCACGCCACTCATATCTGGGAATGGAATATTGGGCGCTGTGCCTCCGTGGCGTGCCACTCACAATTACAAAAACCCCTCCAAAACCTCTCAAGTTCCTCCTTTCCCCCAAAAAACCTCTAAACTTTCCCTCTTGCTCTCGTTTCCTAATTCCAACCTCTCTCATTATTCCTAATCTTCTAAAGCTTCTCCCTCTATGTTTTCCTGCGCTCATTGTTGATTTGGTTAACGTGCCCAAGGTACTGTCACTGCTACTTTTTATTTTTTACTTTTATGCATTTTTGTTTTCGTCTTTTCTTCTGCTTCGGAGACGCTTCCGTACACTGAATTTGCTTCTAATTTTTCGCTTCCTGTTATTGAGCCATTTTTTTTTAATCTTCCTCCCGTTTCTTCTGATGGTTTCCTGGCTATTGCATTGTTGATTTTTTGGTGTTCTACCAGTTGCTTTGAATTTATTTCCTGGTAGCTGGCTCGAACGTAAAAAAAAAAACTTGATTTGTTGTGAATAAAAATGTTTGATCTTTTTTTTTTTGGTGTAAAAAATGTTTGATCTTTATTACCTTCCTTGTGCAAAGGAAGACCTTGTATCAGTATGCATCTATAAAATTGCAGAAAAGTCTACTTTGGCTTAACGAGTATTATAACAAATAAGATTTCAGAAGATTACGAAAACTGAATCAAAACCTTACGCATTCCTGTGATCCTTCCGCTTAAAATTTATTTTTTTGTTCCTCCCTCCTTTTCATGATAATGGGAAGCAATATTTGTCATTTATTTTGTTGGAACTTACTAGTACTACTACTTTGGTGTAATTATTAATCACTTATTGTTGATCTGACGGTTTCAAATTTTAATAATGTAGGATGATGGGCACTTGAATATCGTTTTGCAAGAGTAGAATATGCTTAGATCTTTACAATGGAAACGAAAGGACATCCTGTTGTTGAAATAAAGAAAACAATCCTTACACCTAAGGCTATAATACACCAAAAATTTGGCAGCAAGGCCTGCTACACAGTAGAGGAAGTAAAGGAGCCTATTCAAATTGAATGTCCTGGATTAATTCCACAAAAGGGTCCTTGCCTATATCGATGTTTCTTGCAGCTTCCAGAACTTTCTGTTGTGTCAGGGACCTTCAGAAAAAAGAAGGAGGCAGAGCAATCAGCTGCCGAGATGGCTTTAGAAAAGGTTGGACGTACTTCATAATCATGGTGTACAATCAATAACTCAATAGCAGTGTACTTAATACTTAGTCATTATTTCTATTAACCGTATATCTGTATATATTTACCATGATTGGTAATTCACTTGCTTTTTCTCCTAGGAATTTAACTTTAATGCTAGATATGGCCTCATCTGGCTTAATCATATGTCTCTTTAAACATTCACTTAATGATCAAGCAGGTAGAGGTAAAACATGTATATTAATTCTCTGCCCCAAATGTTTGAGTTTATAACCGTTATGCTTTAGATTATTTGTTCATTCTTCCAGTTAAAGTCTAGTTGTTTAAAACTTTTATAGGCTTTTGTTGTTGAATAACGAACTTGTGTCTCTGCTCTTGTCAAGGAAACATTCATTTCTAATGTTTTTAAAGCTCAAGAAATTTATACTAGTTTCTTGCTTGATTAGTAAAATAAATATAAATTCTTGAATTGACAACATTGTTTCAAATACTTAAATGCGTGTCTCTTGGAACTGGATTGCTTATTCCTTGAGTTTGATGCTTCTGGAATAGAGGTCTTTAGGCTGAGTTGCAAGAGCCATGAGGCTTGGAAACTAAGTATTTCGTTTTGGGCAAAATTCTGTGGTTGACTGTCAGACTTGCCTTGTTATGATTTTATTCTAGTACCATTTGTTTGGTAGTTTTGCTTCATATTACTAATAGGTTTCTCTTAAGCCTTTATAAATTTTCACTTTCATCTGAGAATTGGCCTGTCTACCTTGGTTATAATTTTTTTGCTACGATAATGGTTTGGCTGTTTGATACTCTAATGCAGCTTGGCATCCATCCTACGGCCAGTGAGCCCACTCCACAAGAAGCATGGGAAAGTTTAGTTGCTAGAATCACCTACTTATTTTCAGAAAAGGTAGGCATTCTGATTGAGCCTTCATCTGATTTGTGTAAGAAGTTATGGTCAATAATGGAAGATAGTAATGCTTATATTCATTGGCCACAATGATGATAAAGTAGTGAATAGGGAGTTGAATGGATTTGATTGATTTTATGTTGTCTCAGTTGTATCTTTTTCTGAATTGTGCTTCAGTCTAAACCCATTCTTTGTTGCCTTTCAACACTGCAGTTTCTTACATCACTTCATCCACTCATTGGTCACCTTGGAGCAACTTTGTGGAGAAAAGGTGATCTTTGTGGGTCAATTCCTGTTTCTGTCATTGCTGTCTATGACACAAAGCTCTTTAGCTTGTGTAAATGTATTAATCCTGCCGTGGAGTCAAATCCGTTGTTGGTTAATTTGTACATAATGAGGGCTGCTACAAAGGTATATGAGTTTCTTTCTACTTCTGAACAGCATCTCTGGCTTAAAAAGAAGAGTCCCTATCCTCAGGATATTACTGAGTCATTAATAATGCAAACTAGTATGCCAGAGTGCATTCAAGTTTCAGCTGCAAAAATTCCTAGTTCAATGGAGAAACCTATCGAAACAGTCACACTTCATGTTTCTGCAAAAGAGTACTACCTTGATATCATTGCAAAAGAACTTGGTTTAGAAGATGCATCTTATGTTCTGATTTCAAGGTAGGGTGAAACTAGGGTCCCTCTCATCATCATCAACATTTTAGTTGGTTATTGTCTAACTTGTTATTGTTTCTGGCAGAAATGTGGGTAAAGCATCTTCTGAAACAAAATTATTCTTTGCTGCATCAAGATCATTTTTTCTAGATCAATCTTCTGATTTGCTAAAAATGAAGGAAACTCTACATTTTGAGGGATCTCTAAATGTGAGGGCCAGTTACTTGTCTGGACAATGTATATATGGTGATTCAATACTGGCATCCATCGGATATACATGGAAATCTAAAGATATTTTCTATGAAGACATAACAGTTCAATCTTATTACAGGTATCCTGATCTTTAGATGCATCTTTTACTTGTTTGTTGTACCATTTCAACCTTATATTACCATCTGAAGACAACTAAAAGTGTTACCTTGTGAGGTCGGAACAAATTGAACATGTCCATATGTCCTGCACATTCGCTGTAATGTGATGGTCAACTCTAATGTTTTTAGAAAAACTGAAGTGGAATTCTGTTGGATATTTTATCGAAGGAAAAAGAAATTCTCCTCAACTCCTAAATTATGTGCTAATACTTAGGGATATGTCTGTAAGGGCTAATGGCTTATTGTATATGCTAAAAATGCTGATAGTGCTGTCTAGCTATTTCTGACTTATGTGTCAAGCAAAGTTTCTTGCCCTGTGATTTTGCTTGATTGAAATTCTCTTTGTTAAAGATATTAATTGAAACCAATCCTTGGCCCTCACTTAATATGTTAAGCCAGATATTGAAACCCAGCCAGTTATTAATAATAAAAGTTGATATCTTTCATGATTATCCTTAAGAGTTTGTGTCGTCTTCTGGCTTTGACTTCACTTAACCCATTTTGTCATGTGAAGTTAGCACATCTCAGTCTCTATTTACTGAATCATTGTGCATGATTAGTTAACTTACAACATTTAATCATTGCTACATGGCTGTAACAGGATGCTTATAAGTAAGACACCAAGTGGGATCTATAAATTGTCCAGAGAAGTAATACTTGCCACTGAGTTGCCCTCATCATTTACAACAAAAACAAACTGGAGGGGTGCCCTTCCTAGAGATATCCTTTATATGTTTTGTCGTCAGCACCGGCTACTTGAACCTGTCTTCTCCCCCATAAGTTGTCCTTCGAAAGGATCTTCTGAATCATCAGGATCTTCCTTGAAGGATGAAGGCTCAGCTACAGAAGAGATTGAACATGTTAGAGGAACCTCATTAACAGCAAGTGCTAAGCAATCAGAACTGTCAGGATGCACATTTAAATGTGAGGTTAAACTATTTTCTAAGTCTGAAGATTTAATCATTGTTTGTTCCCCAGAGGGTCAGTTTAAGAAGCAGAATGATGCCTTACAGAATGCTTGTTTGAAGATTTTATCATGGCTAAATGAGTATTTTAAGAACAGTAACGCACCTTTTGAGATGTTATATCATACTGCAGACTGCTTCAATATTCAGATTCATTCCAAAAACCTTTGTGAAGAGTTTGCTGTATGTCATTCAGTACGAAATTCTCAGCTTAATACACTTGGATGTATGCATCCATCATGTACTGTGCCTGTACATGAAATGCGCTCACTAAAGATTGAAGGGTCAGATTCTGGCGTTTGTCCAAGCAATGGATCTATACCGTGCATAAGGTATTCTATTTCTTTGGTTGTAGAGGGTGATAATATGAAAGAGCTTATTGAAGCTTGTGAAGAATTTGAGTTTGAGATAGGGGTCGGTGCTGTGATTACCGATGTTGAGGGGGTTGTGATGCAAATGTGTGTTGGCCAGTCTGCTTGTTTCACCACAGAGTTACCCCCTTCTGAATTGATTCTAGCTTCAGCTGCTGATCCAGTCAAAACTCTTTCTTTGTTGTCTTCTAGTAAGTTAATTTCTCCTGTTATTAATTTCCTGATGGTTTTCTAAATTATGGTATACGGAAAACTAAATGTTTTTATGACGTTGAACTTGAAAATTGGATAGGATGTGTCCTGTTACTTGTCTGAAATTGCTCCTAAAAAAGCAATTGGATTGAAGTTGCTTATTTTGTCAGTTGTTTTATATTCTCTCCTTTTTTCCCCTTTTCTTTTTCTTTTCAGAACCCTGCTGCATGGAATATGCCATAGCTTTGACCAAGGTAACAGAACCTATGGAGGAAAGGATGGAACAAGCTCTTTTTAGCCCTCCACTTTCAAAGCAAAGGGTGGAGTTTGCAGTGCATCACATTATAGAATCCTGTGCTGCAACTCTGGTAGACATAAATTTCTTATAATCTAATCTTTGTTGTTTATCTAAGACATGAGTTTAATATTCTCCTTGGTGGTAGGTTGATTTTGGATGTGGATCTGGAAGTTTGCTGGAAGCATTGTTAAATTACCCTACTTCTCTTGAAAAAATTGTTGGTGTTGATATTTCACTGAAAGGCCTTGCTCGGGCTGCAAAGGTATCAACTACATTGTCAGGTCATGGAATTATTATTTTCTTTTGGTACAGTAAAATCATATCACCTAGGATTTCTGCTTCTCATAGGCTTTACAAGAGATGAGTTTTGTTGCTCTAAAGCTTCATTGATTTGTCTTCACTTGATATATCTCATGTTATACCAAGTGAAAAATGTTCTATTATTCAACTATGCTGAATCTGACTATGATTTTATTGTGCCCATAATCCTTTTTGCGAAGTTAAGCTGTTAGGTTCTGAATGCTGGTAGCTATGAGCCCTGCAGGTTCTTAATTCAAAATTAGTTACAAACTCAGATGTTGATGTGCCATTTGCTGGGATAAAATCTGTTATTCTTTATGAAGGTTCAATTACAAGTTTTGATTCCAGATTGCATGGATTTGATATTGGCACTTGCTTAGAGGTATTCCCTTCCCCATGTACTTTTTACTGGCATTGAATTACTGACACGTTGTACATCCAAATTTAAAGATACCCTTTACAACACAAATTCTTCTCTTCCATTTTTTCTCTCTCACTCATCTCATCTATGGCTGTTGCTTTAGCTATTATTGATCCAAGAATATGTTCTTTCTAATCTTCGGCTTCTTCTTATACCAACATTTGAACTCAGGACCCCAACATTACACCTTGAAGACTGAGACCAAATGTGCTAGTTATGTTCTTTAATATATTTGTTAGATAATTTGTCAATATCAACATGTTTTAATAATAAATATAGAATTGTTGCCTTCTTCCCACCTATTCTACTTTAGGACAATGTGTGTATTTTATAATGTTTGTGTGTGCTTGCATTATGAGAATTTTGTTGCAGACGACTTCTCGATATGACTTAAAAACCTATACATCAATCATAAACTAAACTGAAGCTAAATTATCATGCGTGAGAATGATCAACTAACTAGGAAGTATTGGGGATCAATAGGAAGCAATCTGCTAAAGGTCTCGACTCTGGACTGAGAAAAATTGCAATAAGAAAATATGTAAATTGTGACAACCTCTGAGTATACTTCTTTCTGCTTCTACTTGCTTGCATTTGTATTCTTGTAACTCCACTGGTAGAGATTTGAATGATTGTCAGTTGTGGGGTCTGATCTTTCTTTATCCAGTGTGGGAAATTCTGTTTCGCGTTCATTATCTACTGACAACATTTAAGTTCACCACAAGGCATGTTCTGTCGATTTGGAGCTTTGGTATTGAATATCTCATTACTAACTTGGAGCATCCTTGTTGCCATTTAAATTAAGCCATGTATTGCATAAATACTGCCTGTTGGTCTGCATATTTTAGACCTATGATTTTTTTTTTTGGAAATTGTGATTAGCCTGAAATTAATATAAATCATTGGTGAAATTGTAGGTTATTGAGCACATGGAAGAAGACCAAGCATGTCTATTTGGTGATGTAGTATTAAGTTCTTTTCGTCCAAGGATTCTCATAATTTCAACACCAAATTATGAATACAATGTAGTGCTTCAGGGGTCTAATACAATAAGCCAAGAACCAGAAGAGGAGTCGGATGAAAAATCCTCATTACCGTTATGTAGATTTCGGAATCTTGATCACAAATTTGAGTGGACTAGAGAGCAATTCAGTCGCTGGGCATCTGATTTAGCCGCACGACACAATTACAATGTGGAATTCGGTGGGGTTGGTGGGTCAGTTGATATTGAACCTGGCTTTGCCTCACAGATCGCTGTCTTTATTAGAAAAGAATTTATGGCTGGAGAAGATGACGAGCTGAAGGATGCTGATTTGGATCACCAATTCAATGTTACATGGGAATGGAATAGAATCAACGACAACAAATGAAACGTGTTTTTTGGACTTTATGCTGAAACTTGGACAGTTTACTCAACTGCTGGGAATTAAGTGAAAAATATTGGAGCGAACGAGAATGACTGAAAGGAGGATATGTATTCTGGATTGTTTGTATTTCCTTTATGTGGTCTCAAATGATTCTTGTAAAAGAGAGGGGGATGTTGAGTTCTTTGTACCCTGAGCTATGGGGGATGGGTAAAGCTAATTATAGAATTTTGTTGGTGCAGAATGTTTAACTTGACAGAACATTGTTTCTAACGTTGGAAAATAATACAATTACTGAAATTATAGAAATTGAAGTATACATGTTTTCCTTGCAATTTACTGAGTCGGTTTATTTTAATATTTTTAGTTTAATAAATATGTATTTGATCTTTGCAACTACCAACAAGCAGTTTGTTGATGTTGATGTGGTATTTGTCGAGAACGGTAAAAATTGTTTGCCCTTTTAAGTTTTGAAAGGAATAAATTCAAAGTGACTTGGGGATATCTTTAATCAAATAAAAAAACTCAACGTCTGATGTTGAAGCATTAACAAAATTTTCATACTTCTGTTGAAGGACTCAACGTCTGTTAAATTTTCTAATTCTAATGGACACAACCTGGTTATAGTGTTATACATGATTTGTAAAAGAAAAGGTCTTAAATAACAATGGTAGGCTGCCTGCCTAAGAATGCATCAATCAGTTCATAGCAATAGATTTTAGTTAGTGTCATCGTGGACAGAACTGCACTGCACAGGTATAAATAACTGTTAGATATCACCAGTAATCTTTACAAGAACAAGTCCCATCTTGAAAATGATGAAAGCGAGATCGATCTCTAACTATAATATCTGTTTGATAAATAGTTGATATCAGCTTAGTGCTAGCATGACAATCTTCACAAACCCGAAGGTTTTTCAAAATTCTTATTGGAGAACTTGAATCTGATGCTGCTGCTATAAGAGCAAATGCTATCGCTAGCCTTTCACTATGGTAAGAAAGAGCATCTTCCTTGTCTTCTTCCTCCATGTCGAACAAAACTTGAGCTGTTCTTGGTTTGTGACCATATTCTTGTAGCCTTCTATTTATCTCCTCAATCTTCAAATATATCTCTTTAGAAAATGGATGAGTTTTATCACCTGTGAGAAACTTGTGCATAGCCCCATCAATCTCAACTAAGCTAAATCCAGGGGCTTTGTTAACCCCTTGGTGTTTCATTAGAGTTCTCACTCTCTTCACGTCATCCCACCTGTTGAAATTAGCATACATATTGGACAGAAGCACATAGTTTCCACTCGTTTCTGGTTCTAATTGCATTAATTGTTTGAGTGCAACTTCACCTATCTCTATGTTTCCATGAAGTCTTGCTGCCCCAAGTAAAGCCCTCCACAATATTGCATTTGGCTTCATGGGCATTTTCTGCACCATCTCCTCTGCCTCATTTACACGTCCTGCTCGACCAAGAAGATCAACCAGGCAGCCATAATGCTCAAGCTTTGGCTCGATACCGTGAACTTTATTCATGGACTCAAATATTTTACAGCCTTCCTCCACCAACCCTACATGAGAGCAGGCAAACAAAGTAACTACAATGGTTGCACTATCAGGAAGTAACCCCTCAAGCTTTATCTTCTCGTAAAGTTCAAGTGCCTGATGCCCTTGACCATGAGCCGCAAACCCACCAATCATAGCATTGTAACAAAATGTGTCCCTCTCAGGCAATTTATCAAACACCTGATAGGCAAAGTTCACGCAGCCACATTTGGAATACATGTCCACTAATGCAGTACCCACAAATCTGTTTACCACAATATTGTTCCTTAACACATAAGCATGTGCCCATACACCTTGACTAAGAGCACCTAAATTAGAACAGGTTCCAATTAAAGCCACGAGTGTAACTTCATTAGGCCGTATTTGAGACTCCTGCAACTCATTGAATGCATGCAACACCTCTAATGAGATATCAGCATCCTCAAAACTAGCATTACGGGTATAAGCAGCTAATAAAGTGTTCCACATGGCCACATCAGGTTCACTGATTTGATCAAACAGATACCTACACTGATTTAATTTGCCACATTTAGCATAGAAATTGAGCAGAGAGGCTTGGACAAAGTGATCAGATGTGGGTTCAAGGAACTTGAAGACATGGGCATGGAGGGGTTGACCATAATGGAGCCATGCATCAGAGGCACAAGCCTTGAAGAGGGATGGAAAAGTGAAACTATTGGGTCTAAGGGTGGTGTTATAATGGAAGAGAATTTGGTTATAAAGTGAGAAGGCTATGTGGGTGTGTTCAATATGGTTATTGGTGAGAGAAGAAATGAGAGTATTAAAGAGGAAGATTGTTGGATTGGGGATGTTTCTGAAGATGTGAAGAGCATAGGGTAAGGAAAGCTTGGAGGATTGAAGGAGGAGACGACTGAGAGGGTATGTGTGGAGGGCTAGACCAATGGTGACCATATGGGCATGAACTTGCTTTAAGGTGGCAAGTGTAAGACATCTTTCTAGGATTTGTAGTGTTGGGTGCTTGAAAATGGGGCTTTGGCTTTTCATGGGAAGGCTTTGTAATCTTCAAATAAACGGATTTCCTCTTTTTAATGTGCTCTCACCGCAGGAGAATGGATAAACGAGCCTGCATATACAAATATTATGGATATTCACAATCTGTTTGCATACAATGTTATATACTCTACAAGTTTTCATACATGCAGTAAATTAGTGGGCATCCAACCCATAGTTTACATTTATGTTTTAGTTCTCTTACATGGTTTTATTGGTTATTTTGATTTGGTCTTTAATTTTCATTAATTTACTACCTAGCAGAATCTTGATATCTAGAGTTTGAAGGACCTTGAGATAATAATTTAAAGTTGACACTGAATTTATTTTATTTTTGAAAAAATTCACCGGAGGAATTCACACACCACCTTGCTGATGCACGGAAATATTAAAACTTGCAAAAATTTATTTATCGTGATTTTTCAACCTACTCTACTTTATTAATTTATTATATATTTAAAAAAGAAAAGAAAAACTACTCATATAAATTATGACGTGAAGCACAAAAACGTTGGCTTTCGCCTGCAGTAAAGCACTTGCGTTGCATTGACCTTCGACTTGCTCTCGTGGCTGGACACTGCTACACTGAGTAAACTTACGCCTTTTGCTTTCATCAACATTTACCATATTAATCAGACAACACTTTTGTCTTTGATTTATTGATACCGAGATGGTTTTGTTTGTTTCACTGTGGATAAAAGCATATCGTTTTAATAAATCCCTTCCGACGCACTGCATTTATGTGATAAAATTACGATGTGTTAACTGTGGTTTATAATGTAGAGTAGGTTTTTGACAGTTTTTGCTGTTTTATAATGTGCTTCATGGAGGCTAGCTGGATTATCAGCTTGCTGTATTTATGGGGTTATAATAGTTGTGTGAAGTGTTGGTGCTGCTGAATTACATGTCCACACTTAAACCCATTTCAGTTGATATCTTGAAAACACCGAGAAGAGATAGTTTCACAACTCTCGGTGTTTTTAAGATATCAATGGCAGAGAAGCGGAGTTGTTTCTCGTGGGGCTGGAAAGTTGTGGGAGTAGGATTGTTTGCGTTTTAGGATATGAAACAAATCATCAGCCAGCCAAACAAGTTAGTTAATGCTAAAAAGTCATAAACTGTTCCACTATTTCCAAGATTTCTATTGGACTCTATTACCATTGACTTCTACTAGTAATCTTTAGTCTCCATCCTGTGTCCATTTGCAAGTAAAATCCCTCTTGTTGGCTCCTTTTTGGCTACCTAAAATAATTTACCTGATTGTATATGTTGTTGTTTTTTGTAACATTTGGTCCAGTTGCACTGTTTTCTTCCTTAAGCTCCAATTTTCTTCTTTCTAAAAAAAATTATTCCCTAGTGAGTACTTTTTATAGGTCTGATTGAAGATGATGATGGACAGTCAGCTTTTATGTTTTAACCAGAGAAATCATTTAATCAAGCTTTCCCAAAGTGAGCTTGTCAAGTTATTGGCATTTCCAGAAGGTCGGGAAGACATTTGATTTAACCTCACCCCATTCCTGCAGGTACTTCAATTGCTAGTTTTTTTTTTTTTTTGGTTACTCTGTGGAACTATAAGGATATGGATCTATGCATATTCTGTCTCTGGGAGTGGGGGCATTCAATTCTAATCACAAAATTAAAATTTTAGTTTAGCATTTTTGCTCAGTATCTTAAGTAGCACAATACTTATGGCATAAAGACCATACACAGATACAGAAAGAAAGGTCTGCACCATACCTAACCTATAATCTTTGCACTAATTATACTGCATGTGGTTTTATTGTTGGAAAATAATGTGTTGAACCACCTTATCATATGAAATGTGTCACATCCTGAAGCTTTGTTCTTCATGCCATAACATTGTATTTCTTGATACAGTGTTTTCCTGTAATCAGATAAAGTGCTCAATGAAGTCGTATAAATTGTTAGAACTTACTCAGGCTGAGATTGAGAGCCTTAAGGCTCGCCCTCGCATAGATTTCTCTTCCATTTTCAGTGTTGTAAGTATTAGTTATTGTTTTCAATTTACCTGATAAACTTATCTACTGTATGTTAATAATGTTCTGTTATAGATCACTTTCATAGAACTGTGCTTGATTAACATAGAATCCATGTATTACAGGTAAACCCCATTGTTGATGATGTTCATAAACGAGGTGATGCAGCAGTTAAAGAGTTAGTGCTTCTTAATAACTTGTTCCCAGTGAAGTTTGTTTAAACTTGTTAATTACTTTCAAATTAGTGGCTAATCCTATTTAGTTACCTCCTTTATCTTTTCATATCTTCTCTAGCTATGCTCTAAACTTTGTATCTACTCTTGTTTCATAGGTATACATCAAAATTTGACAAAGTCGAACATGATAAGATAGTTGAAAATGTCTCGGAGCTTCCTGATCCAGTGGTATAAATATAAGAACATGCATATATTATTTGAAGAAATTTGTTTGCATTTGGTTGAATCTATTCCTTTTTTTTTTTAATGCTTGTTGATTTGGTGCCTTTCTGCAGCTTGATGAAGCCGTTAAGGATGCTTTTGACATTGCCTACAGCAATATATATGCGTTCCATGACGCTCAGAAGTCAGCTGATAAAAGTGTAGAGAACATGAAAGTATGTTAAAGACTCGAAATCCATTGTTGTTTCTTGCCAGGTTGAGTGGACAAAAGTCATGAGTGTGAGCTGTTATACATATTCATGTTCACCATAAAGTAAAAAAGTTGAAAGTTTAATGGTATTGGTATAGCAAAGTGCAATAGTAAGAAGTAAATGATTGCTGAGATATCTTGGAAAAGTTAGATACTGGAAGGATATTATGTTTAGAAGATTGTTTTCCTGATGCAGTCATTTGCTTCTGTGTCCTCCACAAGTTTATTTTAAAAACTTGTGGATCTTCATAAATGAATGCGTATGCCGTGCCATTTCATTTTAAGTCTTCATATCTATGACACTCTTGGTTCCACAAATTTCAGTGTCATCCAATACTTCATTTGTGTTTTTCATGAATGTCAGGGAGTCAAATGCAAGCGAGTTGCAAGATGCATTAATTCTGTGGGTCTTTACATTCCAGGGGGAACTGCAGTATTACCTTCAACTGCTCTGATGCTTTCAATAGTAAGTCGAATAAATATTTCATTAGCTTTTGTTATTGTTTTTCGACTAATGGTTATTATTGTGATTATTAACATTTATTACCGTATTAAGTTGACAATTAAATACTGTATCCAGCCCGCTCAGATTGCTGGGTGTAAAACTATTGTTCTTGCAACTCCTCCAGATCAGGATGGCAATATATGCAAGGTATTTGTTCATATTGGATGGATAACATAACTAAGAGGTTTCTCTAGTCTTGCTCTGACTTCTGAGTTCTTACCAATGATTTCCTGCAGGAGGTTCTGTATTGTGCAAAGAAGGCTGGGGTCACTCACATTCTTAAAGCAGGAGGAGCTCAGGTTTTAAAGCATGATGACATAACCCATTTTCTGGCTTTGTAATTTGAGACTAACCCTTATGTTTAGTCTTATTTTATGAATTTGTATCATCTTAAACATAAATCATGATTTACATGATATTCTTCTCCATTGCAGGCCATATCAGCAATGGCTTGGGGTACAGAATCTTGTCCGAAGGTTCTCATTTCTCAATAATAATAACTCATCTCTCCTGTCGTGTTCTACATTCAAATTATTGTTGTGCTATCACTATTCATTAGATTCAGATTCATCTCTCTCTTAATATTAAATGTGTCATCTGATGTATTTTAGTTTTTTTTATCATTTATTTGTCCATATCTCGTACTAAAATCAGTTCGTCTTCATAATTAAATATCTTGATTTATTATAGCTCTTGAAATCTCACTTGCCACTGTCATTATTAATTTGAAGAGTTTAATATGTTTAAAATTCGTGGTTAATTGCAACGTACTTCTCAACTACTTTCTTCCTTTATATGATTACATAGTAAGACATTACATCAGAATTTGCTCCCTTTGGTGGTTTTAAGAAGATATTATTATATTTAAGTAATCAGATGACTGAAAAGTATCTGGAAATAACATTTTGTACCTTTTTCAGGTTTTCATAGTTTGCGTCATTTTTTACAATTGTGAATTTGTGGTGTCATTTCCGCAGGTTGAGAAGATTCTTGGCCCTGGAAATCAGTATGTCACAGCTGCAAAAATGATAGTGCAAGTATAACCATTTACAATTTACTCTGGTTTTGTCTTCATCATTGTTTCATGTACTTAAAATCTTAGAGCCTTTTTCCCTTGATCTTTAAAACCTGCAGAACAGTGAAGCCATGGTTTCAATTGACATGCCAGCCGGTCCATCTGAAGTTTTGGTCATTGCAGACAAGCATGCAGTGCCTCGTCATGTAGCAGCTGATTTGCTTTCCCAGGTTTGTCGAGAAATTCATAAGTTTTATGTATTCTTTATTTTTGCATGTCTGTTTTCTTCTGTCTTTTTCCTTGTATTTATCTCTTCTTCTAATATTTCCCCCCCCCTATAAAAACGGCGATAAATACGTGATATACAATATATGACATGTTTGATGTATGTTTGACTTCTATATAGCCTGTGTTTCTGTGAGAACCCCATTTGAAAGCCTAGGTAATTACATGTTAAGGGAAAGGTAACTTTTGCTGAGCAGTAGTTGACTTGCTATTTTGAAGAAAGAACTCAAGAGTAGGAACAGTAGCTGTTATTTAGGGTGGCTTCTTGGGGACGGTGAAAGGCACTTTTTGACTATATTAGCCGTAGGAGGGAATGGGAGTGGTATGAAATATTTTGTATGAGAGTTGTTTGGAGAGGAGGATCAGGTTCTGTTTTGTCAACCTGAGACTATTCTTGGCTGCCTAGGTAGTAGTTTTGCTTCCAGCAGATTCTGTATCTTTTATATCAGTTGAATATATCAGATTAGTAGTATTTTGGGGTGCTATTTTGTTAGTTCCTAACAGTTTCTAATATATTCAATCTTGAGTTTGTTTTACTTTCAATACATATGGACATGTAGAGTCACTTCACTTTCCTGCATTTTTGTTACATACCAACAACTCAAAATTTCAAAATCATTTTTTTTTTTACATAATTATAACTGGCTTACAATTTTCAGGCTGAGCATGGTCCTGATAGTCAGGTTGTTCTTGTGATTGCTGGAGATGGTGTGAATGTGAATGCTATAGAAGAAGAACTCAACAAGCAGTGCAATAGTCTTCCAAGAGTAGAGTTCGCCGCTAAAGCCCTGAGCCACAGTTTTATTGTGCATGCATATGATATGCTTGAGGTTAGTCCTGTTGTTAAAGTTGTACTCTTTATGCTCAAGCTCTAGTAATTTCTTTTATGTGCATTATCTGTGTATATTAGCATATTTGATTGTTTTAAGCAGAGCAAAGACAAAAGATATATATAGAGAGAGAGAGAGAGAGAATTGTTTCTTTGTAAAGAATAATGCACTGTGCTAGGCTCCTCTGTCTGCATGCTGAGCTAATAAGGTTATGCACAATACTAGAGATTATTGTGTATTGAAGCACACTTTGAGTTTGTTGCATCCGATATTATGATTGTCTCTTGATATTCTTAAATTCAAAACTTGAAACAATAAAAGTTAGGCATTAGTTTTTACTTTATTATCAATTTTCACTTTATTTCCTAATTTTCTCTGCCTCAGACCTCAGTTCTTCAATATTCATATTGTAGTTTTCAAAAGTAAGAGTTGTTTTTGGGAACTTGCAGGCAATCAAATTCTCAAACTTGTACGCTCCTGAGCATCTAATTGTCAATGTGAAGGATGCAGAGAAGTTGGAGAGTTTTATTGAGAATGCTGGTAGGACTCTATTGTTTTCCCCTTTTATTGGTTTTCTTCATGATGTAGAGGTTGGTGATGATGACTCTTAGTGGCTTGGTTGGTCACGGGTACTTCACTTTTTACTAATCTATCTGTGGGGCAATATATTGATCTAAAAATGGAGTTTACAGAAAGTTGTCATTCACTGAATGGGATTCAATCATGCAAACACAGTTAACTGGAGAGAAAGAAAATTGGCATTAGTGAATATGAATTTGATGCCAGCTTCTGGAGCTTTAGATTCATTGGCATCTTCATTCTCCCCCCTTGATCATAATGAAAGAATCCTAAATTCCAATGCTTGTTAATTGCTTCTGCAGGTTCTGTGTTTTTAGGGCCGTGGACACCAGAGAGTGTTGGTGATTATGCTAGTGGCACAAACCATGTTCTTCCTACTTATGGTTATGCAAGGATGTATAGTGGAGTTTCATTGGACTCTTTCCTCAAGTACATAACCATACAGTCTCTGACAGAGGAAGGTCTGAGAAAACTAGGGCCATATGTAGCAACCATGGCTGAAGTTGAAGGACTTGATGCCCACAAGAGAGCAGTTACCCTAAGGCTTCAGGATATAGAAGCCAAGCAGGTTTGAATATAAGATTGATACGTTAATCTGCTATTCTGCAAATCCCCGCTTGTTATTAACGCCAAATTTGCCGCCTTCAGCATCATCAGCTCGCCTACGTTTTTGTAGCCACTTCGTTATTATTACTTTATTTTCAAAAGCAACAAAACTGGGTTTGTACGAACTACTTGACATCCGAGTGGTTAAAGGAGTTAAGGTGATGTCTCATCTCTTCTTTTCCATGAGCTTCAGACCAAAGACTATACCTTTATGTATGATACTGGAGGTAGACGTATGGGGTTAATTACTTAATTTTACCTGTTGAGCTCTAGGAAGATCAAAACATTCATGTTTTACTTGTGATTGCATACGAGGAATGGCCAAAATGAGGTTTGCTGGATAAGATTAATCTTGTTGCGGAAGTGTGATACAGAGTATTATACTCAAAAAACCATAATATTAGAAAACTAACTTTCTAGACGGTAATTTAATAGTATAGGAAATCACAACTACCATATCTAATAATAGATACTCCCCTCCTAATTATAATACCTAGTTGACTATTTTGGAGATATTAAGGAAGCTAATTAAATTAGCTTAGAGTATTTTTATTTTTATTTTTTTCTTCAAACTAAATAGTTTAACTAATAGTCTAATACACTAATATATAATCTAAGAAAACACAACATATGAAATGATTAAGTAAACTTATTTAACCTTCCTTAATCTCTCCAAAAAAAAGTCAATTAGGTTTTATAATTGGGATAGGAGGTAGTAATAAATAAGACAATAATAAAAGAATACTAGAATATAATTTCACTCTGAATAATTTACAAAGGAGAGGGATGGAAAAAAATGGATGGAGGGGGTTTCCTTTTATAGCATAAGAGCCCCACTTCCCTTTCAAATTTATTCGGGACTTCTTGTCACAATTGATTCCACAATTAACAAATATTGCATGCAAAACAGCAATACTCCCTTTTTTTTCCTAGAAGGGCTGATTGTTTCTGTATTTTAGAAGTGATTTTATGGTGTTTAAAATAAGTATGTGAGGAATTTTATCTCATCTTATATATATAAAGTGCTTTAAAATGTTTTTTTTTTCGCGTTTCCCATACAAGAAAATACACTGGCATCCTCCTGTCTTTGAAGACAATCCTATTAGAAATCCAAGAAGTGGCCAGATGAGACCACAAGATGAGGGATGTCTCGAGCAACCAACATGACCTAGTCTAGTAGGTTTTTCTTTAAATATACAACAATTAATTGAAAAAAATGATTTTTTTTTCCACAAATTTTAAAAAAAACTTTCATCCAATATAAAATATAATAAAATATATTTCAGATCATTAAAAATATTCTTATTTTTAAAATAATTTAAATTAGCCAAAAAAAAATTGTATTTGCTCGAATTTCAAATTACACAATAATATACATTTTAATCCTCTAATTTAGAGTTCACAAGGTACTCAATAAGACAAGATTAAAACAGTTGTGTTATCTGCCAATATGTAGCAGAAACTTTCATGTCGGCCCTACCTAAAAGGACAAATATTTTAAAAAATGGGGTCAAAATTGAAGCCATGATGATTCATAAGCATCTGAGCATCACCCCAAATTGGGGGAAGTAATGGATAGGGCCGCATCTTTGAGTATCCTCCTTGCCCGCCACACAACGGAAGTAGCCTTTTCCGACGTTCCAATCTGCAAAGCATGTGAAAAAAGGAGAGCTATTTGAAATAAATGATATGCCATTCCTCAAATATAAAAGAGGCAGTTAGGTGAATATTAATTGATATGATAAATAGATAAAATGTCATCCAAATTATAGAGTGATATTTCATGCTAGTTCAGACAGCTACGAGGTTTAACCTGACATAATCTTATATCATTTGATATCAGTTTATCATACGCTCCTAAGTGTAAGGAATCCACCAACAACAACAAAAAAAAAACCTCAGAAAATGCAGACGGCTATTTGGTCAGTTTTTGCCGCAGTCATGGCACAAGTAAGCTTAAGTTATACCTTGCTTTCCATTTGATAGTAATCTTGCCACAATTTGACATCCTGGTCATAAGTTGCAAGTGCAGATTCGTATAATTTTCTAGCGTTCACGAGACCATCTTTATCTCCTATTGAAGCAAGGTTTGCTTCAAGGTCAATGCAGTTTTTATATAAAACAAGGCCAGGATGTGGTAAAGCAAGAAATCTGCAATGAGAAGAAAGTGTAAGGATCTTCCAGCTTAAAAAAGAGCAAGTATGAGAACAAAAATCCAAGACACACCGCTTATATATCTCTCTGGCCTGCTGAATTCCGTCCTTTTGAAGGATAAACTTTACAAAGGCAGAGGAGAGGGAAAATCCATTTTCACTGCCACCATCCCTGGCCAAAGTAGTGACAGATATCTCCAACAGCTTATCAAAATACGGTCTTTGAGTTGCATACAATTTAAGGGCCTGTGAGAAAAAGCCAATTTCAGAGATGAATTGTGAAGACCGTTATCAATTTGATATCTCAAATGTACAGAACAGTTTAGATAAAGGCAGAAAAGATCTGTTTAAGATTGGGTTGTACAGGAACAAAATGGGTGAAATTTACATAGATTGTTGGGACAAAATGAGAAAAAGTTCATCAATGGGCCTTGACAGATCATCTAAGAGAAGCCCGAATGAATATCAATGCTCAAAGCAAATCAGGGGTCAAACTGGTATTGAAACATAATGAAAACAAAAACATTAATTTAGTGCAGACAACATACCATTACCCACAAGATCTCAGATTTTGAAACGGGAAATTTTCTCAAACAATATCTTAGGAGTTCAAAGAGGGATGACAGATCAGCATCACTTAGTGAAGGAGAACTCCATGCTATGCATTTAACCTCTATATTTATCCTTAATACCCATAGTCGCACAGACTCTGCAAGTTTGCCAGAGCAAAGCTTTGTTGACAGCTTTCTGGCTTCATCCAACTGTCCCAATTGCAAATAAAATGACAAATAATCACAAGCAAGATCTTCAGTAAGGCACTCCATACTTTCAGCCCTTTCGTATATTCTCAAGAGATGTGATATATAATTTACAGCTTCATCTGACAACCCAGATGTATTGGTTTGTCCCTCTTTACGAGCTATAAAATCCATTAGACAGTTTGCATACAACCTAAACATATTGTCCGAAGGCACACTTCTCAAAGCCTCCTCATATACCTACAAAAAGGAAAAAGATAAGTGCACAGACCAATAATCTTATAAGCATACTTTTCTAATTACTTTCATGGTAAAAGCATTTACTCAAATAATATGCTCTCTATGGTCTTAGTTATCCCCATGAATTCATACCTGAATTGCTTTTTGCATATGGGGAATGATGGCCTCTTCACTCATCTCCTGCACATTTTCATGGTTATATTCACGTCTTGCAAGCCAATCCCAGAACTCTGGCAGTGTCAAAAAATCTCTCTTCATGCCATTCAGTATCTCTTGACACATTTCTTCAGAATTTGCTAACTTTGTACCCTCCAATATTTCAAGAAATCGATGCCGAAGATTAAGACTAGAAGGGACAGCTTCAACTGCACCACTGTAGATAGTTTGGAAGATGCTCATACCATGCTCAGCAAATAATTCTTGTTTCTTTTCTGAATCAGCATTTTCCACATCTGAATTCTCATTATTTTCTGTTCTAACATTAAAGGACATGAATGAATCTTCATTGTCATCTCTCTGTTGTTTCTCATTAACATCGCTCTGGTCACGAGTCAAAGTTCCCTCACCCTCACCAAGAGCAACCTTTCTAGCCTGTAACTTGTTAAGATATGTAAGTTCCATCCGAAGATACTCCACCCAAAGGTCTTCTGAAGTTGGGCAAACCCTAAGTCCTTCCTGCATTAGAGCACGGGCAGCTGCAACATTTAAGTTATGGTCAAATTCCCAAGCAGCAGCGTATATCCAAACTCCAGATACCTTTGGATGAAACCTAACAAGTTTTGCGAGGGCCTGAGAAATTTAAAAACACAAATATTAAAACAGAATATGATATTACAACATATATGTGGGTAGCTACAATGTTACTGATAAGCAAAGAATCCCTCGTGTTGAATGACGAACAAGGGAAACCTCAGTCAGAAATGGAAAACTTCTCCAGAACCCAGATCATACTGTTCATATATGTGAAAGGAGGTTTTACTTCTACCCAATTTAATTTAATAACTTTGCCCAGCCTCTATCTTCAATTTGAATGAAAAGCATGTTTTGGCTCTATGCTACTATGTTGTTTTATTCCATTATTCTAGAGAAAATAGTTATACATTACGTAGCATGTTACCTTCTTCATCCTCCCATTTTTCTTCAGCCTGCAGAACTCAAGATACCGAAGCCAAATATCAATATCGCCTTTATACCGTTTCAAAGCCAACTCATAAATCTCCATAATCCTCAACACACCAGCGAGATCCGACTTGGACTTCCTCTTCTTCTTCTTCTTTTCATTCCCTTGATTCTCCGACTCGGGCGACACCCCCAGCTTCTTGCGGAGCCTCCGGAGAGCGTCAAGCTGAGTCTCGTATTCAATATAGGCTAAAAAGTCCTGCTTAAGAGGGCTCGGTCGCTTGAGCCTGTACTCAAATTTCCGACGCTGCTTCACGATCTCCGCTATTTCGCGGCGGCTAAAGAGGCCACGTTGCTCGAGGTCGTCGAGCTCGTCAACCATGCGCTCCAATCTATATTGTACCACGTCAGCCATTTTTGGGTCAACTCAGGGTGAACCAGCGCACTTCGCCGAAAGGAAGGACCACCGTGAAGGGAGTGAGACGGTGAGAGCAGAAAATCCCGTTCAGGAGGGTGAGGCGCGCGCAAATCCTTGGGGTTGAACAAGGGTTTTGCTCTGTTTGGGCTTCTTGGGCCTCAAGGTCTTCTTGGCATTTTTTTGATTTTTTTTCATTAAAAAAAAGTTATTATACATTTTCGTAAATTCCTGCCCCCGCGCGTTAGTTTAAAAGTAGACACATTTATACCGTATGACTCATTAAAATTATCATATTAATTATCAATATAAAACACTAAACCTCTAAGCCATTGGTCCACATGTCTTATCTGTGTGGCATATTCTTCATTGTTGAATGGTCATTAGCTGGATGTTCATATATGGAACCACGTGTTCGTTAATATCATTTCAACACCATTTTCCCAATCTTTTCCTTTTATTCGGATGGACTTTCAAACTCCATCTACATGGTATTAATTGCTTGTTCTCTGATGAAGCTATTACACTTTCCATGCATCCTAATTGCTATAGTTAACCATAGTTTTCACGTTCATACAGTTAATAAGTCAATTTTGAATTGTGTTGATTAACATTTTTAATTAGTAACACCCGCAAATGACAAAATAAGCCTGTTTATTTTGCAACGACATTTATTGCATAAATCTATTATTTTATGAATTCTGTCTTCGAGAAAAATTAATGATTTACATATCCCATATATAATTTAATATGTATATTAATTTTCCTTTTATTCAGAAATAAACACTACAAATTATTTAATATTTTTTTAAAGAACATAAATTTTAAAAATTATTCCCTGTTAAATAGTCTTAACAGCCATTACTCAGAATATTTATCAACTTAGCAATTTATGTTCATTTGAACATCAACTTTAATAATGTTTTTTTTTTATATCATACATTCTATACAAGTTTGTTCTTCTTTATAATATTGTTTTCTGGAACCTACTTGTGAGAATATTATAATTATAATTCATTCCCCATATATTGGAAATTGTGAACCGAAGCTTACTCAATACGAAGCACACCCAATCGTAATAAATAGTTATTCACGTAAATCCATCTATTTTTTTATTATTTGTTTTTCTTTATTTTTCCATTAGCTTCTATCGTCGGCGTAAGACAGCCAACGTGGGAAACAACTATGTTATTTGAAGATCATTCTCCTTAACTGTATAATTTAATACAGGTGTTTTCCAATGCATTTGTAGATAACAGTCGTTGCATTTAAATCCCAATATTCAGCTATTGGTTCAAGTAATCGGCCAAATTTAATAGATGTTGTAACTCACATTCACGTTGGATGCCTATTTATTCCTTTGTTCTTCTGCTTTCATGGTTAGTTCCATAACTGGCCTAAGAAGATCTTGCTACGAAAAACAATATTATACTTAAATGGGCATGTGCCATGTATCTGAATTCCTTTCCCTCAATGGTCAAAGCGACAGGTGGTCTATCACTGTGAAGGTCGTATCTCATTTTATGGACATCCCATACACTTATATGCATTAACGTATCACATACAATGTAGTCCTCACAGATTCGTAGGTGTTCAATTTATCAGATCATTTTCCTTTGAAAAAATTCACGCTACTGTCTGTTTTTTAGCTGACCTCATCCTTATTCCATTTCTTACTTTTGCGTGTAGAGTTATTTGTGCTTGGCAGTGTTGCACAGGAGGGATGTGATACGTAGGCTTGCTGGTGTTCTCCTACCAAGATTCTGTTTCATTATCAAGAATTTCTCTATCGAGCAAGGGACAAATGTTATCAACCCAGTTCTAAGAATCATTCTTGAACCATATACTTATGTGAAGTTTGTAGACAATTGCGTTAGATCCCCAAACCCAATTTTCAAACCTCTTCTGACATTAGTTGCTACTTCTCTTTACAAGTCCACTCTTATAAGTATCAGTACTATAACCCTTTTTCTATTTATTTTTCCTGTCGTCTCATAGCTTATACATCTGACTATCCCGATATTCTCTATTTTCTTTACTTCGATTTCATGTACCAAACGTCATTGGACTTGTCACTTCTGTATCTGCACTAACGGTTCTCAAGGATGAAGGAGAGACAATTTATCAGTTGAACTTTCAAATTATGGATGAGTGGTTTGTAGTTCAATCTTTTATCGTTAATGGTTCTGCATTGTTCATATGGATATTAATTTGATTTCATTTTTGTAGTAGAAACCCCTTTCACTGTTGCTTTCGAGGTAGTCCCGCTTTCTGGGCTGCAGTCAGTTACACCAAGGTTGTGAACAAGGATGATGTCGTCGTAGCATTATTTTTGGTCAAGATGATCAGGACAAATGGTTTCTTCTTTATCTTAACAATTGTTTCTTACTTTTGTTTTTTTTTTCTCTTCGAATGTGAACTTGATAAGTATTTAATGTTCGTATTGTAGATGAACAAACCATATTCTTAAGCCACCATGATCTTTCAGAAGCGGTCTTCGATTATTGCCATCATTCTGTAGTTGATTTTCATTTCAAGCTCAATCGTCTTTCTGCCGCGCACATTACTCTAGACAATGTTTTCACAACATCAACCAGCCATTTGCAAGATGTCTCGCCTTAAGGCGTATTTTAAAACTTGTCTTTCAGCTGTTCTGCATTACCTTTTTTTAGTTCCTTGCTGTTTTAAGTGTAGTCTGCAGACGATCTTTTTTGTAATCCTTTCTTGATTTCGTAATTTGAGATTCTAGTTTCGTTTGAGTTGGTCTTCTCGGAGCAACAGTTCCTCATTTATGAATTAATGTCTGAAAAAGTTTGTTCAACCATCCATATAAAAAAAATGTTATGTAGTTATATCGATCTTGGGATGGTCCACCACTTTTTGTATATCATCCTTGCCGAGAATGTGAATTCATAACTACGATGGACTGCGAAAATATTCACTGTACAACATTACCAAAAACCAGTTGTTAACTCAGCCTTTTGTTTATGTTTTTTCCCCCATAAACCAGGAGTAAACAGATTTAATCTCCAATTCCTCAATGTCTACTATGTATTCGAGCAATAAAAACGTTAAATTGTTTTTAAATCTTTTAAACTTCTAATAAATGAAAAAAACGCAGGATATTAGTTACTCTTTAGAATAACCTTGTATATGTTTTAAAAAATGTTTAACATATGTATGTAATAGTAAAATAAAATCTTAACCAATTGTGGTTTTTTTTTTTTTTTTTTTAAAAAAATTCCATGTATTCTATGTTATCTTTGTGTGTTACACCTTTTTAACTTGTAATAAATGAAAACGTACTATTTGTATGATTAAAAATTTGAGGCGTATAATTATTTTTCAATTGCTTTTTAGACTGTTTTTGTTTTAAATTGTTACATATTATGTCACCTTTACTTCGTTATTATTTTAGATATATAATAGAAAAATTCTTTGCCTACCAGTGTATAGAAGCTTTTACATAACTTTAGGTATATAATTATGGTTCATTTCCTACAAAAATATTATTTATTGAAGTATATAATTATTTTCCATTTCTTTTTTAATCTGTATTTGTTTAAAATACTTATTTTTTAAATTATTATCTTTTACAACAGTTCATTATATATCATCATTAGTTTCAAAATGTTGTGGTTATGATACTTTTATTATTACATTACAACTCTTATAATTTACGCTTCTAATACTTGGCAGTTATTATTTGTAGTGAAAAGAATTAATCCAAACGCCAACTATGAATATAGAATAGTAAATTAATCAATATTCTTAATAAATAAATAGTAAGTATTCATTTTTATAAATTGGCTACATCGAATATTTTATAAAATTACAGGAATGCTTTTACGAAAATTAAATCCTCATATATTTTTCAACATTTTTAATGTTATGTTTAGAACATCAACGTCGTTTCACATACTTAGATCGTTGCTCTACGTTTAATGTCTGTCTATCAGTTACGTCCATAACTGATACTTATTAGTGCTGGTTGGTTTTTTCCCGTGGGTGATTCAAAAATATCTTCCAGTTGCCCATCCTTGTCAGTTGCATAATTTCCAAATCTGTTCCTATTTTCAAATGGAATTCAATCTAAACTCAGAATTGCAACATCTGTCTAAAGGTCCTTGTGAAATGATCTTGAAAGTCATTGTTGATCGCATAGTACACAGATATTTGGAAAGTGCTTGTACCAGACATAAAAGGCCCACAATAGAACTTCAGTCTGTCGATCTCATCGTCTTTGATAACACAGTTACGTTTACTGAACTCATCGCACTTTTTTTTTTTTACATTTTCATGCTGCACTTTTTTTTCTCCCATACGTTCTCATATATGTTCTTTTCAACAAACAGAACGCTACACGTATGTTGGTTAGAATTTTGTCTGAAGATCTTATGGCGAAGCACTGTTGGAAACTGATTGAGGGTGGTTGTTATGAACTTTCACGTTTTTTAGTTCGAGACAGGGGAGAAGGAATTCATGAATCTATCCATATTATCATAACTAACTTATCCACTATTGCTCCTTCTTTCGATGACTCCTTACCAAAACGTCGTTTTGTCCTTAATCATGTTGATGATACTAACTGGTGGGGACAACCTACAAACAAAATACTCATTGGTATGGAGCAACAGTCATAAACAACTCTCTCTCAACTGAACTCTATCATTTTTTCCTATTTATCAATTCTTTTAAATTTAATTCCTTTAAAACGTGCGACATTCAGATGTTTGCGGCATCCTAAAAGAATACAGTCGAGCATCTAACTATAAATGCAGGGGAATATACGCAATGACTCTGATTCTTGACCTTGAGGGCAAAGTGTACGGTTACATTAATGAACATTTTTTTTTTGTAGTGTATCCAAATTGCGTATGAATGTGTTTCTTTTAACATCCCATATTATTGCAGTAAGCAACATGTGGTCAAATGTATTTTGCAAGATAAAGCTCTTGAAAGTACACTACCTTAATTGGAGAATTCAAAGGGTAGTTCGAGCGTTTTTGTGGTTGTTCAATATGCTCAGATGACTCGCAAGATAGAAAGAGGTATAATGACAAAAGAATGTTTTGTTGATCTGTATATTCATGTTGACTCGCAAGAATGTTTTGTTCAATTAATTAGAGTGATTTTACTACATTGAGGACAATGTGTTGATTAAGTGTGGGGGAGGGAAATACATTTTGAGTCCCAATTAATTGGTTGTTTTTAAATGAGAAAATGCCTTAAACTAGAAAATTTTTCAAGAATGACTTGCTTTAATACATGTCCTAAGTGGTAAAGGGTCGCATTTGCCACTTTGAAAGTGTAAATTTGTGGGAAATTCTTTGAAGCTTTCATGAGATCTAGAGTTTTGGCAACTTTTTTTTTTAAAAAAAAAAAACCATGTTTTGCTTTCAAGTGAATGGGAAGAGAAATGAACCCACAATTGGATTTTAACTTGCTCCTTATTTTGAAAAAAAAAATTGTATATCATTAGTGCTTTTAAGAGTTGAGCATTATTTTAATTGATTGCAATGTTTTCATTAGTTGTGTTTGAAAGGTTAGCCCTTGGAATAGTTAAGTAGATGTTTTGTGGTTAGTTCACTATGCAATTGATTGTGTTAGAGTGAGCATTGGAGAAAAAAACCTTGTTGGAAGAATATTTGAGCCTTAAAGTCTTTCATGTGTGCATGTTCACTTAGTCTTTCACCTTCTAGAACTTGTTTCAACTCTTGTTCGAAACAGTGTTTGCATTAGTGTTATGAAAATGAAAGAGGCATTCAATTCAAAACCATTTTCACCCAAACACAAACCTACATTCATTTACCATTTGTTTACCCCTTTTGAGCCATTCATATGTTATGTGCATGTCATTATTCATAGTGTTCACAATATTCTAAAAATCAAAAGTGAATTGTCAATAAAAAAAAAAAGATTGAAATGCCATGTATATATAAAAGAAAAAAAAAGTGAGTATAGTTTGAAAAAAAAAGAGACAAAGGTATTGAAAAGGAAAAAAATATTTAGAAAGGTATTTGGATTGAAAAAAAAAATGAAGAAAAAAAAATGAAGAAGGCATTTGTTCATGATTTTCAAAAGAATTGGCAAAAGTTTGTAAAATTATTTAGATCCTATGAACTTGGTGATTAACTTTGACTTGCATATCAACTATTCATTTTTCAAATCAATTCATTCCATTTAGCCTCCATCCAACATTACAAGTCTTTTAAGTCCTCTTGATTCATTTCATTTATTGCTATTAGTAGTGGAGATTTTAAAGTTGTTACAAGCCTATGGTAAGGTGTTGATTAAGTGAACTAGAGTGAAATTATTCCAATTAGATGAGATGAGTGAAACAATAAAAATACCTTGAGAGTTCTCCTGTGCTTCATTTTAATATTTTGGATTGTATAATCAGCTAATTTCTTTACATCACTTGATTATCACTGGTGTTGGCATGATGAATTTGATTAATTAATTCATTGCTTTCTAATTATGAAATTGCTCATTTTTCAAGTGCATCAGTGATTTGGACTTAGAATTTTGTGCTCAATTGCCTTTGTTCAGGAGTACAAAGGTTCAAGTGTGGGGGAATTGATCGAACTATATTTTTAGATGATTTTTTATAATTAAATTGAGATTTTTAATGCATTTTATCATAGTTATTGAGCCTAAAATGCCTTTCTTGTAATAAATTAAGATTAAGAGTAAATACATTAAATTAGGATTAAAAAGGGCAAAATTGTCAAAGAAATTGTAATTACTATTAATCATTGATTTTTTATGAGAATATTTTATGTTGGATTAATTATTTTGATTGTAGATGCTTGAAAAGATTAAATCAAATTTGAAAATGAAAGTTTGACTTAAGTTTTAAAAATTTCAGTTTAGTCCCTCCATTAAAAAAGTTTAAACTTTACAGATTGGTCCCTGGTCAAAACTTGCGTTTTGACCAGAAACCAATTAATTATGATCAGCTGGAAACGCAAAGAGAAAAAAAGCATCAACAATTGCACGTGACGTGGCTAAAGCTAAAGGTTTGGAGTGGGCCATAAGGGATTTACAAAGTAAAGGAATGAAGTCTAGTGATGCAGACTATCGGCCCAAGAATTAATAACCCAATAAATAGCACAGATCCAAAAAAGACGCAGGAAGGAGGGGAATAAATGAGGACCCGACACAGCTGAGGGATGGGGGGAGAGAAATAAATTTAGCGCCGCACAAGACAAAAGGAGGATCATCGTCTTCACACTTCACACATTCGGACTTCATCGTTTTCATCGACCTTGGAGCTTGAGACCTTCGACTCTTCTTCTCCCACATCAGACCTCCGTCGCCGGCGACTTTATCCCTTCCACCACCGTCGCCGGCGACTTCATCCCTTCCTCCACCCACTCCACCGTGAGAGAGAGAGAACTGGAGATTGAAGCAGAGAACGCCGTGAGCTGGTTTTTTTTTTTTTTTTGAGAGAAAGAGCAGCAGAGACCTTCGACCATTCCTGTACATCTGCGACCTCCACACTTTCAACATCCACCCTCCACTGTCGTCTTCCAGCAAAACAGAACCAGCGACTTCATCTTCACCATCGATTTTCTTCTCCATTCTCACAGGACTGAACCAGAAAAAGCTCCAGAGCTATTAAAAGAAATTTTTCACGCCTCCACCATTCGGACCTTCATTCGACCCCACACTTCCGTCACTGTGTTCTGTTTTTCCTCCACCATTACCAATTGATTTCACACTTTTAATCATCAATCTCGTTCTCCAGTGTTTGTCCCATGGATAGCATTTCGAATCAAGTAGTGGGTTCATCTTTTATGGCTGTTCATGGTGGGTCTGGAAGAGTGCTTGCTGTGGTTAAAATTGAAGCTATGTGGGGCTAATCATTGTGCTTCTTGGAGATGGACAGTGGCTGGAATTTCAGAGCATAAAATAGGGGAGTTAATTTTGTTCAATTTATTTTCTCTAATTACATTTTGATTTCCTAGTTTTAGGAATATTATTTTGTATTTTTAGGCTTAGTTTATCCGTTTGGAAAACTTTGTGGATTGAACCTAAGTGATTGGATTGAATTTTGTGGCTTGTTGGATTTATAAATTTGTATTTCCTATTTGATTCAATGATATTATCTTTACGTGGTATTGTTAGATAGTATAATTGAATTGAATTAATTGAGTGGCGTACAGTATCGCATTCATATTAAGAGGAACCAAGTTGCATTAATTTAATCATAATCACACACTAGGTGGTTTTAAACAATATCTCGAGAGGTAGTAGTTTCATTACGATAGTATGAATTTATTATTAATTGGGAATATTGATTTCAAGTGGTATCTTGGGGTTTTAAATCAGACTTAGTGAAAATTTACTCCTATATCTAATTGAATTATGATAGTCACTATTCCATTTCCAAGAAAGATCCAATATACATTTCATACTCCATTCCATTTTATAAAGAAAATACCAAAAATAATAGTTAGGATTTAATTAAATTGCATTTTTATTTCAGTTAATCAATTCAAAAATCCAAAACCTATTTTTCCCTTGTTTTAATTGCATTTGCATGTCATTTAGATTACTTAGGATTGATAAAAGCGCTCCTCGAGAGAGAACGATCCTAGGGTGATCATATCGCAATCCTTGGTTTATTTTTGATTGTGGACCCCAAGGCTAAAGACAAAAAATCATCCATCAAATGATATTCCTTTTTCAACGAAATCCCATTATGCTATGTATGAGTAGTTGAAAGTTGTTCAGTATCTTAAATGGATATAGGTTATTGTGCGTTTCATTTATTAATACTGGTTTTCTGAACCAGACTTAATAGTATTTATTTAGTATAATTTCATTAGTTGTTGGTTTGCATTTAAAACGTCCTCCAACTACTTATTTCATTAATCACCTTGTCAGCTACCTGCACAGTGTTTCACGTTTTTTGAAGGTCGAAGCAAAGTATTAAACTATCACACGTTTTCATGCTTAAAGTCTCAGTTGCAGACAAGCCGTCTTTGATCTCTGCAGTGTAGCGTTTCGTTTACAAATTTCTTCATAAAACATAGGACAAGCAGCATTGGGGTCAGTCAAATGTGCGTTGATGCACATTTGGTACAACAATTCGAATATTCAAATGAGAAGGTTAATATTTATATCATTAACAATATATATTGTGTTGATACTATTTTTTCAAATTTTGATAAACTAAATTGTATAATATGCTTCACTTGTAGGAACAAACACCAAGTATGACAGAGGTACAATGTTTTAATTTTCAAATATAGATATTTGATGTTTTTTTTGTTAAAAAAATTATAATCTTACTTTACATACCCGTAGGAATCGACTATTTCAAGGGAAACTGGGCATACCTCTTCACAAAGTTATGTCCTTGAGGATGACATTAATACTTTCTCTCAACTTACAACCCCACAAGACACCAATGCAAAAAGAAAAACAATTGTTAATGATGTTCCAATTGTGTGTGAAGACCTTGGACTTGCTAAAATGTACATGCCAAAATTGAGCTCCACGAAACCTCTAAAAAATATAAAGAAGGAGAAATGATATTTATAGGTTAAATTTGTGCTTCAGTAGGCTCTGAATTTTGTAATTTAAAAATTTCGATTGGATCACTGTTATCAAAATTATTTTTAATGTTTTATCCATCTTTGTATCAACCCATGTGATTTTAGTTCAATTGAAGATTACATATGCTGGGTCATTAAAATTACTCTCAGATTATCATATTTTGATTCATGAAATTGATAATCTTATACTTCAAATTATGGAGTACATATGCGTAACACATCTATACGAAATCACCAATCGAACATTATTAAAATATCACAAAAACTTTATCTACAATTTGTTTTCTAATACACTGACTAATTACAAATAAATCACCTACTAATGCGATCTTATTTAATACCAAGTTCCATTGTAAAGTATTTTGGTACTTGAATACAATGTTATTACCATTTATTTTTTTTAAAGGTGAAAGATTCATTTATTTATTTCTGGAAAATTTGTCAAGAGGGGAAATCAAGTAACAGTGAAGGGTAAACTCTTTGTAATGCACATGTAAGTCTGTACAAGATGGTTTACATGCAACCCTATGTGGCCTGAGATAACTCGACATTGTAACCAAGATGGTTTGAGACCATGTGATAAACTAGAAGTGTTGAGCAGAATATTCCATATCAAGCTGCGGAAGTTGATGCGGACTTTGAAGGAGGATAAGATCTTTGGTTCGGTAAAAGTAGGTATGTTTTGTAGAAAAATGTTACCTCAATTAGTATTTTTTGATTTGAACAAATATTTTGAAAACTATTTACAGTATCTAATATTTCATTGAACAAAGATAATTTAAAGGAATTACATGAAACAATTTATTTTAAAAAAATTATTGTAACTGGTCAATTTAAAGGAACATTAGTATTCAATTAGTTATTAAAAAGTACAATTTACTGATATATATGTATTTGCAGAGGTTTACACGATCGAGTTTTAGAATAGAGGACTTCTACACGCGCACATCATATTGTGGTTGTCAAATTCTGACAAAATAAAAACATCATTCGAGGTTGATAATTTAATATCCGCAGAAATACCTGACAAAGAAGAAGATCCTGAATTGTATGAATTAGTTGGCAGTTATATGGTTCATGGTCCATGCGGTCGATCGTCAAGCAATGCACCTTGCATGAAGGATGGTAAGTATTCCAAGTACTTTCCAAAAAAATATACTGCGTGTACCATATTGGATGAAAATGGTTATCCTACTTATCGAAGGAAAGATGATGGATGCATGGTGTCTAGGAAGGGTGTACATCTAGATAACAGATTCGTGGTCCCTTACAATGCTAAGTTGCTGAAATTATTTTCTGCTCATTTGAACATTGAGAAGACAAATCAATCACGAGCTATCAAGTACCTATTCAAATACATAAGCAAAGAGAATGACCGCGTCATCGCAAGAATTTATAGCACGAACGATACATCAGGCTCTAAACAAGCATTTGATGAAATTTCTCACTACCTCAATTGTAGGTATGTATCTTCATGTGAGGCGTCTTGGAGAATTTTTGGGTTTGATATACACCATAGACAACCACCAATTGAGAACTAAGCTTTCATCTTCATCAACAACAAGCAGTTTATTACTCTCATACGCAGACGATGTCATCTCTTGTCAACAATCCCAGAGTTAAAGAATCAATGTTCCTTGCTTGGTTTGAACAGAATAAGAATGACCCATTTGCAAGAACGCTAATTGATTCTCAAAAAAGAATTTGGAAGCATCGTGAACGTGGTTTTTCCGTTGGAAGGTTAAGTCATTGTACACCTTCTCAAGGAGAGTTATATTACTTACGTTTGCTATTGACAAAAGTTCGAGGTCCAAAGAATTATGAAGATATAAGGACTGTTAACAATGTTGTCTATCCAACATTCAGGGAAGCATGTTATGCACTTGGATTGTTAGATGATGATAATGAGTATATCGATGCCATTAAAGAAGCATCATTGTGCGCATCAGGCAAATACCTACGTCACTTTTTCACCAGTATGTTATTAAGTCATTCCTTATCAGAACTGGGTATTGTTTGGGAGCAAACTAAAGAGATAATGTGTGAAGATTTGTTATACATCGCACAGGGCAATCAATGTTTTCAAGGTACATTGCTTTATTATTGCTTAATTTTTACGTGAGGTGTTATTTGTTTTCCTTCATGATGTTTATGCAATTTATGAACATGCAATTAATAAAAGTTGCAAGACTATTTGTCATGTATATATGATGTCTCTTTTTAATAACAGATTAGCTGAATACTCAATTGATAATGTTAGTTTGTTAAAAATTAAGTAACCAAGTCAATACAACCTTACATATAATTAAACGTTTTCTTCCATATTTTAGAATTGCAGTTTTCATCTGCGAGCGAAGAAGCTACTGAACTGTTTGAAATTGAACAACTTTTGCTTCGCAATGGTAAAAACCTTGATGACTATCCATCCCTCCCTAAACCAAATGAAGGAAACATTGTTGACATGTCAAACCAACTAATACTTCAGGAGTTAAACTTCAACAAAGAGAGAGAGAGAGAGAGTGTGTGCTGAAGCAAATAGGTTGGAAAATCTAATGATCGATGAACAAAAGGAAGTATTCAATAAAATACTTTCCTCTGTTTCTTCACATAAAGGTGGTTTTTTTTTTTCTTACATGGATTTGGTGGTACCGGAAAAACGTTCATATGGAATGCATTGACAGTGGCCATCAGATCTACTAGGGGTATCATACTGAACGTAGCATCTAGTGAATTGCAGCTACTCTACTACCAGCAGGCAGAATCGCGCATTCAAGGTTTTTAATACCTATAGACATCAATGAAGATTCTATTTGTTTAATTACTCAAAATTCACCAACTGCAAACTTGATCAAAGATTCTAATCTAATTATTTGGGATAAAGCTCAAATGGTGAAGAGACATTGCATTGAGGCTTTTGACCGAACTTTAAGGGGCTTAATGAAGACCAATAGTATATTTGGAGGAAAATGTGTTGTCATGGGTGGTGATTTCAGACAAATTCTTCCAGTTATTCCTAAGAGTGGACAAGCTGATATTGGTAATTCATTTATTAATGCTTCTCCTCTTTGGAATGAGTGCCAGTTATTGCAATTAACAAAAAATATGAGACTAAAGTCTTCCACAGACTCAGCTGAGCAGGAAAAAATAAAAGCATTCTCTGAATGACTCCTCCTTGTAGGAGAGGGTGTCATTGGATTACCGCAGATGGTATTGCAAACATAACATTACCATCAGATTTGTTACTTCATGATGATCACAATCCAATAAGATGCATTGTTGAATCAACCTACCCAAATTTAGTTGAGTGCTTATTTGACGAAGATTACCTAAACAACATGTCAATTTTAACGCCAACTATGGAACATGTCGATTCATTGAATGAGTACATTTGTTCATTGTTGCCAGGAGATGAAGTTGAATACTTTAGTGCTGACTCCATAAATCGTGAAGATTATGCAAAGGAAAGTTTGGATGATCTATATGATACTTTAGATAATGCAAATGTTCTGGGATTCCTCATCATAAATTGGTTTTGAAGGTGGGAGTACCAATTATGTTAATAAGGAACATTGACCAAACATCAGGATTGTGCAATGGTACGAGGCTTCAAATTACACAACTTGACAAGAACGTGATTAAGGCAAAGGCGTTAAATGGCACAAGCGTAAGCCAAGACATTTTGATACACAGGATGGACATGAACCCATGTAAGTCAAAACTTCCATTCAAGATGACGAGAATGCAATTTCCAATGATCATTTCGTTTGCAATGACAATTAACAAGAGCCAAGGACAATCGATGTCAAATGTAGGTCTTTACCTACCAAGTCCAGTTTTTTCACATGGACAACTTTATGTTGCTTTATCTAGAGTGAAGAGTTTCAAAGGTTTGAAAATACTGATTTTGAATGAGTTTAACAAATGTGTTGATAACACAATCAATGTATACATAAGTTTTCTGAAACATTTTATCACATTCATAGTGGTAAGGAGAAACTTTGTTTGAGTTACTAACTGTTGTGCTTCGAGTTTCATATTTCAGTGAATTAAATATTTTATTAGTTGTACTTTTCAATTTATTCAGCATTCATTTCAACCTATTAATTATTAAATAAGTTTGGTTATAAAATCAGAACCTTTCTTATTTTAATTTAAAACAGAATTGAAATCTATACTCCGTGCAACGCACGGATCCAAAATCTTGTTTATAAATAAATTACTTACTTTGCATAAAGCATAAGATGAAGTGTATTGATACTCCTACTATTTGTCTTACATATAGATTGATTGAATGTAATGATTAGAATATAAAATCATCTTCCCAAACAGGGGAGAAGAGGACAGCTCAGCAAATGTTAAAGGAATATAATTTAGAATGATCTCCTATTTTTATATGTTTAAAACTAGTTTTGAAAGATAGAAGGAAATTAAAAAGAAGCCATGTAAGAATCTTCATAGCTTGATTATAACTGAAAAGAAGCTCTGCTTATTAAGAAATGCAGAAGTACCAAAAGATAAACATTCTTAACTGGAGGATAAAACACACTAAAACAGACTTATAGATGAAAATTAAAGAGTACATACATCTAAGTAAACAGACACATGACTTAAAGTAATGTAGCATTGTCACGTATAACTATAGTGATAGACCTATTACAGAGACGTAGAATGACACAAAACACACGAAAATAATAGCAAAACGGCAAATTGCCGACTCTATTTTGGTGACCACCCCCTTCATGACTAGGAGATATATGATTTGTAATGTTCTATAAATAGCCTACTGTTGTACTGAACGTATTCAATGAAATGAAATACAGTTTCTCCATAAATACAGTTTCATCAATATAATATCAATAGAAACTGTAAATAGGCATTGCAAAATCAATTGGATGAACATCTATGAATCTTCCTTCCATATTTCTTGCATAGGGTTGAGAGTTCATGATGAGAAAAAGTAAAGAGGAAAAGGAAATGAAGTATAGCTAGGAACATTCCATTAGCCTAAAACATTACAATAATGCATGAAATATCATCATAGCTTCCTTGAGCTAATGCTTCTTTAACCAAATTCTTAGCTGCTTTTTTTGCATCATCCATATCCTTCACGCACTCGCATGCCTCCTCGTTCGTCATCACCTGCAGCAATTCACCATTCAACTCTCTCAAATTCCCTAATCCCACCAGCATCAGCCTCTATCTTTCAAACAAGTCCAAACTTTAACCAAAAGGGCCCTAAATAAGTATTTTTCTTTGTTATGATCAAAACATGCGAACAACAAACCAAAATAACTTGATTGCAAATAGTGTTTGAGTTGCTTAATAATACCTTCCAGAGGCCATCACTAGCCAAAATGATGAAGTCAGTGATGTTTTGAACCATCACATCTGGTTCTGCAGTAATGTGTTCCTTCAATCTTCCATCCCCAAATGCCCTACTCATTGCTAATACCCCATCCACTCTCGGAACACACCCTAATCACCACATTAAGCAAAGTCATTGATGAGAAAAACAAGGTAGGACTCTAATGATCATTGAAAATAATGCAATAATGAGCATGGAGTGTTGTTTGCAAGAAATGTTAATTTGATCACCAGGTGCCTTTGACACAAAACCTCCCTTGCTCTTAACAAGATCTCTCTCTCTCTCTCAGGCTCATGATCTAATGTAATTTGTTTAGCCACACCATTTCTGTATAATATCGCTCGAGAATCTCCCACGTTGGCTACCAGTAACTTCACTCTATTAACAAGTATTCCTACAACAGCTGTTGATCCCCCTCGTGAATCTCCTGTTTTTTCTAGGATCTCCTCATCCATAGCCCTGCATGATCTCTTAAGGACACGTACTGGATTTTTCCAAAACTCAGGCTATCCAATGCATGATCAAGGAACACAAGCATTATCACCGGTACATATGAACTAACACATACAATAATGCTTTAACTGAACAACTCAAATAGATAATACCTTAACAATACATACCTCAAAATGATCAAAGGATATGTCACATACCCCATTTAATATTCTTTCAAATAGATGGCCTTGCAAATATTTTGCACAGCTCGACCAGCGTGGCCATCAAAAATTGCATATAGCCCTAGGTCGTAGCCATTGATGTTCCTGTGTTCAGCAAAAATATAATCCTCCATTCCATGGTCTAACTTTCCTTGGACCAGGTGAGATCCATGGCTGAAATGTCTAGCTGCCTCATTATTCTTATCCCCATCTTCTGCTGTAAGACCTTTTTCAAGTTCCCCCTTTAAAGTAAAGGGTAAAGGTGCAATTTTACACATGTGCTTTGCCTCGGGGAGCACCCAGCACCACATGATTTTTTATGGAGCAATTTTACACATGTGGTTAATTTTTTTGGAGCAAAAGTCACATGGGGGTTAGTTGACCTGACAGTCAACGTCCAATTGGACGGACATGAACGATGTGACGTGATGATGTGGATGATGATCTGTATGCGATTAGAAGCCAAATAAGAAGGAAAATGCTGATCGGGATTCGAAATTAATTAAATTAATAAATTAATAAATAATAACTTAAAACCCAAACCTATCGGGCTCATTCACACCGCCGGCTCTCCACGATCAAATTGGGGAAAAATCCAAACCCTAAAATTTTCCTCCACCGTCCTTCATCAGCGCCGACCACCGTCCTTCATCATCTCCGACCATCGTCCTTCATCATCTCCGACCACCGTTCTTCCCTCACCGGACGTTGCCTCGTCGTCGTCATCGACAATCACCTACAAAAAAGGTGAAAGATCTTCGACGATTTGTGATTTGCGAGACGATTAGAGTGACGCCTTACGATCGATCTTGGAGTGATTTTGCAAACGATTATAGCGACGGTAAGCTGCAAATGCATTCTTTTCCGATCTTGATTTTTTTATTGGTGATTTTTAATTTGTACGAAAATCACTGCGATCTCGTGCTTTTTTTTGCGGGGATAAAAAGGTGAGAGGGGAGTTTGATTTGGATACAAATATTTCATGAGATGAATCTCATTAAAAGGGATCTTTTTCGGTTTGTCTCAAAGCAATCAATATTCACATGAACATCTCAATTCTCAACTAATGTAAATAGCCATTTCTCGTATCAATTTGCTCGAAAAAAGTAGAACATTAGATATACACAGACACATATATCTTAGCTAGCTTAACCCACACATAATATTTTCTTTAATTCTTGGCTTATTACCCTAGAGACAGGAACTATACTACTCTGGCTTCTTCATCAACCTCATAATCAGATCAAAGGGTTTAGATTTCAAAATGGGTCAACATCAAGTCTACATGAATACTAGTTAATATATATATATATATATATATATATATATATATATATATATATATATATATATAATCTGCTGCAATTACTGATTGGTACAAGTTAACTTTTGGTTATGCTTTCTGCATTAATATATAATCTTCTTTAATTTATGCTTTCTTCATTGTGAGCTAACTTCATTGATAACTTTCTGAGAGCCCTTTTCTTTAATTTCCCATATGTTGAAACACAATCAATTAATTATGAAACGAGAGCAATAACTGATTCGTACAGAGTTAATGGTCATTCATGAAGTTATTACTGTGTGTGGCTTTCGATTCCTTTTGGCCCTTTTCTTCATGATCATCTATCTCTCACCCTTTGGATCATAATAATGGTCATTCATGAAGTTATTACTGTGTTTGGCTTTCTGATTCCTTTTGGTCCTTTGCATGTGTAGTGGCAATGGCGTCGAAGGGCAAGGAAAAAGTGGTAAACGAAGAAAGAAGTGAAGATAGGTTGAAAGGGAATAGTGAAAATGCAGGCCAGGAAAGGGGTAATGAAGACTACATAGTAAGAGGAAATGTGGAAGGGTTCATTGAAGAGAGGGGACCGAGTGATGACTATGATGAAATTGAATACACGGGTTCCGAGTACGATGACCCGAGAGGATGAGGAAGAGAGTGATGTGAATGTGTTTGACAAACAAAGCAATAGGTTTAATGATGATGATAGCGATGATGGCTCTTATATGGGGCAAAGTAGTAGTTCAGATATAGAAGAAAGCATGTATGATGACTCAAAAGTTGGGGAGTTTGATGTGGAGCATGAGAGTGATGTTGATGAGGATGACTTGGGGAGTGAAAATGATGAACTACCTCTTCAACAGCTTTGTGTCCTCCCTGGGGCTGAGCCCTCGGGTTCAATGCCATTTTTTGTTGTTGGGATGACGTTTCAAGATAAAAAAAGAGCTTAAAAGGTCTGTAGATAAGTATGCTATCGTGGGGTTAAGCTTAGGATTGTGCGTAGTGATAGGAAGACGTTTAGGGTGGTGTGTCAAGATGGCTGCCCTTTTACACTATATGCATCTACACATGGGCGAGTGTGGGGTGGCAAGTGAAGTCATTGGATCAGGAACACATGTGTGCACGTGTGTTTGAGAATCCAAGAGCTTCTACAAAGTGGTTGGTGAGTATTTCAAGAACAAGGTGCAAGAAGACCCTAAATTCAAGTTGAAAGAGATGAAGAATGAGGTCCGAGAGGGATCTAAAGGTCAATGTTAGTGTGTTCAAATGCAAGAGGGCAAAGAGAATCATAATGGAGGAAATGGAAGGGAGTTTTAGGGATGAGTTTGCAAACTTGGAGGCATATTGTAATGAGCTGAAGTTGTCAAACCCTGGTTCGGGACGTGTGTGTGGAAGTGAGCAATGAGGGTTTGGAACATGGACGAAGAATATTTAAGAGGATGTACGTATGCTTCAATGCCTCGAAGGTATCACAACCATTTAACCCTCTCCTTTTACTACCATGATATATATTAACCGAATAATTAATTATCAATCGCACACATTAATTGAGATCTCTGTGTGTATGGGGTGCCTTCCAAAATGATACTGCATGTGAGTTTTAGAGAATTATTAAACCTGATTCAAATTTGATGTTGACATAATCCAATTTGTTATGGTACATGTAGCATCAATGAATGCCTATTTGTTATAAGGATTCCAATTTGACATAAAAAAAAAAGGAGTTTGCAAACTTGCAATACAAAGCATTTATGTAAATTTAAGCTATGTGAATTAAACAAATGCCTACCTTGCTGTAACTTTTAAGCTATGTTGGTTGGTTCAGATTCGATGTTGGTTGGTTCAGATTCGATGTTGGTGGAGCTATGTTGGTTGGTTCAGATTCGATGTTGGTGGAGCTTTTGCATTATTAGACAGTAAAATGCACATCACTCCAAACAATTTAAACGAATAATTAATAATAGCTTAGTCAGAGAATATAATCATACATATAATGGATTACCTTGTCAGAATGTTAGTGTATTATTATTTTGATCGAAATGAATGCCTACCTTGTCAGAATCGTTATTGTGTTATTAGTTTGACTGAAATGAATGCCTAGTTTGATTCATTGTAGCATGTTTTTATATTACGGGTTGGGTGGAACCAAGGGTGTAGGCCAGCGATGGGTGTGGATGGCACCTTACGAAAGGAAAATGTAGAGGAATATTGTTGACGGTGGGGGTTGATGGGAATGACTCATTGTACCCGTTGGCGATTGGATTAGTTGACAAGGAAAATGCACATCACGGTCGTGGTTCCTTCAATGGCGAGAAATCTCTAAACTTAGGCGTGGGTGAGAATCTTACGCTCATGTCGGACATGCAAAAGGTAATAACTTGACTTACAATGTTTGGTAAGAATTTTTTAATTCGAATAACCACTGGTTTTAATGGCTCTAATGGCTTCTTTAATATGATAGGGTCTTGTCAATGCCGTTAGTGAGGTGCTTCCGTAAGTTTGAACATAGATTTTGTGCCCGCCACATCTATGCAAATTGGAGCAAGAAATGGAGAGGCAACGAATTCAAGAAGAAGTTCTTCAGCTGTGCATGGAGTACGTACGTGGAGGATTTCAAAGACAATCTAAGGCATTTGGGATCCCTAAGCAAAGAGGCAACCACAGATGCAGTAACGTACAACGTCCAATGTTGGGTAAGGGCCTATTTTAGTTCAAGGTGTAAATCTTGGGTCGTCGACAATAACATGAGTGAGTCCTTCAATGCGTGGATAGATGACTATAGGTTTTTTGTCATTAGGATGATTGATGGGATTAGATTGAAAATGATGGGTAAGTGGGCTGACAGTGAGAGAATCGTGCATGGCTGGAGAACTGATTTCAGTCCTAAAAGTATGGAATTGTTTGAGTGCAATAGGTTCCTAGCTACTGATTGTAGGGTCTGTTTTAATGGGGATGATGGTGAGGTTGTAGAGGGGCAAGATAGGCACATAGTTAATATTTCAAGAGGCATGTGTACTTGTAGGGCCTGGGATTTAACGGGAATACCGTGCCAGCATGCCATATGTGCTATGTATTATGGTAAGGTAGACCCGAAAACCCACATTTCACACTTCTATCACAAGGACACCTACATTGCAGCCTATAGCAAAAAATTACAGCCAGTTAGGGGCAAAAAATTCTGGGATACTAGAAATTTTGGACCATTGCAGCCCTCCACTTGTCAGCGACTTGCACAGGCGGCCTCCCAAAAAAGGACCGGAACCGACGAAGCGGAGAGACGGAGGAAAAAATCAAGATCTTCCCGTCAAAGAAGTGAATCATCGCATCTCACAGGCCTCAACAAGGGGGAATTGAGAGATTAAGTAGGAGTGGAAAAACTCACAAATGCACCCGATGCAACAAACCGAGGCACAACAAATCAAGTTGTAAGGAGGTAAGTTTTGGTGGAGCTTTTGCATTATTATATGAGTATGTTGGTTGCTGTTTTAGAAATAAATTGATGAAGTTGTTTACCCAATTGCAAGTCTGATAAAGTACTACATCCCAATAACACACTGCACAAAGTTGAAGCATTAGCTTTGAATCCAGCTTTTAACCTATTCGTCAAAAGCTTTAATCCGTCCTCTTCTTGGTTATTTTTGACATATCCTGCAATCATACCATTCCAAGTCAACAAATTCTTCAAATGCATTTCTTGAAACAATCTTTCTGCTGATTGATAAAGGAAGAGAGAGAGGGATATAATGAAGGATGAGTTTATGAGTTGGAGGTGTGTTTGTGTCGGGAATAAATGAAGTGAAAAGGGCCTACATCATATATTCACAACTAGTACTACTACTACTATTCATAAAGTGAAAAAAAAAGCTTTTGCTATATCCCTCTTCTTCGATCTCTGCTGTGTTTTGCATGCACTCTCTTCATTATATATATATATATATACCTCTTGTATTTTATTCTCTATAGATAGGGCACCGAGTAGATGCGCGGCTTGTCATGTGATGGAATAATTATTATTTCTATAGTGTGTGAGACCTTATATAATTTTTTTAATTCGGTTGGGTTTGCCAAGTATGAGTATATATATTTTGCACCGAAAGGTACTTGAATTATAACACGCGTTGGAGTTAGCCACCTTTTTTAATTTTCTGGGTATTATTCTTCAATTCTCTTTCTGTGTGTGTGTCTATGAAGTAAGTTTATGGCTTATAATTTTCATCGGATGCTTTTGGCTGGGTGGCTTAGCTTTAATTTGTTTGGTAGTTAGGAGAGTAATTAAGAAGCATTCGGTGGCCACCCCCAACTTGCTTAACTAATTATTTTCCATCCAAATCAGTGCTCCTCACACGCGCGTTAACTACTCTATAGTATATCTTAACTTCATTAGGATATATATATAATAGTGAAGAAAAATTATTTCCACTTGTTTCCTTTTGTTGGGGTTAACTAGATTACGTAGAACGACCGCAATTGATCACTCACTCAAACAAAAAATCTGTTTTTGTTTTATTTGTTGGTTGTTTGTGGTTCTTTGTTTTTATTTGATTCAAGTTATTGTGCATGTATCTTCGCCTTGCTTATTGAAAGTTATTCAATGCATCTTGTCAACCTTTTTTTTTTTGTCGCAACATGTGAAGGCAACACCAAAGAAGGCACGGGTGCATGCAAAGCCCCCGACCCCACGCAAGACACCCAACAACAATCACCGCCACGTTCCCCACCTCTCAAATGCCCCTCAACCAACACAAGATGAATCTAACAGAAGTCAAAGTTCCAAACCACCACCCTCTCATTCACAACCGTCTACTACAACAAGGAGGCCCACGAGGAATGCAAGAGGTGGATATGGGTTTGGGATTAGATTTGACGAGACCACTGGGCGTAGTGTTTATAATGTAAGTATCGGATATGTAGTGTTTATAATATGAGTATCGGATATCGCATAGTTTTTTATAGAGATATATATGCATATAATCTGTTTTTTTGCAAGGATTATGATTTGTAGTTTTAGGCTCAATTGAATTTTGATAGACTTCACTTTTCATTTTAATTTTCAATCTGTTTTTGCATGTCTGGGTAATCTTTAGTTTTTAATTGGCTACTGTTTTTTATTTGTTTGAGTGAAATATGTTGAGTTGAGTTTTGATAAAAGTAATGAATGGAGCATATTGGGCTTATTATTATGATTCTGTAACTCGTAAGCACAGCTTCTGCATACCGAATGAACCGTACACAATCATCTTTTGCTATTGCAGCCTGGTCTTAATTCAGAATTTGTTATCGAAGAGGGCACATCCCAGGACTACATGCGCAGGAATGCAGATCCCCAAACCCAATTTCCCATTCCAAATGAAAAGGAAATGAGGTTGTCTCGAGGCAAAGATAACTCCGGTGAGGCAACAGGTTCAAGGTCCATTCAGTTTCAACCTCAATCAGTCACTGTTGCTCCACCGTCCGACCTTCCATTTCAGCCTCGAGGTTTGCAATGGAGGGGAGAACCATGTCTCACAACGTCACAGCTCTTATCACGTGTTCGAGCCAAGAAGGACAAAGGAAAGAAGGCTATTGATTAGGGCTATGTGTACATGGGTGTGGCATTGGATTTTGTAATTATTTTGCTTTGAAAACTGTAAAGGCCAGAGTTGAAAGAAAGAATTAGAACCAAGTGGGATATTTTTGTATAGTATTTGTTTGCTGTAAAGGCCAAATTGTTTAGCAGTTTAAATGATGATGGCAGGGAAGAAAATGATGATCATTAGACTCGATTGTGTACCCTTTAGAAATATGAATTTTAGTGGATAATGTACAATGATGATGGCAGTGAAGACTGTATGTTTTGTAGTAGAGGAAGACTGGATCATTAGCCTCGTATTATTATTACTTATTTGAAAAATGATGAAGCGGGGAATTCGAGAAAAATGTGCATTGAAAGTGTACTCATGTTAATGCTTTCATGTTGTGACTATCATTTTCATTTTATTATATTTTGGACCAAACAAATAGCATGTGCAATTCATGTGGCCTCTGTATAAATAACAATTTGGTAATGTTTCATAAATATAAACATAATGCTATTTTTCTGTTGTGGTCATAGTTGAGGAGAAAGCAAAAGGAGTTGAAATAAAACACTCTTATAATTCGCAAACTTCACTTTGTCCATAAAGATCAATGAATCAAAAAGTAAATTAAAATTAACCAAAATACATTATCACTAAATCCATTGACAACATGTTAGCATCTACAAATACTTTACATAGCACCGAAACTTTGTCTTAACTTCCACAACCACAACAAAAGGAAACCTAAACCCTTACAAATACATTAATACTAACAACATCCAAGTGAATAACAATGTTAGTAATGCAAGTTTGAACTTGCATTGAACCTTCTTCACTTCACTCTCTTTCACTAAATGTTCGATTTCATCTTCATCACCTCCCCTTCAAGTGCAACAAGCTCTTCGTACCACTTCCCACATGCATTCCCTTTTCGATTCTCCTCATATAGCTTGTCTATGTCATTGAGTAGATCTTTGATAACTTCATTTTCCCTTTCCCCAAACACACCATCATGCCATTCGAAAAATCCACACCCACCATCCTATCAAATTGATAAACCTTAGGTTAGAAATGAACAAGACACACAACTAAAAATCTCATCCCACATCTAACAAATCTTACCTCGTAGTAATTCCGGCACCCATAAAACCTCCTTCCGGGGTTTCCTTCTGACCATGACGTCCACCTGGGAGCCAACAAATTGTGATAGCAATATCGCACAGGACCTTCGTATTGTTCCTCGCGACTGGGTCTTCTCACAAGAACCACCTTTCTTCTTGCTTTCCTGTTTCTCCCTGTCGTTGATGTAGAAGACGAAGCCATCCAATAGCTCTCGATTTCAATTCCCTCTGAGGTCATACATAGACAAACACATGGCAAACACAAACATATGACAGTTAATGCAATATTATTTGTCAAAATGATTAACCTTACAAATAAAAAAACCACATAATCTCAATCAAGGCCTCTTTAGATCTTTATAGTCTACGGTTTGGGTAGAAAATTAATAGAAATACATCTTTTTGATTGTAATGTTGTGTAATAAATTCCTGTATTGTAATGTTTTTAATACTCTACAATCATGCCCACACATGATTGTAAAAACCTGATGTACTTATTTTTAATCATTTAATGCATTTTGATTGTTTAGCCAACAAAAAAAGGGTGATATTAAGAAACATGAGAGATATTGAAAATAGTTAATTAATATTATATTATAATAGGGATCATCAACCTTTTTTAAAAGTTTCTTTTATACTAGGGATGCTTGGTTACTTTTTCTATTAACATCTCGTAAAAATGTAACTTCGGTTGGACACATAAGCAACTTGAACAAGTTTTTATGCATGTGTGTGCCTGGGTGTGAAATCAAACGCTGAAAATGCTTGGGAAAAAGAGACAAATACTCCCAAGCAAATAATATAAAAACGCACAGGGAACACAAAAATACGCTACAAAGTAATGTGGAACATAGAATATTTTTTCTGGAGAATGGGGTGTTTACACTCAGGAATAATGAGACAGGTCATTCCCCACACACACAACGATGAACATCACTGTAAATACACACTTGTGACGAATGCAAACAAGTCAATTAACAATGAATGAAATCAAATGATTAAGCTACCAGTATCAACTAATTCACTCTTCATCTTTCACTGTATCTACAAGACTGTTTTATACCTTAAGTTGCAAAAATTCGAGACGATAGTAGACGATGGTGGTGAGTCGACGAGGCGAGGTACGGTGGTCGTGAGTGGCGCGGGATGGAAGATGATGCGAGATGATCCCAAGTTCGTGCTCCTCTCGTCTCTCCTTCTCTTCGCGACACCGAGTTTGGGATTTCACTCCCCTTCTCTCGTTCGCCGGAAATAACGGTGGTGGTGAGGTGATTTTCGGTGAAGAACGACGGAGGCAAGGTCCGGTGAGGGAAGAACGGTGGTCGACGATGATGAACGGCGGTGGTCGGAGATGATGAACAACGGTGGCAGAAAAATTAGGGTTTCTTCTTTTCCCAATTTGATCTTATCTTTCTGCGCGTGAATGAACCCTATGGAGTATAGGTTTGGGTTTTAAGTTATTATTTATTAATTTAATTAATTTCTGAATCCCGACCAGCATTTTCCTTCTTATTTGGCTTCTAATCAAGACAGATCATCATCCACATCGGGTTGTCCATTTGTTCATGTCAGTCAATTGGACGTTGATCGTCAGTCAACTAACCCCCCATGTGACTTTTGCTCTAAAAAAATTAACCACATGTGTAAAATTGCTCCATAAAAAATCATGTGGTCTTTGGGTGCTCCCCGAGGCAAAACACATGTGTAAAATTGCACCTTTACCCTAAAGTAAATATCATGATAAGAATATGTTATAAGCATAAGTTTAAAGGGAGAGCCCAATCCCAAAATAAAGCCTCATGAATTTATAAACCACACTTCACAAGCTCTTCAATGCCAAAATTGATGAGCTGCTGCTTCTATCGCAAAAGCACTCAATTAAACTAGGTCCTAATTAATTATGCAGTTTAGGGTCAACCTAGGTCATTCTCCCAAGGAGCAATCTGTTGGTTTTTCTTTAGGTTGAATTTAGGTGATGAAAAATGCAATAAAATAAAATGAAACTAAACTAATTAAATGTAAGATGAAAATAACTCTAAAACCTATATGATAATGGAACTAAGCTAGATACAAATGCAATTCTGGGGTTTTTATAGAAAGGGATTTAAAATCCTAAGCAAAGAAATTAACTAATAACTAAGAAAATCAAATAAGAAAAGATAAAGAAGGTTTACTTCAGGTACAGTGAAGGGGACAACTTAAAATTCACATGGAGTTAACTTTCTTAGCCCAAACTAATTAATTAGATTAAAGGGAGATTAGTGAAAGATTAGAATTAATGAATTTAATTAACTAATTGAAACATGAGAAACCCTCAAGTTCAACAACACTTAATCCACTAGAAAACTCATAATGGAATGAGTGCTAGTTAATTAAACTCATCAAAACCCAATCACAATTAATTTCTAAATAATTTCAGAATCTTGTTTACAATTATCCAATTAAACAACCAGACAATTTATCAACTCAATTAAACAATTAAATCGATAAACCCAATTGACAATTAAATTAATGACTTAAAACTCAATTATTAATTCAATTGACAATCCAAATGTTGCAAACAAGAATCCAACAATAAGCACAAAAACTTCGAATTATCAATCTAATCCAAAAGAAATAAGTTTACAATCTAAAACTAGATTGTTCTCAATTAATACAACTCAAAATCCTTTAAAACTAAATAATCTCAAGTTTGAATTAAAAAGATAAAAAGAACGACACTCCTATGTAATCTTCAAGTGTAAATTCCTAGGCTCTAGTTTCCCCTATGCTCCTCCCAAATTGTCTTCCAAAAGAGCTCAAGTTGCCATGAATTTCTCCTTCTCAAACTCCTTCAAGCAGCAACCCACGGCCATTTGGACTTGTGAATGAATTTGGAATGAATGATTGATGACTAATGCCTTTGATATTGCGTGGTTGTACGTGAGAGAAGAAAGGAATCCAATTGATATGATAATCCAATGGATATGACGATGGAAAGTAATGACTCCAGCTACAGCGTCTCCGACCGTGAGTGTTGGCGGCTCTCCAAGAGAGCCTGTTTCTTCTCATTAGATCTTCTTTTAGCTTCCAAGATCAATTCTGCATCGTAGGATCTTCTAACATGTTTTTCCTTGTCTTACAAGGAATAAATAAAATCGTGATCTATCATATATTTAGAAATATCATTTAATCACAAGATATCAATCAGAATATTAATAATTTAAGCCTAATAATCTTACAATTAATTCTGATTTATATTATTTCCTAAAATTGGCTAACAATCCAAATATTGCCTAATAAATCTAAATTAGCCTAAAATAGTCCCCAAAATAAATGAATAAGGTAGGATAAAATATATGAAAATTGGGATTTATCAGATACTCAGTACACAGGTACACAGGTTCTCTAGTTAAATTAACAGATTGATACCTCTGTAGAAGTTGGACCTTCGTTTCCTAACAAGTACTCTGCCTTATCTTCAAGATCATCGCCAACCTCAGCATCTTCATCTTCTCCTTCATCGGCAGCATGCTCATTTTCTTTGTTATTGTTATCCTCATCCTCATCATCTTTTTCATCTCTAGTGAAGTATTCTTTTGGCTGCTGTCAAATGCAAGGATAAGATTGCAGGTTTTCAGAACTAAGAAAAATCAGGGAAAAACAGGTCTATTGCAGCAATACAGTCAATATTGGCCCCAAAGTGAACTTTTTTTGACTAGGTTAAGTGCCATCAATTAAAACAGATTATGATCTAGTACATGATAACAGATCTCAATGGAATAATATCAGTGAAAGAGAGAACTTGTAAAACAAAGCAAGCACGAGTTCAAACAAAGCTTTCTTTCTCTAAGTGTCATATCAGCAAATCGCTCTAACTGTTGATGCATTTTCACTTTATCCTCTCCTTTCAGAATTTGCTAATATATTTTTCCTTGAAGGCTTGGTTTGGACCAGTATTTCTCGCGCAATAAAGCATTTTCAAGCATGGAAATAAATCCATAGAATGAAACTTGAAGGAAAGCAGACATACCTTCATTTTATCTAACAAAGTTTCTTCCGGATTGCATCTTGTAGCCTACAATAGAAATATGTTATTGAAGTGAGAAAAAATAATTTGATATAATCCATACATCTACGCCAGTCACGCCTCACATTGTCATTGCAAATTCTTTGTGATGGAGAACTCAGGCTAGTGATTGATCAAAAGGGCAGAGAGAAAATGACTCAAAAACAGCCGAAAATGCATTTAAGGCCAATTTCACTGTCCAACCGCATTATATTTGTGATAGCAGAGGACACCCTTATTCAAGTTGTTTAGATCCTAAATATATTCTAAAGCAGATAGAGAAGCCAACTAAAGCTGCTGATAAAATAAACAAAAAATGAAAAATTTAGAACTTGGGAAGCTTCATCCAAAGATGAACTCCATTCTCTTACCTTGGATGCAGGAGGATTCACAAAAGTCTCCAAAGAAGACTTTCTTTTGTGGGAATGAACAGAGCCCTGCCCAACGCACAATCATAAGAACAAAGGTTTTGAAGTAAGAAAGCAGCCATGTGATGATCAAAAATAAACCTCAGACCCCATAATGCACGAGTCTGTGTAAAGCCGACGTCTGATCTCAACAAACTAAATTCCTATATTAGATTTTTTTTTTTTTTTTTTTGTCAAAATTCCTATATTAGATTCACTCTGCTTAGCAGAAGTAATTTCCATTACCTATATTTTATACCCATCAATAATCAGCCAAAGTGCCAAAAACCTGACTTATTAATTATCTTTTGCATAACTACTTCATAGATGCAAGAAGAGGAACAAAGAAAAAAAAAATACTCGTATGCACTAAAAACATATTTGGCTCTGTCAATCACTTTTGTTTAGGACTTGTCACTTGAGTACTAAACTGGAAAGCCTATTTTGTTTGAAACTGATACCTTGGTCATTTGTGGTGAGTGGATTTATGAGTATGATGAGAAGGTGTTTGAGGAATTGCATGGTTATGGTTATATGAATGCAGAGAACAAAGAAAAGCAAAAGGGACACGTGGGACGTGGCTATAGAATGAAAGGATCAGTGTCCTTCACCGATCATCACCGTCTGGGTTTGAGCCTACAGTTCTACAGGTGGCACGTGGCCACCATTCATATGTGGTGTGTTTTCCAGCTCTTGTTTTGCTTATATTCCTAAACCAAAATTTAAAACTATAATTCACTTGTGAAGGACACGAATGAAGAAAGCATATCAATGTCTCTTGCTTTCCCAAGTCGCATATCAATTTCATGGGTGGATTGATGAGCACCAAGAGCTCATCAGTTATTATTTTACTTTATTTTCTTAAAAAACTATTTCAATGTGTATACAAATTAAAATAGAGACCATATCTTAATTGTCAATTTTTTTTCAAAAAAAAAATATTTAATTAAAACTTTAAACTTAGATTATCATAATTGTATTTGAACAATCCACGTCTCATCATAGTATCTCATCATAGTATCGAAACTAGATCACACGCAGATGCACAGTATTTATTAGATATTTTGATAAAATATAATCACATCAAATATCAAATACTAATTACAAAAAATAGAATTCTCTGCTTATCTTATCTTATAGTTAGACATGCTATACTTATGCTTTTCAATATTTTTTGATGTATTTTAAATATAAAAAATTATTCTGTTTATGTTTTAGAGTAAGATTCAAAATATTTTTTTATTTTTTATTCTTATTTTTAAAATAAAAATCAAAGTAAAACAATAATAAACATTATACATAACCCCCTAACCCGAGATGGTGTGGCAAAAAATAAAATAAAAAATCGTTACGTCGTTTTGTGGACACTAGGATAGGATGGTTATGTTTGATTCAAAACGACACCTCTCTCGATGTCTTGAGGGCCGAGGCAAATTAGGAAGTTCCACTCGTCCTTCTTCCTCGTTGAACCACGAGATCCAGTGGTATCTTTCTTTCCCTCGGAGCGATGGAGTTTCGCGCTTGCAGCGTTTTGAGCTTGTTTATCATCTTTTTCCTCATCTCTCCTCTAGCTAGGGTTTGTCCATCTTCTCTCTCTTCCTTGATTAATCAACCTGAGTTGAAGAGTAAGGTGCTCCGTGGTCGTTTTTTATCTAACAATTTGTCCTTTTCTGATCTGATTATTTGGGCAGAGTGAGGATTCTGGTTCCGTTTTCTTCATTGATGGCACTGATTGTCAATTCCTTCGCGCAACATCACCCGACCATGAAGTTGAGGTACTTCTTTTCTCGTACCATTATATCTTCCGATTCGAATTACAGATCCATGCAAACTTATGTCAAGTCATTGGGTTTATCTTTATCAAATTCCCTTTGTTTACGAGTAGATGTTCTCTGGAAAATAAAATGACTTGAATCCGGTGATTCACGCATAATTCGTGCAACACAATCCTTCAAGTCTAATAATTGGTATTTGTAAGTATGGGGAAAGTACTAGAGACGAATCAATGGAAGCTTGCTAGTCTGTTGAATCGCAAAGTTCTAGCCATGGAACTAGGAGTAGTGTTCACTGGGGGAATTGTGTTTCTTTGATATACCATTTCGGCACTAGTTTAGTGCCCATAACTTTTAAATTGAAATTTTCACGCAAGATTATCCTTATCGTTCTCCGTCTTTCTTTTCGTCTTAATCGCTGGATTAAATGTGTCGTATTGGTTCTCTTGCAAAATGAACCTAATTGCATGAATGTGTGTGTGTGTGTGTGTGTAATGTGAAATCTGAAAAGATTTTTCAAAGTTAACTCATGAAATATGAAGAAATCTTAACTGCACTCAATTTTTAGCTAATATCCATATTATTCCATACTATCTCACTGGGTGGCATTACTTAACCCTTTCTGCAGAATCCGTCATTGTTGCTTCAGGAAGTTGGTGCTGCTGTATCAATTTTACTTGGTTTTGCACCTTCTTCCAGCCTTACAGCCGCTGGTTCATCCAAGGTAATTATTAGTGATTTTTAGTTTCTGATAACCTTATTTATGTTTAACTATGTTTTTAGTTTTAATATTGTCAATATCATGCTTTCCTGCAGCTGGATGAGATCCTTACTCCCAATCCATTCAAGAGGCCCCGTGCTGTGTTTTTGCTCGAAGTGAATGGAATTGATGGTCTCTGGCCTGTGTTTGAGCTGGATTTTGATTCATCTATTTTTTTTTTTCATTTACAATAATTGAAAACAAAAGCATTGATGCATGCAGATCAAAAACAAATTTCTCAGCATAATGAAATATTCAGCAATGCATTTAGAAACACGTACGTTCTTGGTTCAGATAAAGTTGACATTCAATTTCCAGGTGAGATTTTGTAAAGTTCATAATGACTCGGGACAATAGAATAAAGATTGTTGTCAAGGTTCTTGTTCCTTACTTTTTTTGTCGAATGTGTGCAGATGAAGATGATGTTTCTGTGCTTCTCTTGGATGAACTGTCAGAAGATTTCACTGAAAAAGAAATTAGTGCTTTTGTCAGTCTTGATAATATAATTTCTTGAGTTATTTTTATGCTGTTTGATTATCATTTTTTATGTGAAAATAAATTTTATCTTTGTTTTCTTAGGCATCTATGATGGGTGGATCTTATGCTCCTAATGCCCAAGAGCCATTAAATGGAGTGCTGACCATCCCTTCGGCAAATGGTGCAATGGTGAATCTGCATATGTCGAAGGTATCATATCATGAGATTAAAAACTATATTTCGTACCTGGTGAGCTTATTTATGGATCTGATTGAAGATTTACATGTTTGTATCTATAGAAATCAGAAAGGGAGTATATGGTAGCCCTTCTATCTCTGGTTCGCAATGTTGAAAAAGCAATTCAAATGCATGATGATTTATCACAAAGTACATGGAACCCGGCTGAGTTGTTGATGGGAAGCTTCAGTGGTATTAAGGTGTTTATTATTTCTCTTATTGTTTCTTGCATTCCTGTTCTTTTCTTTTAGTTTTCCTTAAACTTTTGAAATAATTTAGTGGAACTATTATTCCTGTACCTTTGTATTGCTTTACTCAATAACATGCTAGAAATGTCATAGTTTCTGGATCATGCTTGTGGAAAAGTTGGTAGTACCAAAATTCCAATAGGTTGTGTTTTGGAGTGTAGGCTTGCGTTATGGATGGGGCTAATGAATTCATAATAGTGGAAGCTTTGAAAGTGAAAAGCAGTAGTACTTAAGTGGTATTTTGTTCTCTCTCAACTAGTGCCATCTGAGATATCTTGCATCTCAAATCCTTCCATGTGTTTGTGTGATTTTTTTTTTTTAAAATTTAAAATTGTTTTGTTTGGATAATAAAAAGCTGCATGATTGATATGAAAATTTTGAGGTGAATGTTCCAAATTAATGAAAATTACGAATTTAAGGGAAACCTTGCGCCCCTTATAAGTTTATGGTTGTATTTGATGCTTTAGTAGAGTAATTAAACTAAAGAGTTTTACAAGCTGATTACTTCCTTCAACATGTTATTAACTGACTTCTATGTCATTTTTTAGCTGAAGATAACAGGAAATGCAAGTCTTTAGTTTAGTGAGAATGTTTGTTGACTAAGGCTTTTGCTAAATCACTTTGGCTGATGCTTGCTAGCTTGCCATATGGTGCTTGTATGACCTGAGGAAAGGCACATTGATTTCTCAACATACTTTGCTAACTCAGAATCCCTATGTCAATTGTTTTTTTGGCTTAGTTGATGGAGCTGTTATTAGTTGCAATGTAGAAGTAAGCAAAGTTGGAAAATATGCCATTTTAGTGTTTGCTACCACATTAACATTGGAAATTATCACTCTTTTCCCAAGTGCTTAGTGTTTCTCTTGGTTCAATGCTTACATATGTTCGTCATTGCCTGAAAGGTTATAAACATGGATTATAGTTGTCTGGTTGACATATATGGTGTAGGCTTTGCGAGAGCAAAATGGAGCTGAAAGCATTGTTCAGGATGGGGTCGAGCTGCTATCTGCAACTTTAACCAAGATACTTGGTTCACTGCAGGAAGCTTACAAAGGTCAAATATTGTTTGTCTTGAGTACTTGCTACATGATCTAAAACAAGAGCTTTGCAACTTCATTGTGGTGATTTGCTTTAGAATAATATTTTGTCAGTGATGTTACTCATAAAGTTTGAAGATTCTCTTGGATGGGATCTTTAGATGTCACTGTAAAGTTTATTGCTCCAAAAATTCGATTGCATAGCCTTGATTGCTCCTATGAATTCAATTGCATAACCCCTAATGGTTGATGTTTGATCAGGTCAAATTGTTGGAGTTATATACTCCCATTCAAGAACTACTCAGGAGTTAGGTAAGACGCTTGATGTTGTGTTTACTTCTCACCATGCTGCTCGATTGTTGGTGGAAGATAAAGTATTGAATGCATCACTTGCGGAAGTGGTGTTGGTCAGGCGAACCCTTGCATGGATAACAGGATTGATTTTGCTCATCTCAACTCTGATGGGGGTAAGTCCTCTGTGAATGATGATAGTAATATTTGATAATTGATAATTGAAGGCCGTGACTAAAGCGAGAGAAATTCTTATAAAACAAAGACAAATCAATAAAAGTAACTTTTTTATTCTAGGATGCCTAATATTTGTCAATAAGATCTTGCTATAGGTCAGAGTACTTCTTGGAGGTAACTTTTCATTGATTTGTTTTTGGCCACCTCTAATCGAGGATAGGTATTGCTCAAAATTATGATTAGATTATATCCACATGGTATAATTCTGATGATAGAATCAATAAACAAATATTTATATGGAGCTCTTTGTTGCTTTCATCTCGTCGATACTGACCGACTGACTGTTTATCTTTTGCAAACAGATATGCTATCTTATGAATATGCCACTCACAAGGGACACCCTCCTCTATTCTAATGTCAAGCTCGACTAAGCAAGGAAGTTTCAGGACTCATCTCTTCGCCCAAAAAGAGGGGAGGACTAGGTTACAATTGAACCTTGTGATGGGGGCTTTTTCTATATGCCCCTAGACATGTGCGTCCATGATTACATTATGCTCTTTAGAGCAATAGCATATTGAGGCATGAGTAACTAGCTGAATCAGAATTTGGATCTGTCTAGAAGTTTATTACTCCATTGTAAAGCTTGGTGATTTGGCTTGATAGTTTTGTGGTCATTTCATGCATTGCAATAATGTGTATTCTATGTTTTACGATTTTTGTTGATTATTGTTCAGTTGTTAAATAATAAAATTTCACGGATCCTGCATCCAATGGCTTCTTGATTATAGTAAGCCCTCCCACCCCTCGAATATAAGGAATGGGTGTTACAATCAACTTTGAAGTTTGAGCTTCGTCTGAGCCAAGGTTTTCTCGCTTTCCTTTGTATATTTAGTCGCGGCTTGCTCTCTATCTGTTCAGAATTAGGCTTAGACTAAAAAAGTTATGAAGTCCTCTGTTGCTGTAATTGGAAAACAACTGGGTGCACTGTCATATTTCTTAAATGAATATTTAATAAAGCAACTAAGCGCCTATTTGGTTTGAGGGGGGGTATGGGAGGGGAAGAACCCTTGACCAAATTGTCATTAATGAGAAAAAGATTTTTTTTTGTTGAGAGTATATTTTTGAAATATTTTAAAAAAAATTATGGGCTATTTAGTAAAGAAAGATGAGAAAAAATTTCTCTTTCCACTCTCCCTTTCCTCAAATCATTCCTCAAATCAAATAGGCCCTAACAGTCTTGCTTTTTTCCCTTGGAAAGGCGATTTTGATATATATGCCTAGTACCTATACGTTTTTGTCTTTTTAATAAATCTTCTGTTAATAAAATTATATGGGTCAGTGATGTTAATTGAGCAAAATTAAAGGATTTAAGAGAGATAAAAAGGTATGGGTACTAAATTAAAATTTAAGAGAAAGTATAAGTGCCCGCAAAATAATTTTCCTCGTCCTTTAGTTTTGGGAAAGTAATTAATTTGAAATTGAAAGTATGAGCATATTCATGCATGCGGCAATATGACAATTGCTCAATTTGGTTTCTTTTTTCTTTGTATTTCTATATTAGTTTTGGATCATTTGAATTTAATTGTAATAATTTAAATTTAAATTCATCTATTTGAATTAAACTATGTTAATGCTACAGATTTATTCCTTTATTATACTTAAAATGTTGAGTTAGTTTGAATGGTCCAAGCTGAGAATAGAAGAATGAGATCGAGTTAAGGAACAATATTTGTCAATTTATGCTAAGATTTGTGCTTCTCTTCACAAGAGGTACAAGTTCAAAGATTTGGTTGGAGCACAAAATTTAAAAATGGAATGAGAAATGAAGTAAAAAAATAATTAGAGATAAAAACGACTACACTTTTCATTTATAAGAACAACAACAACTAAAATTATTGAATAATGAATAAAAATAAAGGGGAAAAATATAAAATTAGTGGGAAAATTGGTAAAAGAAAATAGTGAACATAGGTAAGCACCTGTTTAGTAAACATCGATGCTTACATTAGTTTCATAAAAATGATTGAACCCGCAAAGCTGAATGCATGTACTGAGGGAATACGCAAAGGGGAAAGGGAATCACTTGACATTGAAGTGGGAACCGAACCAAGTCATGTATGCTTTACTCTATTACTACTATAATTGGTTGACTTCCATGGGTGACAAAAATAATTTCATTAAAATAACATTAAGAGCTAATTGAAGGTTGGATTTAGTTCTAATACAAGACCTTAATTTACTTTGTCTTTGAAATTCATAATTTTTTTTTCAAAATATCTCTATTAAATGCACACATTATTAAGGGGTTTCACCGAAGGATAATCATGATGAGATATGGTATTTTAGGAAAATTAATATATATTTGTTACAAATAATATAACTAATATATAACTAATTTTCGTAACCTATTCAAATTAATTAGTCAACTGTCTAGAATCGATAGTAGTGTAAGTAACTCATCATGAATGTCAAGGTGGGAAATGTGGATAGCAAGTCAATCTATATATAACTACTGATTAATAAAATAAAGAACAATAACTGCGTCCCAATATTGCAGGGAAAGAAGGAGACACATGCATAAACCGACAATGAAATATAACACAATTCACAACAAACTGTTGCCTTTTGTATCTGCCCCAAACTGGTACCTCCTTTGGATGAGTAGGTGGAATTTTTTTATTTGGGACGATCCAGATTTATTAATTTTTTATTTTTTATTTTTCAAAGAAAATCATTTTAATGAGTAGTTATTCTTTCAAGTAACATATTTTTCAAAAATGATTTTTTCATTTAAGAATCGACAGTTTAGAAAAATTAAATCTAGGTTGTCCAGATTCCATCTAAACGGTCTAGATGAGGAAATAGCTCTCCCTATTCATCCTTTTAAATGAGTAGGAAAACTTATTCCATAAAAATGGATGAGTAGGGAGACATAAATGCCTCTATTTGAATAAAACTGATCAGAACATGGGAGGACGGCATTTTTTATTTGTGATGAAACCTTTACTTGTTGTTATTGAAATGCGTGGAAGAAAATTCAAATTTAATTATTCCCTGTGGAAACATTCAAAAAATTAAAGCCAGTTCAATGGTAATTTGTTTTGTGAAGCAACCACGTGAAGACTCAAAGCAAAAGCCCTGATACAGAACTATTGGCATGCATGTGGCTGGATCGTCATCTATAAAAGGGGATACACTTGTATGAAGTTGGCATTCAACACACTCACAATATTTGAGTATCATTAATATAATTATTTGCATAGTGATCCTCATAAGAGATAGATATGGCTGCGTCGTCTGTGTTGTTGGGAGTAATGTTGGGAATTATGGTTTTAGTAGTGACAGAGGCTACCCCTCCTGGAATAGCCGATAACCCAAGCCATGCTTCCTGCAACATCAAGAAGTACAAGCACTGCTACAACCTCGTCCATGTTTGCCCCAAGTTCTGTCCTAATGGTTGCACCGTTGAGTGTGCCTCCTGTAAACCTATCTGTACTTCTTCTTCTGATCCTTCTCCTTCTACTCCTTCCACACCAGATTACAGCCCACCACCATCAAATCCTAGTACTCCTTCCACACCACCTTCATCGACTCCCACTACTCCATCTACACCTGATGACAGCCCACCACCGTCAAATCCTAGTACTCCTTCCACACCACCTCCATCGACTCCCACTACTCCATCCACACCTGATGACCGCCCACCACCGTCAAATCCTAGTACTCCTTCCACACCTACTCCATCAACACCTGATCACAGCCCACCACCGTCAAATCCTAGTACTCCTCCTACACCTGATCTTACCCCACCACCTCCATCCACACCAGATTACAGCCCACCACCGTCAAATCCTAGTACTCCTTCCACACCTGATCTTAATCCACCATCTCCATCTACTCCCACTACTCCATCCACCCCACCACCGTCGAATCCTAGTACTCCTTCCACGCCTGATCTTAATCCACCACCTCCATCGACTCCCACTACTCCATCCACACCAGATCACAGCCCACCACCATCAAATCCTAGTACTCCTTCCACACCTTCTTCAAAGACAGCCAGGTGCAAGAATAAGAACTACCCAAAATGCTATAACATGGAACATGTTTGCCCCGCCGCCTGCCCCACTGGATGTGACGTTGACTGCGTTACTTGCAAACCTGTTTGCAGTAAGTCCCTTGCTGATTAATAACACTTGTTGTATGTATCATATCCCCATTATATATGGCTCCTAAAGTTCATGTATTTATCTTTAATCTCTTATCTTATATCCTTGAAACATTTAGTATCGTTAACGTACGTGTATATTTAATTTATGGTTGATTGGCATGCATGCAGAATGCGACAAACCTGGGGCAGTTTGCCAGGATCCTCGTTTCGTGGGAGGTGATGGGATAACTTTTTACTTTCATGGCAAGAAGGACACTAACTTCTGTCTCGTCTCAGATCCTAACCTTCACATAAATGCCCACTTCATCGGCAGAACCAACCCTACCATGACCAGAGACTTCACTTGGATCCAATCCATCGCCATTCTCTTCAACAACCACCAAATCTCCGTCGGCGCTCAAAAAACAGCCACCTGGAATGACTACGTAGACCGCCTCGCCCTCACCTTCGACGGCCAACCCCTCTCCCTCCACCCATCAGAAGGCGCCACGTGGAAGTCCAACACCTCCCCACGTGTGGCCGTCACAAGGGCCGCCGAAACAAATTATGTGGTGGTGGAAATCGAAGGGAGAGTGAGAATAACAGCCAAGGTTGTGCCCATAACTGAGGAAGATTCTAGAATCCACAATTATGGGATAACGGAAGAGGACTGCTTTGCGCACCTAGATCTGGGGTTCAAGTTCATGTCTTTGAGCGAGCAAGTGAGTGGCGTGTTGGGCCAAACTTATAGAGCAGACTATGTGAGCAGAGTGAACATAAAGGCCAAAATGCCGGTCATGGGAGGAGACAAGGAGTTTAAAACGACAAGCTTGTTTGTCCCAGATTGTTCTGTTTCTCGCTTTGCTGGTAATGATGATGGATTATTCGTTAACACAGGTGAGAGTGCCATAATGGAGCTGCCTGGCTTGAGCTGTGCAAGTGGCATCAACGGCCAAGGAGTTGTTTGCAAGAGATAGGCTCCGTCACCCACCACACACATATCATACGTTCTTACGTTATCCTTTTTTTCAATTAAATAAATTAATTAATCCATGGAAAATAAATTTTTATTCTTGTATCCTCCTATTTGGAGGCAATAAGGTGGGTATCAAGGAATTAGCCCTTTCTCATTATTAGACCCGGTTGATATGAAAAGTCTTTTGATCATGTAATGCGTACGCAACGTATCAATAAAATTTTACGTGTATTCATCGAGCATGCATGGAACAAATAAGTTTTCTTATACTTTACTGAACTCCACTCTCTTTATTATATTTAACAAATATTATTATATCTTGTATTGTTATTTGATATACTCTCTATCTATATGTCTTAAAAGTGTAAATCATATATATAATATCTCAACATGGGGAACAAATAAATTTACTTTTATACTTTAGTTAGGTACTTCATTATCCGAAATCAATACTAGAATGAAAAAAAAAAAAAAAAAAAAAAAAAAAGACAATAATTTTTCCATACACAATCCTCACTAACACAATATTTTATGATTACATGAAGGTACATACAAGATGAATTTGAAGTAATTGAATCAACAAATTAGATTAAGCAAAAGCATTAGATAACTAGGCCTTGACATAACGGAACATACCTCAATTAAGACCTCTCACACAGATAGATGCACCAAACATAATTAGAACGAACCAATATAGAAACATATGCATAAATCACTTTTTCTAGAACTTGGACTGCAGATAATTAACAACATTATTATCCAATTGGAAAGCCTTGACAAGAACATCACTGGGTATGTCTGGTGTAGACCCAAACAGTGCATTAGCAATGGTTATGGCTCCTGGGTTCTGGCTGCTAAGTGCTGCAATGGCCACAGCATTGCCCTCACCCACATTTTTCTCGTAGTGAATGAGCCCTATTGGAAACACAAACACATCTCCCTTCTGCAACGTTTTTCTGATGAATCGGTTTTCTGGGTTTGATGTCACAAATCCAACTTCTAACTGTCCCTCAAGAACAGTGAAGACCTCGGTGGCTCGAGGGTGAGTGTGAGGAGGGTTGATGCCCCACGGGGCGTAATCGAGGCGAGCCATGGAGATGCCAAGAGTGTTCAATCCTGGAAGCTGAGCTGCAAAAACTGGAGTCACCTTGGAGCCTACTTGGTTTGATGTGTTGCCTGCTATGTCAAGGCCACTAAAGAAGAAGTCTTGTGCTTCAACTAGTTTAGGGTCCTTGCAAACCAGACCATTCACCAAAACTGTCATATATAATTGATAAACAAGTGTTTGAGTTAGAATCTCTCTCATGAACCTTATTGTTTCTTCTTTGCCATGCACCTTCATTAATTATTATAACAACTATAAGCATGCATGTGTACGTGAGTACGTAGTACTTACCTTGGCCTTTTGGGTCAGCTACGCAGAAATCCTGAAGAGGGCCATGATCAACGGCTAAGACAAGGGAGAAAATGAGAGCCAAGAGTACTCCCAGAAATATTAATGAAGGATATTGATTGGCCATTTGAGTGATGAGAGACGAGAGAAAAGGAAGAGAAAGAAGATTTGATAATGCAGTAATATAACTATTGAGCTAATATGTGTGTTGATGAAGTGTAGTTAGCCCTGGTTATATATATATATATAGGAGTTTAAGACTATAATCATGTAAGAAACGTGAAACCAAATTATATATGCCGCCCAGGGAAGTAGGGAAATGGTCAATCTGTATTAATTGGTCTCGATCTCAGACTGGGACTACAGGCAGCGGCCGGCCATCATTATACTGCCTTGTCCAGCTAATTACTAATTATTTGACGAATATATTAACTTGAAACATTCAACTTCTTTCTCTTTCTTAATCTACTTTAAATACGCTGAAATGAACAGAGGACATATATATAGTTAATTTGTGTTTCAAGTGGAAGAGGGCGGCAAGACAAAAATCCAAGCCTGTATTATTTGTATTTGTAAGTGAATGTATGTTGATATAATATGATAATGAAATAGGATTCTATTAAAAAACTATACGTACCCACGGATTCAGATTACCTGCTCGTCCTTTGGACGAGCAGGGGGAGCTCGTCCGTACGGACGAGCTCCCAGCCGGGTCGATCGGATTTGTTTCAAATCTTTTTTTTTTCGTTTTTTTTTTTTCTATATGAAAAAAGCATTTTTTGAAAAAATCTTAGTTGAAGATTATCTTTATTTTAGATTTCTACCTATTAAAATTATTTTTGATAAAAAATAAAAAAGTAAAAAAAAAATCAATCGGAGTTAGTTCGTCCGTCAGACGGACGAAGAGGAGAGCTCGTCCCACGGACGAGCACCGAAACCAGTTCCCCGTACCCACCCTACTGCTTCTCAACACAGCGCTTTTCATTAGGATTTTCAATAATCAGGGTGATAATATCAATCAGGAGCTTTAGATTTATTCACAATTATATTTTTGAAGATCTCATCGAATGCTTGGAAATTTGAGACCTCATATCAAAAGAACTGTTTTAACAAAATAATAATTCAACAAAAACTAATTATTAGGACCTGTACATCTCTTGTGTGGAAAGCAATGTGTGTGTGTGTGTGTATTTTCACACTCCACGTTCTAATATTAATGCTTGGGATTTTTAACTTCCCGAAATCAAGACAAATATAACTTCGAAAATAAAAGCATAATAATTAACTCATATATACACCTACCACACATAATTTCATAATTCTATGTTAATGTGAGCACTTTGTTTACAAGTCTTCTGGTGCTAGAGAAGAGAGAGAATATTTGTTTTGGTCTCATTAATAAGTTATATCATTAAATTTTTCATATAAATATGCATTCCTTAGCCTTTTGTTTATAATATAGGGCACTTCTAAAAGAATAGTTTTGTCTAAAATATAAGTCACATATAAGATAATTAATGCTCATTTTTCAATTTTGTTCATGTGATTAATAATCATTTCCAATTTTATTCACTCATTAAATTTACAAACACATTTTTCAATAAAGGTAAAAATGAAGAAAAAAAAATCAATTTATAACATATTTAATGAGTTAACTAGTACTTCTTGTTTCCTGTAAATTAGTTAAAGTGCCCTACATTATGAACCGGAAGGAATACAATTTTACCTTGTATTTATTATTGTATTAACTTTATACTCTTGGATAGAATACATCTATTAAATAGGGATAAAGTTAGAAAGTAATTGTTAGATTTCAATACAAAGTTAATAAGTTTTAAGATTTTTATTGGGTCAAGTAAAACATGTTAGAATTGCCTTATACTCCTGGTCCATAATTTGAAGCACTTATAGAAAAATAGTTTGATCCAAAATATAAATCACTTATAGTTAATTAGTGCCCATTTTTCATTTTGTCCCTCTAAATATAATCATTCCAAATTTTGGTCACTCATAAAACTTTCAAACACAATTTTTAATGAGGGTAAAAATGGGGGGGAAAATATCAATCTAATCTAAGACGTATTTAATAAGTTTATTGTCACTTATTATTTTCCGTGAATTAGACAAAGCACCCTATTTTATGGACAGAGGAATAAATAGAATTTGGGGAGTAACTCATAAATATTGCTATAAATGTTTTTTGAGATGTCATGAGGTGTGCTCTATATATATAACTAAGTGAATTAGCTAAATTATCTAGACTTTTTACTAACAAAATAAATAATATTTTAATATGGAACTTACAAGGAAATCAAAAACAGTACATCTCATTTTATCAATACTAATAAACATCACAAAACAATTTGATTGGGACAAGTATATGAAATAATCTATATGATGCAAGAAATCAATCAATGTTAATATAAAATTTAAAAAGATTAAGGAGCCAATAAGATAAGTAGAAACTATAAACCATGCACCGTATCTCAAATTTCATATAGATACATTGTGTGCAAGGGCGGAGCTAGGGGAGGGCTAGGGGTGGCCCCCGCCCCTCCTAAAATTATAGAAAAGAACCCCAATATTTAGGAAGTGACATTTTAGCCTTATAAAAAATTTAATATTTTCACTTTAGTCCTCACTATAAGTTTCATAGAAGGACTAAAATGAAAATCTTAAAATTTTTATAAGGCATAAATGTAATTTCATGAACACTTGGGCTTAATTCTGTAATTTTTACCCCCTAATTGCAATTCCTACTTCGCCCCTAATTGTGTGTGTAATTTCAATTGTTTGAACCAGTTCATTAATCTTTTCTCTCTCTTTCTTTTTCCTTGTTCTCTTTGAGAAGTGCTACTATCCATTATAGATCACCAACATTGACATCGAATATGAGGTGTTTTTTGTGTTTTGTTTTCCCCGTTACCACCAGTGTGTATGAATTAAAGGAAATGATGCATACTTGTGATGAATTATTAGAAGTGGAAATGTAATCGTGACAATAATGTGGAGAAGCTTATTAAGTGAAGCAACATGTACAAATAAAAATAGTCAATATTTTTCCATTACATCCACATACATTCTCACTTACACTAGATATAAAAGGTACATCAAGGTACGTATACAAATGAAAGCAATCAGCACAAGCATTAGATATTAATATGTTGAAACGAATAATGTATTGGAAATTAAGTAACAGAATCAAAAGACCACTCACACATGCGTGCACTAAAACTCGAATACAAGCAAACTCAAAGAAAATAATAGTTCTAATACTTGGACTGCAGATGATTCACAAGAGCATTATCCACTTGGAAAGCCTTGGCAAGAACATCACTGGGCATGCTTGGTTTAGACCCAAACACTGCATTAGCAATGGTTATGGCTCCTGGGTTTTGGCTGCTAAGAGCTGCAATGGCCACAGCATTGCCCTCACCCACATTTTTCTCGTAGTGAATGAGCCCTACTGGAAACACAAACACATCTCCCTTCTGCAGCGTTTTTCTGATGAATCGGTTTTCTGGGTTTGATGTCACAAATCCAACTTCTAACTGTCCCTCAAGAACAGTGAAGACCTCGGTGGCTCGAGGGTGAGTGTGAGGAGGGTTGATGCCCCACGGGGCGTAATCGAGGCGAGCCATGGAGATGCCAAGAGTGTTCAATCCTGGAAGCTGAGCTGCAAAAACTGGAGTCACCTTGGAGCCTACTTGGTTTGATGTGTTGCCTGCTATGTCAAGGCCACTAAAGAAGAAGTCTTGTGCTTCAACCAGTTTAGGGTCCTTGCATACAAGGCCATCCACCCACACTGTCATAAATAATGAATGAGGGACAAGTGTCTTGTTAGAATCCTGTTAATCACGTATATAATTAATTGTATAGTATAAGCTAATAATATGCACATGGTGATGCTTACCCTGGGCAATAGGATCAGCAACACAGAAATCCTGATCAACTGCTAAGACGAGGGAGAATGAAAGAGCCAAAAGACCCAACAATATTAATGATGATGAAGGCAGATTAGCCATTTGATGAACAAGCAAGAGAGGAGATATTTGGCAATGTAGTGATATATGTTATGAAGATTATGAAAAGGTGTGTTTAGATCTTAGATGTATTTATGCATGTGGTGTGATGAAAGTGCGTGGTGGCAATGAGGCCTTTTATAGGCACTCAGGTTATGCATGTAAGATTAGTGAAGCTATGCTTGACTTATATCTTTGCCGCCCAAGGAACTGAAATGGTCATCCTAGTTGATTGAAAAGAAGAAGAAATGGTCATCTTAATTCATTCATTTGGTTTCAACCACACGTACGCACGAACACCACACACTACTGGTGGGGGATTATAGCTGGCCAATCTTACTTAATTGGTTATTTGTCCGGCTAATCTATCACTGCGTCAAAGGAATCTTTATTATTTGATGTTTTTGATTAAGTTGAAGCATTCAACTAATTCTCTATTTGTTTGTTATTCAAGAAATATATATAAATGGAAGAATCAAAATGAACAAGATTAATAAGACAGATATATGTGTATTCTGATTGATATCCATATGTATGTATAGATTATCTGCACATTATTTTCTGATCCATGGATGTTCATCACAACGACCTGGGAATTAAAAACTATATATAGCCACCCCATAATAGAAAGGACGCGCTTTCGATTCTTAATGATCCATATGTTAACTTCATACATGACTTATAATTTACACCAAATGTTTAAAATTATATTATTGAAGATTGAACGCTTCAAACCATATGGGAAATATATCACAGAATAGTAATTGTAGCGTCCTCTTTAATAGCAAAATTTGACGCCTCCATGTTGATGACTCTTCCTTGTTATCTTCTACTTTAAAGTAAATCCTTTTGGGGGATAAACAAGCAGACTTAAAATAATTTAATTCAAAATTTAGATTGATCTTACTAGTTGCCGGATGAGAACGAAGTCTTTTACATCAAAGTTTTCTGTAGGATCAAGCATGATTGTTGCTCTAACATCTCAAATTTTGAGATTAGAAGTTAGAAAATAAGACCGAGAGAAGTAAGCTATTAAGCCAGTAAAAGTCAAAAAGTTTTAAACTTATTATGAAGAAAATATTAAGATAATTACTAAAGTTATTTTTAGACCTTGAAAATTTAGGGGAAAAATATTAAATATTATTTTGAAGATCTAGAAATTCTATGAAGGGATTAGTTACGAAAAATTGGCGATAAATAGTTTTAAATCCATTTTTTGAAATTTAGGGTCTACTTTCTCAAAAATTCAAAGAAAATAGTAAGGAAAGACAATATTTTAGGGCCTAGAGAAGCTGATTGAGAAAGAAAAATCCTTATATGAAATTAAGGAATTAATTTCTAACATCTCTCTCAATCCCATAAAGTTGACACCTCACACCCCCTCCATCTCTCATTTGTCGCCACATCACCCCACTTGCATGCTCTCTCATTGATACACTTAATATTCGGACAGAACCCATTCAGCCCTCTAATTCTCTAATTTTCCATTCCTTCGGCCAGAGAAATAAACAGAAAAGAGACGGAGAGAGTGTGAGACTGAGAGTGTGAGAGGACGAAGGAAAAGAAAGGGATCGAAGAAGGAGTTGAAGAAATCCACATACAAGCTTGGATTTGGGTTTAGGTAAGCTTTTTCATTCCCTTACCATCTCTGATTTTCCGCAATTGCTGTTGTTTGGGATTAAGGGAAATAGTGGAATAATGATTCTAAAATTGGAAACCATGATTAAAGGTTGTAACGGCGTTTTAAGGTCGAATGGATACCTATGATGGTGTTGCATGTGGTTTATGGTTCTGATTCTATCATGACTGAACCAAACCCCCTTTGTTTTAATGAGTATGGATTTGGTTTCCTAATACTAAGATTATGATAGTCTCCTAGTTGTATGCATGTCAATTTGAAGGTGCTGAATATGTTTGGTTGTAAAAGAGTCTAAGATTCATGAATTGTTCCTATAACCTTTTTCGGCCTGCCCAGTTTTGGTATATAGGAGTTAAGTTTTGCTTAATTTGAGGCTTCCAATATATTTAGAAGAGGGTTTTGTGTAGGGTAATGCCTCGTAACACAAGTTTGAAACCATTAGAATGAAAATGAGTTGTTGTTCAATATTTTTGAAAAATGGGATTTTGCAACTGGAAAAGATTGGCTCTCCAGATTTAAATTTCATATTTGTGTGAAGTAAAACTAAGGTAATTGACCTCTTCTGACCCTGAATTTTTGTGGACATATAATACACACACATGATGAGCTTTAATATGAGTTCAAGAACACATTAATTGGATATGTATAATAAAAGTTATGGATTTTTTAAATTTGGTTAGGAAATTTGTAGAAAACCTGTTTCCAAATTCGACTAGTGACTCTTTTGTGAAATTCTCGGAAGGTTTCAGCCATTTTTTTTTTCTTAAAATAAACTTATAGAGCTTTAATTAGAAATAGCCATATTTTTGGATAATTGCAACTAGCCATAAGTTGAGAGTCTTAAGTAGGATAATAGGCATTTAAATTTGTCTTAGAGATTATATAATATATAAGGATAAAAGATTATTAATGGTGACCTATCTCTATATGAATTTCAAAATTTATAGGAATTGGCAATTGCTAGAGCTCAAGAAAAAGGCGAACCAAAAAAGATTATGGTAAGGGTATAGCTTTGAAAAGGTCAAGAGGGTACTGATGAGTGGCCATACATGTGAAGCATGGGTATATTGTATATTTGCAAGAAAGCAACAAATGAGTGAATAGCTTCCCATTATAATTTTTATAAATAATATTTTTACTAGTTGTCATATTTTGATGTTAATTACCTTATTGATGTTACATGAGTAAAGATTGATATTTTATTGATGTTATTATTTATTTTCTTTCAATTGCGTCATAGTATAATTTATGATTATGCACTTGAATGGAAATGAATACTTTTGAGATTTTTTATTTTTTATAAATTTTATATTGAAATGATCTTGAAATTTGAAATATTTTTACGCGAGTTCTTAATGTTTTTAAAAGGATTTTATCGATAGATTGAATTTGAAGGAAGATTTTGAAATATTGTTTGTGAACCTTCATGCTGGGAATTTGATTATGAAGTATTAGATACAAGCTATTATTATCTTGAAAAAAGAATTTTTATTGCTTTGATAAATTGGCCCTAAGCATGCTTGAAAATGTTTTTGAGAGGATTGAATACAGAACGCTGGTTATTAACAACAGTACTATTAGTTCTTGGTGCACCATGGTTAACCTAGAACGCGCTTGATATTCATGAGATTTGTTCTCATGCTTGTTATTCGTAGGTTTTGTACCTGCACTTGTTTCGTAGCTTCGTGTTGTGCTTGTTTCATTACTTCGAGTCATGCTTGGTTAGTTACTCTCATAGAATGTGTATCCATGCTTTTTTCATGGCTTTGAGCCATGCTTGGTTAGTTACCCTCATGGACTGTATAGTCACGCTTTTCATTTATTCTATAAGAAGTTCTACAAATAGATGAAATTGGAGATTTACTGTTTTAATCTGATTTTGTCAAACTGAAACGGTTTATTATGTATTTCAAATGATGTGATTGATGATTCTATATAAAGTACAATTTTATTTATAATCATATGATATAGAAAATTTTGACCAAAAAAAATATGATATAGAAATTAAAATTTATTGACATATTGTTATTATCAAAAGATAAAAAAGTTTAAATTATTTACTTTTGTGTTTGATTAAATTATAAGAATGGGATCTTATTCATCGAAAAATTTGTTTTGGCTCAGATAGTAAGTATTGCCAACCTTGTACCTCCTGTTGTTCAGTGAAAAGCCTCCTTGATGATTTAAAGTTGCTGATGTATTTTGTAGTGCTATTAGTTGATGTAATTAATCATAACCCTAGACTTATGTATTATTATTTAAAGATAGATGCTTTATGTAATCTATAGGTAGGATCCGTGTATTTTAAATCACATGTTTATAAGTTTAAGGCTTAAGGGATATGAATCTACTCATATTAAAGTCTTTGGTCTCCCCTTTAGTTTTCATGTCATAACAATTGCCATCATCAGTATTGTTAAGGTTGATATTGTATTATATTCTCTCTCTCTTTTTTTAACAACTGCATAAAAAAAATTATATATAAAAAATAAGTGATATTTTATTTATTACTCTCTCCCGATTCTAAATATAATTGAGAGTTGATTTTTTTTGGAGAGATTAAAAATATTAAATAAATTATTCAATCATATCATATGTTGTATATCTTTAAATTATATATAAGTTTATAAGTTAGGCAAAATAATTTGGAGAAAAATAATGAATATAAATATTTTAAATTAATTTAATTAACTTTTTTAATATCTCAAAAAAATAAAAATCAACTTTATTTTATTTTTAGAACTCGATGAAGTTTTTCCCCCCTTTTAGAAAGTGATATTTTATTACTAGTAGTATGCAACGAAGTGAAATCTTGACCTCCAAACGCCAATGCCTTCACCAGTGCGCTCCAAGCCATCTTTCCTTTCTCCCTCTACTCTACGACGACGTTTGGCATTCATAGGGGCCTTCTGCATCATCGCCTTCGCCTCCTCTTACTTCTACTCCTCTCTCGCCAACTCACGGTTTCTTCTTCCTCTTTTATCTTTCGATTCTATCCATATCGTTTCCTTTGATTTCTTACCGCTTCAGATCTAAAGTCGGAGGCCAATCTCCTGTGACGACCATTCACTCCATCGGAATGGAAGGCACCAGCTCCACTGTTCCAAGCATCGCTGTTTATGTTACCGTTCCTAACAAAGAAGCAGGTTCCACTCTTTTCTTTTTCTATTCTTGTTCCTTTCCCGCGTTTTCTTACTGGGGTACCGCGGAATTGGATTATCAATTAGTATCGGCCGGATCAAGCTGTATATTTTGGTTCCCTTGATCATTTTCTTGTTTCAAATCTCAGATGCTTAGTTCAGAGCTTGAGGAGTCCCATTGAAGGATTTTTTTTTTTTGGGGGGGGGTTGGTCATATTGAGAGTTCATATATATTAGTACTTTTCTATATGAGTTTAGTGTTTCTCATGTGAAGTCGTTTATGTCAAAACTACGTCATTTGAGAGTTAAGGGAATTAATAAATGATGTTTTGGTCAGATTCATATAATAAATACAAAAAAGAAAAATATCAAAACACCCTTCATTAATTCGTTTAATTAAAACGAGTTAGGGAATTAATGATGAATCTTTTGGTAAAATTTATATAATAAATACAAAAATAAAAATACCAAAACACCCTTCATTAATCTCCCTAACCCTAAAACGACGTAATTTTGGGGTGAAAGCGATTGGACATAACCTTACGTCAAATAAATACGACAAACGATAAACTCTTTTTATATTTACACGAGCATATTAGTGAAACAAAAAAAAATTCTTTGTTCTAGTATCATGGATCTACTTGCGGGGCGGATCCAGAAAATTATTTAAGGCATCAGTGGGCCAAAAAGATTCTGCCCCAAAAAATTTTTTAAGAAAAGTTTTAAATGCATTAAAAAATAAAAGAATATAAATAAGAAAAGAAAGGATATTAAAAAAAGATTTCATAAAATCAAGTTAATACTGATGATGTAATAAGAGATGTAGTTATTTTATAAATCTGTCATTTAGAAAAGTATTTGTGTTGTTTTGTTGTTAGAAGTGCAGTTCTACATAAATTATAATGAAAGGTGAAGACTAATAAGTTTAAGACATATATTTTAATAACAAAAGATATTACAATAAAAATAATTACAACGTCATCCTTCTGCGCTTAATTTGTAGAATTCCATCATAATCTTTTATTATCAATGCTATCAAATACATCTTTAACCAAAAAAAAAATGGAAGAGAAAAATTCAAAGAGGGCACTAAACACATCTTCAAAAAAAATTTAACCAAGTAACAAATTTAATCCGCCTCTGCCTGCTTGCGTTTAGAAGTACAAAGAAGCCAGGGAGTAATGGGGCCGGCTTTTTAACAAGTTTTTATGTGTGCTTATATTTGATTCTGCAGGCAAAAAGTTGGCTGAAAGCATCGTCAAAGAAAAACTTGCAGCTTGTGTAAATAGGGTTCCAGGTATATACTTCCTTTTTGTTGTGGTTTTCACCGAGGTTTTGACATCGTTAATTCGTCAGATAGTTTCTCTTCACATGGACTTGCTTGTATGTCATGAACATATGCACTTGAATCATAAAAAATGAGTTTCTCTTCACATGGACTTACTTGTATGTCATGAACATATGCACTTGAATCATAAAAAATGAAGCTTGTGCACAATTTATGTTTGATTCATGGTTATCATAATTGGACCAAACCAACCAACCAGTTCAACCTGGAAACCTGTGAACTAGGGCCAAAAACAGTAAAAAAAAAACTCTGTAGAACCCGCAGGGTTATTGGTTCAACCTTCCTTTAAAAATATATATATATATATGTTATAGGTGCAAAAGAGCATGCTTTTGGGATAAATTTTTTCTTCCTATAATATTATATAAGTATTATTCTTGTGCATATTTATTGATGATTACGAATTTACATAATAAATGCCATAATGATGGGTTATTAGTTTCCTCTTTTGAGTTCAGTGTGTGACCTTGATGGATATTAATTTATCTAGGTTTGAATTTTAAGAATTAAGAAATTTTTTAATAGTTGATTTTTATTTTCTATATAATATTTTAATATGTAAAATCGAAAATATATTAAATTTAATTACTATCAAATTCAGCCATGATTTGTCTATAGTCAAATGAGTGAACCTTACGCTAATACTGTGAGTAATTCAATGGTCAATCCAGTTTTAAAAGCATTAGCTTGACTACTCCCTTTTTGAGCAGTTGCTGATTTGATCTCTAAAGTCTATAGATGATGTATTTTGAGAACGACTTGTATACATTTTTATAGATATAGGCATTTCTGTACGTGTGACTTGAACGAGTTGATATACAGAGATAACTTTTTTCCATTTTGTACTTTTGTTATTTATTTTTTGTCTAGTGTTTGCATGGTTAAGACTTAAGATGTCAAGAATCCCCTGCCTTGGTAGAGCTGCGACTCAGAGGGATCAAATTGCATTTGGTCAAAAATTTATTTAGTTGTTTGCTAATTAAGAGTGCTGTATGTCATGACCAGCAGCTGCAAGTATACATTCCACTTATTTGCCTTTTATAAATCATGTGTATTGTCTTATGCAGGTATTGAATCTGTGTATCAGTGGAAGGGAGAGGTATGAACCAAATTTCCAATACTGACCAAAAAATTATGATATTGGTAGAAAGACGTGTAGAACTTTATAATCCTAGCATTGCAAGGTTTTTTTTTTTTTTTGTATGCATTAATTTTCTTATGCACAAGTAGTATGAATTGAATTTAATTGAAAACATGCTGTAGCAGTGTAGCTTGACTATGTCACCTATTTATTGAAAATCGACAGATCCAAACTGATTCTGAGGAACTTCTCATAATCAAGACAAGGCAGTCTCTTTTGGAAGCACTGACCGAGCATGTCAAAGCAAATCATGAATATGAGTAAGGCTTGTGATTCTTGTGCATAATGTTAAGATAAATGTAAATTATTTTAAGATACTAAAAAAAACTTAAGATGGAAGGACTTAAATGATAGTTGGCACAACTGAATGTAATAGTTAGAAGGCTCAAATCTACCCTTGCTCTTCCTAGTTTTAAAAGAGTATTTGGTCTTCCTTGTTTTAATTAAATGATGTCTTCCTCTTTGTTGCTATGGCACTAAATTCTTCCATAAAAATAGGAAATTTGGGTCTATCCATGCCCCTCCACATGGCCCAATAGGGAGTTGCCATCTCAGTGTCATGTTTCTAGTTATGCTGCCTATGTGAAACTTTGCTAAACTGCATACTAAACCCAACTACGCTAGTCATCAACATTCAACAGAAACATTTTCAAGCGCCCTCGCTTGGTTTGTGATAGAAGCCTGAGCTCATTATTTTGGACCTAAGAAGAGCCAAACGTGCAAGAGAGGCAGAAGAAGCATAACGTCTTATCTTGTTATTTTCTTAATTTTTCCTTTTAATTAATTCTCTAGGATATGATTAATATTTCATTTATTCCCCCAAGAGTCGATTAGTTACAAAATAAGTGGATCTCCACTATCCCCACGTTTCAGTAGTATTTGTTAGTGTCATTTGTTTATTATTATGAGAAAAAACCCAAAAATTAAGCTCTGTAATTTTTTTATAAATAGGCCAATGGCCCTGATCAATGACAGGAAAAAAGATTACAGAGTGAAATATTGTTGTGTGGAGATTCTCCCGGTTACTAGAGAACTAAAGCGAGATCCTTGCAGAGGTTTTCTAATAGAATTCTATTTTTCCTGTTTTATTCATAATTCTCCTGGTTTGGGTGTTAAGTGTTAACAGTTTGCCTAGTATTTTAGCAACTCAACTGTGTTGAATCTTGAATGTTGTAGTTTTAAAGCTCCAAATCTGAGTTGCTACATATAAATCAAGGGAAGCAACACAATGCATGTTGTATATGTCACAAATCTTGAGTTCCTATCAAATACATTATTTTTCTAGCATTCTTGTCCTGGAAATAGTATAATGTAAAGAGATTCAAGAGGAAGTGTCCTTCCTTGAATTTTATAGTTTGAGGATGTGGTCTATAAGTTTACTAGTACTGTGGATCAATTGATTGATTGTCCACAGCTAATGGAACATGATGGGTTGCATGAGAAGTCGACTGTCCACTTTGACAAGTCAACTACTCGCTAATAGAGACACATGCAACTTATTATGCAAAAGCAGCCCACTTGTCTCACAAATCCCCTATCGTAGTGGCATTTCAAAACCCTGGCATTGCCAAGAAATTGATAGATTTGATAGAAAAGCAATATTTATAACAGCATGTGTCCATATCACCTCGCTCATTCAGCTGTGCTGTAAGTTCCTCGGTCTGTCTTTTCAGTATTAAGTAATTTATGTAGGTCAAAACTACAACATCCAACATAGCAGGACTATGCATAAATTAGGCAAACTTAGTGGTGCAGAATTGGAAATGTTCCTATAGATTACTAACTTTCTTGGGTCTTTTCTACATATACTATTTTGCCATTGTCACAGTATTTAGTGCAATATAGTGCTAAGGTGGCTAATGCCTACTGGGTCATGGGATTATTGTGTGGGAGAATTGACCCCTTGCTAACATCAGCAGTACACACACATAGATCAGATCGGTAGCATGTTTCTAAGGGTCTCTCGACAAGTTGAAAACTAGGAGGGAAATATTCAACTGCATTTAAGTCTGAATGGAACTATATGGTCATATCAGTTTAGAATTTGCCGAGACTCAAGAACTTTGACATGATATCCGTGTTGAAGCGAACTTGGTAAGAAAGTAATTATGCATTCAAATAATTGTCCTCTCACCTTTTCCTTGTGTCATTTCATCAGGACGCCAGAAGTGATATCCTTACCCATCACTGGGGGCAATATCAAATACCTCGAATGGATTAAAGACAGCACTCGAGACTGACCACCTATTTTAGCCAGAGGATGAGCACAGTAGACCACCTTGTGAGGAGAGTATAGCTGGCCTGCTATTTTATCTACGCAGCCCTGCAATGACGCAATTAAATATTACGATGCTGTGTACATTGGCATGAGCAGAAATACTAGACAAATATGATTCAGTCTGTTTTTTTTTTCACCTCGAAAGTTCGGGGCTGGTTTAAGCTTTGGCTTCTATCTTGTGCAGAGTACATCGTTGCATTATGACAATATTTTCCGGTATTTAATTTATCGATAAAAATGGTAAATATTAGCATGTAAGGGCTTTTTTGGGGCAAAAGAGCATTCTAAGGTGGGCATTGCAGTACTTTGGCGGCTAATGATCTTTTGATCCATGATTTATTTTGCAAGATTTGGAATTATGGCTTTTGACTGTTATTGACAGCGCATTAGTTAACTGTGAAAATAGTTTGAGATTTAAGGGCAGCCTTGGTTGGAGTAGTCAACTTGTCCCAGATAAGCACGAGCGTTTCGGCTATTGATGTTACTCTTTTTTCATACTATTAACTGAGTGCAGTAGTAACTATCGGAATAGAAAGATGAATGCTAAAACAGATTAATTGGCAATGGATATATATTAATTTGCCTGGTAGAACCCACATCCAATAGTTATCTCAAAATCTTGCCAACAAAGCCCAGCTTACATATTGACCCCCATGATCCGTACAACCGCAAAAAAAACTGACACGTCAATCTAATTTGACTGCTCGAAAATATGGACTTCACACGTTCAGAGCCAACCATATTAAAATTTTAAGAATTTTGAGAAATGGCAACGGACCCTCAAGCATCCATCTCCTCTTCTTCCTCTTCATACTCTTCCTCATCAGCAGTAGCATCCTGATATTGCTGATACTCAGCCACCAGATCATTCATGTTACTCTCGGCCTCAGTGAACTCCATTTCGTCCATTCCCTCACCTGTATACCAGTGCAAGAAAGCCTTGCGCCTGAACATTGCCGTGAATTGCTCACTAACTCTCCTGAACATTTCCTGAATTGAAGTTGAATTTCCAATGAACGTGGATGCCAACTTAAGACCCTTGGGCGGGATATCACACACACTAGACTTCACATTGTGGGGAATCCACTCAACAAAGTAAGAGGAATTCTTGTTCTGCACATTAATCATTTGTTCATCCACCTCCTTTGTGCTCATCTTACCACGGAACATTGCTGAAGCAGTCAAATAACGACCATGGCGTGGATCTGCAGCACACATCATGTTCTTAGCATCCCACATCTGCTGAGTCAATTCTGGCACACTCAAGGCACGATATTGCTGGGATCCTCTTGACGTCAAGGGAGCAAAACCAACCATAAAGAAATGGAGACGCGGGAATGGGATAAGATTGACAGCAAGCTTCCTAAGATCAGAGTTCAGCTGTCCAGGGAAGCGTAGACAACAAGTAACTCCGCTCATGGTAGAAGAAATTAGGTGGTTAAGATCACCAACTGTAATGAAACAATTCCAAAAGAAGAAAATGGGTAAGATTGTGAGCTTTCACTTATTAAAGCAAATGCTAACCAAATGATTACAAAAGTCAACAACCACAACCACCGGCCATGAGAGAGACACATAACCTAAACACTCATGAATTCTCCTAACAAACATAATGATAATTATCAGCCTCTCATTAAATGGTACATTGAAAAGATAAGCCCCGGCACTATTATCTACTATCAATAGTTGTTAAATGTTGGTAATCTCTCAGGAGTAAACAACTACAACAACATCAGCACCAGTACTCTTGATAAAAATGATAATAAGTTGCACCAAATCGAGGGTGGAGAATACTTACAAGTTGGTGTGGCAAGCTTCAGAGTTCGGAAGCAGATGTCATACAGAGCCTCATTGTCCAAGACCATGCATTCATCAGCGTTTTCAACAAGCTGATGCACAGACAGTGTGGCATTGTATGGTTCTACAACTGTATCAGAAACCTTGGGAGAAGGAAAGACAGAAAATGTCAACATCATACGGTCTGGATACTCTTCCCGGATCTTTGAAATGAGAAGTGTTCCCATTCCAGAGCCAGTGCCTCCACCCAAAGAGTGGCAGACTTGAAATCCTGTTAATATACAAGATTGAATAGGGTTTAGCTTGAACAAAATTAGATTTGTGAAATTTCTTGACAGAAATGAAAATTGCGAAATCAACAATACTATGAGACAAGACTAGCAGTACAAACAACTAATGAGCAGTATACAAGGAAAAACTCGAGCATAGCCAACATCAAAGGCAGTATTATCAGATACATTGCCTTTTCATGAACTATTTTTGGAGATAATGAAAACAGGACCACGCAACAAGTCAATATCAGGAACATATACCAGCATCAAGCAATCATGCGCTAAATCAACTATCAAGCGTTTGTTCAGAACGGAATGAGGATAGAAAGAAAATGTAAAGAATGTGAAATAAAAAAACAAATCGACAAATCAAGGCAGTGACTTCATAATACAGGGCCAAACCAAGCAGCTTCTCACCGATAAGCGATTGTTAAGAAAAAGGAAACGCGAACAAACAAGGAAAACATCGAAGGAGAAAGGAATTACCCTGCAAGCAATCGCAATTCTCGGCCTCCTTCCTCACAACATCCAGGACAGAATCAATGAGCTCGGCTCCCTCGGTGTAGTGTCCCTTGGCCCAGTTGTTGCCGGCACCGGACTGGCCAAAGACGAAGTTGTCGGGGCGGAAGACCTGACCAAAGGGACCGGATCTGACGGAATCCATGGTGCCAGGCTCGAGATCCATGAGGACGGCGCGAGGGACGTACCTGCCACCGCTGGCCTCGTTGTAGTAAACATTGATGCGCTCGAGCTGGAGGACGGAATCGCCGTTGTACTTGCCGGTGGGGTCAATGCCATGCTCGTCGCAGATGACCTCCCAGAACTTAGCACCGATCTGGTTGCCGCACTGACCACCCTGGATGTGGAGGATTTCTCTCATTTTGGTGCGGCGAAAATGGAGAAAGGAGGGTTTTTCGTGTTGAAGCGAGGGAAGGCGAATGAGGGTGGAGGCGGAGTACGAAATAAGGGCGGGTGTGTGTTTTAATCAGATGCAGCGTTTATTGGTGACACATCATTTTTCAAATCATATGCACCATTCAATGCCTCACCATTTTTCGATTCCGCGAACACCTGCAAAATCTGCTTCTTTGTGGTAACCAGCATTAAATTTATTTATATTTTTAACAAACTAAAAAATCTTTATTAGCTCACAAAAAAGAAATAGTACTATTATTATTTTCAATATCAATGGTAAGAATTTGTTAGTAAGATAACAACACATTTCTGATCCGTGTATTAAGGGTTGGGTCAGAGAATCTAGAGTTCAAATTCTTGTTGTAAGAAAAGAATAGCCAATATATATATATATATATAACCAAATAATAAACTTAATAGTAATATTAAAATAATAGTTATTATTCTAAAGTCTATTGTAACATAAGATAAGTTATTTAATTAAAAAAAAAATAAATATTTTCTTCCATTCAAACAAACAGTAGTGATAGTTGAGGGTCAACAATCTGTCACTGCAAACAAAATTAATATTTTGTTAATTTTATGGATAATTTTCAATTACTAAAAATTATTTTTTATCAAACAACCTCTTGAGTTTTATTGTGTACGTACTACTTGAGTATAAAATTTTTAACGGTGAATACCCAAATATCATTCGATAATTTTGTTTGAATTCTAAATAAAAACATCAAAGAGAAGAGACAAAAAGAATTTGATATGTGAGTTTTATTTTTGTTATGTATAATTTTGTACATATACCCTCATTTTTTAGGGTGTTAGCCTTTTTTTTTTTTTTTTTTTTTTATACGTAAAAGTTTAGGAGGGGTTTGACATCGGTCCCACTGAGGTCGGTGACGCAAAGACGCTGACTTTACGGATCATCTATGAAGGAATTGATTTTAATTTACGGATCGTTTACCAAAGGAGTTCGATCCCTTACCATCTAGAACTTATTCATTTTCTTCTTTGATTTGGGCCTTTTCTGCTCTCTTTTTTAAATATTGTATCCTGAGATAAAAATGTAAATAAATAGGGAAAGTTTTCACTGAAAAAAATATGTTTTTTCAGAAGGCAAAAAGGAAAAAGGGAAAAAAAATGTTTTTAGTCAATTTTACTTTAGAAAAAAGGTCATGTAAATACCATTTGAATTAAAAAATACCCAAAAATATTTTAACATATGAAAATGATAAATATCTCAATGACTATTTTAGGATTTTAAAATATTATTTTTTTGACCAAAATGCACCTCAATTTTTTTTTCAAAAAAAAAAAAAAGAATCATCGCCGATAAGAGCTCTACCACCGTCGCTAGAGTTGAGATTGACTACTTGAATATAGGGATTGATTAATTGAACTTTCTAAACTCTATCACGTGTCATTGATAAGTTTGATAAAGGCAATAATAACTTGAATGTAGTCATTAAAAATCTTTGAAGATCAAGTTGTCAATCGTTATATATGCTCAAATTGTCATTACCTTTATTAAACTTATTAACGACGTCGGATAAGGCTTATGAAGCTCAAGTAGTCAATTTATATACTCAAATAGTCAATCTAATTACTTAAGTTGTCACCGGAGCTCCGGTCGCTAGATGCCCGCCGGTGGGTTGGTGTCGGCTAGTGGAACTCTGATGGTGATAGCTCCGACACCGGTGAGGGTTCTTTCTTTTAAAAAAAAAAAAAAAAACTTGAAGGTATTTTGGTAAAATCATAACATTTTAAAATCTCAAATTAGTCTCTTGAGACCTATTTATCCTTTTCATGTGTTAACAGAATTTTTTGGATTTTCCAAATTCAAATAGTATTTATTTAGAATTTTCCCCTTTACTTTATTACTATATTTGTTTGAAAACATTACTGGAATAAAATCCATATACACGTAAAAATTTGTTACTATGTTGTCATAATAATAATAATAAATGAATAAAGTCGTCCGATTTAAAGTTTTAGCCGTGGAGAGAATCTTCAGAGTTGCAGGATCAATACGAAAGATTGTAATATTTGATTATTAGAGGTGAAATTGAAAAATATGATATAGTTCTCAAACCATATTCTATCTACCATCCTATTAGGGAAACTCTGATCTCTCCATTGTTAGTATTTAGGTGTCCTAGAGACAATCTGTGAGAACAGATCAGCACCATTTATACGTTGTAGTATTTCATTATTAATAAATGAGCAGATTTTATCTTTATCATATTTATGTCTCACCTTTATTTTAAAGTAAATATGTGTTTGAAGATAAAAGCCTTAGGAATAGATATGTGTTAATCTCGAGGATCAATGATAGAGATCATGATCATGAGGACTCGAGAACACTGTATATCTATTACCTCAAAATTTGTTCCTAGTCTTGAATCACCAAGAAAGGGCATTGATGATCTCGATAAGACCAAGACGACATAAATCTACTTGTATAGAGATACAAGGTAGGGATCTCATGGAATACGGGTATGGTGATGCCTTAGCTGATGTCGTGGTGGATCTGTTGGAGAACAGATAGCACCGAACAGACCCACCGAGAGACTCCACAAAGATTCATTGTAGAGAGTATCATTGGATATGTAAAATCTCTCATCGTTTGGTAGCGCGGATCGTCATAGACTTAAGGATGTCATCGAACACTATGTCCTAGGGTTATACTTTTTTTGTACAACTCTATCCGCCTGAAAATGGGGAGAACGGTGTACTCTTGGGTGTAACTCGAATACATAAGTATAGATGGATATCTTGAGAGGACTGCGGTCCCCCCTGAGGATTAGTCATTCACAAGACCGGTAGAGTTTAGATAGCTTCTAATTAACTCAGGAGTCTGTGCGCACAGCGAATGATCATGAAGAGTCATGATCTATTGTAGAGTTAATATAAAAAGATTCCTAGTTCTGTGAATTAGCTACATTTAGTCAATTAAGAGAGATGATACTCTATCTTTGCTCTCGACTAAATGTGAATGACGGTGAGGATGATGCACGCATGCGGTATCCAAATATGAAAGGTAAATCACTTGATCAACTCAATTAGTTTAAGGGGCCACAAAGCATTGCTAGTGTCTTATGAGGTCATTAAATAAATTGGGCCCATTAAAGGAGTTTTAATTGGTTCAAGTTTATTTATGTCGATGACTAATTGGGCCTAATGGGTCACACACAAAGGTTATTCCTGTTTGTTTAAAATTAGCAAACTTGGACCAATAATTGTTATTGGGTTTTATCAAGAGTGAATGTGTAATTGAGTTGGAGTGGGACTCCAAGCCCAATGAGGAGATTTGAATTTTAATTCAAAAATGATAGGTTATAAAAGATAATTCTGAATTATCTCATATATATATATATATATATATATATATATATATATATATAAAGATCCAATAATGATTGGATGAAGATAGGAGAAATAATAATGAGGATTGATTTAAAATGATTTTGAATTTTAGTTTAAGAGATGAATGTGATTCATCATCTTAAATTATTATTCAATATTCAAATATGAATTTAATTCATTACGATTTGGATTTTTCAAATCAAGTTTGGATTGGGCTTTTCTTGTGAAGACTTAAAATAGGGTTAGACTCTTATAAATTCTTGATTGTTTATATGCCCTTTTTATGGACGTTTTTTGAAGAAAAAAATGGGAATTTAATATGACTTGGTTGACAAGATATGAATATGATTCATCATATTAAATTCAATCAATCAATATGTGAATTTAATGTGACTTGGTTGACAAGATATGAATATGATTCATCATATTAAATTCAATCAATCAATCAAGATGTGAATTTATTGTGACTTGGTTGACAAGATATGAATATGATTCATCATATTAAATTCAATCAATCAATCAAGATATGAATTTAATTAATTGTGAATTGGATTTTCCAATTCAAGCTTGGATTGGCCTATCTTGTAAAGACTTAAATTAGGGTTAGACTCTTATAAAGTCTTGATTTTTGGTGTGCCTTCTTCTTGCACGTTTTTCTAGGAGAAAACAAGAACCCTTGTGCTCTCTAAATTTAAGTCTTTACCAAAGGTTTAGAGAGGAAAATGCACCATCCATAAAAGGGTAAGGTTCCAACCTTGTTCATCCTATCCATAACATAGTTCCAAGAAACCATCACCTTCTTGAAAAGAGTAAAACCCAAGGAAACCAAACATCAACTTGTCTTCGCCTAGCAAGCATTCAAGGAGTGAGAGGTTTCAAGAGAAGGAGTTCGTTGCAATCTGGAGGTAGCTAGTGTGGATCAACGTTAGAGGACATCAACAACATTGAGGTCTTCAAGTGATCTAAGGTAATCCTAATCTCTAATAGTTGTGTTGTCGAGTTATCCTAATCCCTAATAATTATTTTAACGAGTAATCCCAAAGTTCATGAATATTATAAATTGTTATGAATCATCAGCGTAGTAAAGAGTTACGGATTAATAATTATTAACTAATTAATGTAATGAATTAAGGTTAATAATTCATGAGAACCGTAAGGAGTTATGAGTTTCCGCAACGATTAAACAAAATTTTTGTTTTCAACTTCATGAACCTTTACATGAAAGTTATGTAATAGGCAAAATTAACCATCATCCATCGCCATCAAAAAAGTGAATAATCTTCACAGCTCTTGTAGGATCTTATTATATGCAGGAAGACCAAAGTTGCAGAACTCTCGACACTTATTCCCAACACCATGGACTTGCCTCAGTTTTGCGCCGAACAATTTTTCATTTGGAATAAACTCGTGAAATATATAATATAGAACCATGAGAACATGTTTTGACGAATAGTTCTGAGAGAATCTTGAGGTCGAAGAGAGAGATATTTGAGACAATCAAACCCGGCCGGCCGGCATTATTTTATGTATCTTTATACTCATTTAAAACCCAATCATTACTGTTTACTCGTGCCCAATCAGCATGAAGAGAGAAAGGGAACACGCCTAAGCAATTAGGATGCTCAAGGAGACGCAGTCCCAGGAGAAGACAACCTGATTGTCACTACCTAATATATATATATGTAGGAAAAACACTTCAATTTGTAGGATAAGTGTTTTTACATAATATATTACTGAAATGATGGACCCACATATATATATATTTGGGTCCCACCATTTCAGTGTGTGTGTAGGGAATCTTAAATGTGATTTATTTTGGATTGATAATTGACGTGAGAAGTTTAAACCTCATATATATATATGGGAAAAACACTTCTCATTGTTGAGCGGGAGAAGTGTTTTCTCATGTCACAAATATAAAATGGTGGGGATCTTATCGTATATATATAATTAGCATTATATATATATATATGGTCCCATTTATTTGATGATGTGTGGGTTAAATTATTTTCTTCTTCATGCAAAATATAACAGAAGTTTGAATTTTATATATATATATATATATATATATATATATATTTATATATATATATATATAATGTAAGTAGATACTTCATTTAGTCCTAAAGATAACAAGTAGTTTTTTTTGTTAAGTTTGTTGAAACATATAAGCCAACTCAAATAGGTCATGTTGGTTTTTTTTCATCTAACTTTCTTTCAAAAGCCATTAACATTTTTTACACCCCAACGGTTGGGTGACCGCCAACCCAAACAGAGTGAATATACTACTGTTTGCACCTATGGTTGTTGCGGGGTCTTGAGTTAAAAATAAAACAATGGAATTAGCAGTGTAGTGGGAAATAAAGTATTAATGACACATGACATTTTGTGACATTGATCATTTACTAGGGTGAGTAACTATGGAGAAGGCCCTTGATTAATGATTGAGAATTAATATAATATAAAGGTGCATAGTTTGAGCATACATGTAGCTGCTTTGTTAGCATTGGTGGTGGATATTGTACCCAAAAAAATAAAATAAAAAGCGTCACCAGAGAGCATATGAGCATCTTTGAGAGCAGCAGTAGCTGGAGGCAACTTTTTAAGGATCATTTAATTTGTATTTTACTATATCATCAACTTCAAGCTTCTTCACGCATCCTATGGTGGTTTTTCAAATGAGATAGAGTAATTAATTATTATTATTATTATTATATGTACGTACGTACGTAGCTGCACGTGGCGAAAGAGACATGATAATGTTAATGTAGGACCTCGGTCGTGTATGTTGCATTATTTCACCATGAGAGTATGTACGTACACTGAATAATCTTCGATCAACAACCTGCACTCACTCAAAATCCATGGACTTGTATATTATATATAAAAGTAGAAATGAGATTAAGTGAGAATATGACTTTGTGGAATGTTTGAATGAATCATCATAATTAAGAATAATAGAATATGGAGTCCATGAGTTCAAAAAGTGAGACCAAAAGTCAAAGAGTCAAACAACACCATGTGATTGCACCTGCACTGTTATTGTTTGTGTGCAATGATGTTATGATGGAATATTAAGAGGATGAAATATGGGAGCAGTAAAATTAAAAGGAGGGGAAGGAAGTGTGTAACAGGGGAATATACTCTCTCGATCTTAATTATAGGAACACTTTTATAATGTAATGTATACTATAAAAGTGTTCCTATAATTGTGACCCAGACACTATAATAAATTCAAGCTGATCTAAGGAGCCGAGTTGTGGAGGAGGGGGCATTAATATTAAAATTAAAATAAGATAATGAAGGTGTCAGTGCCTGTGCCAACTCCAAATGGCGGCAAGAGAGTGTGAGGGAGTGAACGAATAATGGTGGACATGGGTTTTGGTGGTCCACTTATAAAATTATAAATTTTATTTATCTTATACTAAAAAGTTATTTTAAAGGTTTCAATCACTATTCCAATTAAATATGGTGGCTTACACACCAGCCACTCCCTTTCACGTTTCTTCTTCTCTATTCTCTTCCACATCCATTATTCCTCCTCAACTCTCTTCCCTTTCTCCTATTCATCATTTACCAATTATTTACCCAAATAATTAATTCTAAATTTTACTCCATTTTATATTAGCTTTTATGATTTATGACATATATATATGTGAGAGGAGTATTACCTCCGTCTAGCTTTATTATTTCCCAAACTTATATTCAAACCCATATATATTCCAAATTTTGTTTGCCGGCCCATTCAGCCTTCTCTTTACCACACATATCGTGAACATTTTCATGACAACATGAGAAATAAACGTGTTAATATATGTGTGCACTCAAAATTATTATCTTTTAGTTTTTTAATATGAGATATATTTACCTAATTTGATTAAATTAAAAAGGTTAGTTAAATTAGCCAATACAACATTTATTTTCTAAAACACCCTTAGTATTTCCCTTAAATCCCTCATTACCTCTCCTTCTGGATTATTGTTGAGGGAATATCAGCAGAGGCAAATTAAGAAAATGTTGATAAATATGAAAACAATGTCTTATATTTAGAACTAAGATCAACTTCATAAGTATGTCTTCTATTAATGGCCAAAGAGAGTATTATATAGCCTGTGAGACATTCATAAAACTTCTTGTTTCTTTTTATTATAGGACAAGTATGTTCATATATGATACTACTCGTGTGGTCCTTAATGTAGGACATAATTGGTGCCCCTTAATAATAATTAAGTGAGAGTGAAATCCTATGAGTTAAAGAAGATGCTTATGATGTTTCCAAAAAAAAAAATCATATTATTTACTGACTTTCTTAATCTAATTAATAAATTAAATAAATAAGTCTTATATTATAGATTAGAATAAGTAAAGCCTAAAAGATGGCCCGCATTAGAAGATAAAAGGGCATGCAAGACGTACATGATCAACTACACAATAATAGGTGGAAATTAAACCGCCGAATTAGTTGTATGACATTTTCATAAACCAACCCAACCGCCACCTGTTGGCAGCTTCTTGAAAAGATGATAGTGCCAATTAAAGGGCACCATCAAGATCATCATTAAATGCTCCTCTTTCTTCTTTCTCTCTCAAAATCCCTTCTCCCCCCCCCCCCTTTTTTTTTTTTTTTTAAAAAAAAATAGACGGTTTTGATGTAGTTTTATTTTATAAAACAACATAGGTGCAAATAGTTTAGATTAAATTTATTTATATTTTATTATAATATTGTAAAAATATTTTATAAGCTATTACATAAGAAATATTTTTTAAATATATATATATTTAGGAGTGGAGAAGGGATTTTGAGAGAATCTGATGAGATTCCACACGGCCTTGTTGCAGTGTGCCAAATTCTTTAAACTCCAAGCAGAATTGGGCGACCAGTGAGAATAACAAACACTGAAACAAACTTACTTGAAAGAAATGAAATGAACCAAAAATAAGGGTGGCCTTTGTAAATCTCCGCAACTGAAAACTGAACAACGTTTTCCAACCTTGTCACTTTTTCCCTTTTTTATCCATTCTCATATTTTCTTTTGTCGTAATTCATAACCAAACCCCACGTTTTGTCTTTAAATGCAGAAACTGCGTCTCCTGTAATAAAACCATAATTTTACTTTCTCTGCCAACTTCACGCCTTCCCTGCCTCCTCCCCAACTCCCTGCTCTTTCTTTCTTGCTTCATTTATACCAACCCACGCCATCTTCGCCTTCCCTTTGTTTCTCCCAATTAATTCGCCTTTTCCCTCTTTTATATTTCTCTCTATGTTTCTCTCTTCCTCGTGAAATTGCTGCCGACACCGGAAACACCGCCAGCCATGCCGTTTCCCTGGAAGAAAAAGAAGGTCGCCCGAATATCCAATTTCGTCACCGATCTTCACTCCCCACCCAAACGCGGTTCCTCCCTTGTTGTTCAGACCGGCTTCCCAACCTCCCTCATTGACCTCTTCGTCAAGAATCGCAGCCGCTTCAAGAAACCCAAGCCCATGAAACGGACTCCTCGTGAAATCCATGATCCTCCGCCGCCGCCGGAACCGGAACCGGAACCGGTCGATTTGAGTGACTGTTTGCTTCCTCGTGCGGAGTCTACGTGTCCAGAGGCTTCGACCTCGAAGCGGTTGCTGAGAAATGGAGACGGTGGGTTCACGGGTTCGGAGCCGGTCCATGATCGGTTAGGTGAGTGCATTGGCGGATCGGATTCGGATCCGAATAAGGTAATTGCTGCAATCTTGAAGATGCTTGTGGTGCTGGCTGTGACTTTGAGTGTGGAGAAGCTCACCTTGGCGATCACAATATCCGCGTTTGTGCTTCTATTCCTTGAATTCGGTGGGAAACATGTAGTTTCCTGGTTTAAACCGTGCTCCGACGTAAACATGGCGTTCAAATATTTGGCCCAAAGGGTTTCTGGTTGTGATTGGTTTCAAGATCTTGCGTCGGTGATGGGGAAAAGGCAGAGTTGTGAAGGTTTAGAGCCGCCACCACTCGATTGTGAAAAGATTGAAGTTCAATTGAGCTCCGGTTCTTCGTCACTGAATGAGATTGAAATTGTGGAACTTAAGAGCGAGACTGGGACAGAAAATCGTTGTGATGAAGAGATTTGTTTTCACCGATCTGAACTACATTTTTTCTATGAACACAGGAAAGGGGCAGTTGGTTTAGAAATTGAGGAGGTATGTGAAATTACTCAAGATAAAATCAAGAGTAAGAGAAGTAGGAAATTAAAATCCAAGATAGCGAAGAAGCTTGTGCCAAAGAAGCTTCGAGGTTTGAAGAAGAAAAAGAGAGCAAAAGATAGGGAAGAAAAAGAAAAGGATAGCAAAGAGAAGGAAGCAGAGTCATGGAGTGAAGTTCCAAGTTCTGTGGAAGGAGACGAATTAGCAATTTCAGAGATAGAAGAGGAGGGGCGAGAAGGTATTGAAGAACTAGAGAATTGGAGTAAGCTAGAGTGCATTGAAGATGAGGAGGTTGATTTTGGAATCACTGGTTCCAATCAGGAGGTAGAAGAAGAAGAAAGAGAAAAAGAAAATGAGAGAATAGATAGAGGTGGGAGCTCAGAATCAGGGGCTCTAATGTTGTTTGTAGTTGCTCTTGCTGGGCTTGTAGTAGGTCGCTTCGCTGCTTTTTTACTTGCAGTGACATGGATGTTTATGCTAAAGATACGTTTCTCGAGGAAGATCACTGAATGTACATCTTATCAAGTGCTGTGAACAAAGCTCTTCATAGACAACTGGGTTGTTTTCTCACAGATTTTTCTTCTGCCCAGTTTTCCCTTTAACAACTTTCATCTGATACGAGTCATATATCATGCTTTCTAATTTGGATGCTCGTCCATGTAATATGTGCTCCAACCAATTGTTGATAAGCCATTTTGATGTGTTGTACCTTGAAATGTAAGTTTATAGATGTAAATCACAGTGGGATGGATCCATTTCTCCCCTGAAATCAATGAGGATCTTAAATTGTTGTAATCCATTGCATTAGGAAATCTCTTTCTCAGCTTCAAAGCTGACAATCGTTTGTTGATTTTTATTCAATGTGTCTAGATTAACTTGTTTTAAGTGATTTTACATCAAGATAAACATGAGAAAAGTTTTGTGGTTTAAAGTTTAAACTAAGGGGTTTAAACTTCTCATGTTGCATGAGAAGAAGAAGATTACTACACACACATGAAATGGTGGGACTCACATATATATATAATGCTAATTATATATATATGTGGGTCCCACCATTTTATGTGTGTGTAATATGAGAAAACACTTTTCATACAATATGATAAGTGTTTTTCCCTTAAACTAAACCAAACACCTTCTCTTTTTAGTAAATGAACTTTTTGACAAATGAGTACCATCCATTAAGTAAATTTGGGATTCTTTTGCCTCTTCTTTCATTCTTTCTTTATCACAAGGCCTTCCATCCACTTTGTTTGGGATCAATTAAGATCCAAAAATATTATTTACCACGATACCGTAAATTATAATTGTTTTATTTTAAAGGTTTCAATCACTATTTCAAACAAATACAGAAAAACTAAAGCCAAGAGAGTTGATTTTTAAAATTTTTGAATTACTTCCTCGCGTCATAAATATAAGCAAAATTGATTTTTTTAAGATATTAAGGAAGTTAATTAAATTACTTTTTGGCCAAAAAAAATTAAATTACTTTAAAATATTTTTATTTGTTTCTCTAAATTAATTTGTTTAACTAATAAAATAATATATAATCTAAGGATACCTAACATAGAATATGATTAAGTAGCTTATTTTACTTCTTTAATCTCTTAAAAAATCAACTTTATCTTATAAATATCTTTGGAAAGAGTATTTCTTTTTTTTTTCTTCATCCCCTGAAAAACTAGAGCCGAGAGATGGCCTGATGATACGGATAAGATCATAAGACAGCATGCTACTTCAATCATGCACCAGAAGAGACATACTGATACTACATCGTACATACATAAAAAGGTACAAGTAGTACAATATTGGACTTATCTTCCATAAATATATATATATTAAAACAAAAGGAGTTAATTAGCAATTTTGTTCTAAAAGTACATCGCCAGGAACAATTTTACCCTGAAAGTTTTTTGGGTTCAATTTTACCCTAAAAAAGTATCAAAAACATAAAGAATATTACCCTTCCCATTAAGATAATATCTAACGGGGTTAGACACTCCAAGTGTGAAACCTCACACTCAAATGTGTATGAACAACTTTTTTTTTTTTTGGAGCACACTGGGTGGGGTGGGGTGAGTGTGCACACTCATTCTAGGGTGTGCATTTGTGCACACACTGGAGTGCATACTCTCACACCAATGTGCGCCCAAAAAAGGAAAAAGAAAAATTGTTCGAGTGTGAGCTAACGTTGTCAGCGTCTACCGTTAGTGCGGCAAACATCGCTTATGTTTTGATACTTGAAAAAGAAAATCAACCCAAAAAATTTCCAGGGGGTAAAATTGTTCCTCGGGTATACTTCCTGACAAAATCGTTTACTTAACCCAAACAAAATGATCTTTTAGATTTTGATTAAAACTATTGGAGGGAAGATTTCCTTCTCTTTTTTTGTTTTTGGTAAAAAGATTTCCTTCTCTTTTATTTTACGGTAAAACACAAACAAATAAAAATTTACCCAGATTATTTATAAAAATTATATGAATGACAGTAAAAACTGTAATTATATATCCCTACCGTCTCTGGTCCTATTATGAATGATGGTAAAAACTGTAATTAAGCTTCTGGTTCGACTTATACACACAAAATATTTGAAAGAAGATATAATGTGTCATGTTGAAATTGTAGGGTTGGTAAAAAGGGACCCTTGTCGTCACTGACATAGTTTGCTATTCTAGATTCTTTGATTGTTTTTTAAAATATTATCATTCAATATTTAATTCTGGATCTTGACGGCCTCTCTCAATACTAATAACTTTTATAGGAGTTGAACTTAAGATTTAAAGGGATTTATTGGGGTTTTACACCGCTAAACCAACTCTTTATTTGTTAATTTTATTAAGATATATTGTCTCTCCATCCATATATATGAGATCCTTTCAATCGAATTGTGAGATTCTACAAAACAGTTAAAAATATTTTTATTTTTTTTGATACAAGGAAAGATAAACAATCAAAACTTAAACAAACGAAACAAAAAAACTAAAGGGATTGACGTCTCGGGCCTCTTCTCACATGACATATTCCCGCTAGGATCAGCAACAAGGAAGCAATGAAGACCAATAGGGGGATCCGAGAAATGAGCATCATCCGGAGACTCCACATGCCTCAAAGCAAAGTTAGCCAATCAATCTGCACACTGATTGCCCTCCCTTAGAACATGGCAAAATCGTATAACCCATCGTCATGGTGTTGCTCGTATCCGAGCCACTGGGATGAGACTCACGAGCCGCATTATCTTGTTTGGATAGTAATGCAATGACTGATTGACAGTCACTTTCAACAACTACATGCCTCCAACCTGCCTCCCATGCCATCTCTAATCCTTTCAAAACTCCCCACAACTCAAACATCGCTGAGCATCTTCCAAGTCGTGAAGCAAAGTCTCCAAGCCACTTACCAGAGAAGTCACGCAACAAACCCCCACAAGCTGCCACCTGTTTCTGCACCCTTTGAAGCCCCATCTGGATTAATTTTCACAAATGGAGCTTCTGGAAAGGTCCAACAAACATTCATCTGATTTTGTGCTACCTGCTGCAACCCCCTTCCTTACTTCTAGTTTTTAATTCTCCCAATATCAAAAGAATGGGCCTCAGGCAGTATCTAGATTGAGGATCCTGAGTGTTATGAATAAATTCATTTCACCATTTCCAAATAAACCAGCAAGAGACAAGGAATAACTCATGCCAATAAGATCCGCCAAAAGTAATTTCATCACTCTTCCAATTCTCCGTTACCCATTCAATCCAATTATAACTAAAAAAGATGAGGCAAAGATCAGCAGGTACCACCTCATACCAGAAAGTACGAACCACATGACAGTCTCTAAACGCATGTAGGCTGGACTCTGCTTCTTGATGACACAGTAGGCAAAGGCCATCGTTATTAGACCAAGTACTGATCCATGCCCTCAAAGGGAGTCTCTGATGGAATAATTTCCACCCAAATACCTGAACTCTATGCGGTCCCACCCACTTCCATAACTTCCTCCAAATATCACCATTAATAAGAGACTGTTGAAATCCAGATTCGGCTAAATAAAGATAGCAACTTTTAACACACACCAGTTAAGTTTCCAGCCAACCAAAAGGAACTATCTGGCCCATCATTAGAAGAAGGAGGAAGCATACCTCTAATTAACTCGACCACATTTTGGGGAAGCAGGCTGTTCAATAGAGGCAAATCCCACCGGTCGTGATGATCAACAAATCTATTAACCATACACTCATGCATCTCAGCAGGAAGGGGACTCACTTGATAATCTTGCAGACAAATGGACGAGGACACCCATTTATCTTTCCAGAAAGAGATAGAAGCCCCATCTCCAATTTCCCATACCACCTCATCCTTCATATTAATAACAATATTACATAAGGAGCTCCACAACGTCGAACAACCAGATTTAAGGATCGACAAATGTCCAGATTGTACCTTGTACTTACCCCGTAAGAATCTAACCCATAGGGAATCATGTTCGTTTTGAAACCTCCAACCACACTTCATAAGGAGAGCATCATTCATAATTGCAGCCGATTTTAATCCAAGTCCGCCCATAGTCTTAGGACTAGTCAACACATTCCAGCTTAAAGCATGGTGAGCTTTACGAAGGTGTGAGCCGCCCCAAATGAAATTCCTTTGAATTTTATCAATCTCATTGCATATATTTAGGGGGAGTCTAGCGTATTGCATATGAAATATAGGAATAGTAGATAATACCGATTTAACAAGAGTTATTCTACCTGTCTGAGACAGACACTGCTGCTGCCATCCACCTAACTTCCTCCGTAGCTTATCCACAATAAGTTTATAACACTGTTTAGTTACACGCCCATGTATCATCCAAGCCCCCAAGTATCTTCCCACATTTTTAACTCTTTTAAAGCCACTTTTAGCTGCCAAGGAACCAGCCAAGTCTTTAGATATGTGCTTGGAGAAATAAATGATAGTTTTCTCCATGCTTACCTTTAAACCTGAAATCTGCTCAAACAAAGAGAGACACTTCATAATAATCTCCAACTGATCCGGTTTTGCCTCTGCAAATAGCATAAGATCATCCGCAAACATCAAATGAGAAATAGGGGGCCTCGCGCCCACCTTAACGGGGTCCAAAGACCACCATTAACAGCTGTAAAAATATTTAAATGAACTAATTATGTAGGAAATTTATTTATTTATTTTTAAAAATGCTACTATTTATGAATGGGAGAAAGAGAGTAATAATGAGAAAAAGATGAAAGAAAGTGTATATAGTATAATAATTAATTAAGAACGAAATGAAAAAATGAATTTATTATTGAGACAAACTCAAAATGGATATTATATTTTGGGACAAGCCCTTTTTTTTTAAAAAAAAGGCTCGTAGGATGGAGGGAGTAGATATATAGATGCTTAATTATAAATGAATTATAGGGTTAATACAATGTTAAGCCTTCAAGTTTGCCCACATTTTAGTTTTAATTTCTCAAGTTTACCCTCATTTCTGTTTTAATCCCTTAAGGGATAAAGTGATTTAGATTTTTATTAAATTTTAGGAACCAATATTTTAAAAATAATTAAACTTAATAAGTTAAATCTTATGGTTTGAAATTTAAAGGACTAAAAACAAAAGAAAGGCAAATTTGAGGCATAAAAAAATATTAACCTTAAATTATAATACTTAACTAACAGTGAAAATAAGAGCAAATTATAAAAACTAAGCGGAATAATTCTTGCATGTGAATATTATGCATTTTTTTATAATTTCATAGAAACTTTTGTGAGGTATACAATCTCCTAAAGTTTTTTTTTTTTTTGTATGAACTACGATTTCATAAAGCTTAGAGCCATTTATATATAATGTTGTGAGTATATTCCCTTATGCTTTAAAGAATCATTGTAACGACTATTTGGGTTGTTGATATATCCTACTTTTACTTATTATATATATATATATTTGGTCCAAATCGCTTTCAATTTTAATTCCCTTGATTTATATTTCTTTTCAGGTCCATCCATAGAGGCGAAAGTCGTAACCCATCGTTTATCTTTCGTTCTTGTTTATTTTTTTTAAAGGACCCGCAATGAACGTGGGTTTTCTTTATCCACACGAAAAAGAAAATAAAAATTATTAAAACTAAAAATTCGATTTTAATTCCAAAAAAAATAAAAAGAAATGAAAAATGACATTATTTAAGGTGGGAATCACCCTTTGTATGTATACTATAGAGTGAGGATAAATAAAATGTATATTTGGAACAATTCATAACCGATTAACGTGACAATAACTGAAAAGATATCATATGAAGCGAGTGAGTGATATAATGCATATTGTTATGAATATACTAATTATGTGGATGTCGAATTTATCGACATTCTCAAATAATATTTACGGATTCGTTCATATGGAATCAATGTTCACGTATACGTATTTACTATTCACATATACGTATTTACTATTCATGTGGGCCACGCTGAACTTTCTCTCAAATTCCAGAATGCACGGCGGCGCAGACACGGTTTGAATAATTGAGATTTTGGGGAAAATTACATTTATTAATGACCAGTGGAATAATTACACTTAAGGACCCATTTTTCTTCTATAAATAGAGGTCCATTGTAAACATTTTGAATACACTTGAATGAGAACTCCTCTCTCTACTATCTCTCTCTAGAATTATTCTGTCCTTATTCTTCTTCATTTACCTTAAGTTATCTTTAGTTTTATAACACGTTATCAGCACGAAAGTGCTCTAACAAAGTCATGACCAACAGCAGTCTTACCAAACTTGAGTTTAGTGCTCTTGACATCACTGGGAGAAATTATCTATCATGGATTTGATCTGAAATCCATCTTGATGTGATGGACTTCGGAAATACAATTTTACTGCGAAAACGATGCATCACGAAAAGATAAGGCGAGAGCAATGATTTTCCTTCGCCACCATATTCATGAAGGATTAAAAACTGAAGTATTTAACGGTAAAAGATCCATTTGAATTATGGACAAATTTAAAAGATAGGTATGATCATCAAAAAACGGTGATTTTACCTAGAGCTCGTTATGATTGGATACATCTCGTGCTACAAGATTTCAAAACCGTAAGTGAGTATAATTCAGTTTTCAAAATCAATTTCTCGAGATGAAATTATGTGGTGAGAAAATGATGATAATGACTTATTAGAAAAAAACTTTTTCTACTTTTCATGCATCAAACATGCTATTGCAAACGCAATACCGAGAAAAAGGTTTTCAAAAATATTCTCAATTAATCTCATGCTTGTTGGTAATGAAAGCAAAATAACGAGTTATTATTGAAGAATCATGAAAATTGTCCAACTGGATCTACTCCATTCCCTGAAGTGAATGTGAGTGTATATAATAATGGTCGCGGATGTGGCCGTGGCCGTGGACGTGGACGAGGCCGTGGTAGAGGTCGTGGTAATTACCGTTATCATGGTGGCAGAAATACTTATTATAATCCTTATACCCACCAGAAAAAGATATATAATGAAGGACGATGAAGAATGACAGGGTGGTCTTCAAAGGTTCTTGAGAATCAATTTTATCGTCCTTGAAAGGTTGTTGAGAACCATTGTTCACGTGTGGTATGAAGGGACATTGGGTGCGAACTTGTCGACACCCGAAAGCATCTAGTAAAATTGTATCAAGCCTCCATGAAAAAGAGTGTGAATAATGTTGAATATAATGAAAATCATGATGAGGCACGAAGAAGAATGATGCCAATGAGTCTAATGAAAGTGATGCTATGGCACACTTAGAGGTGTGTGAGTTTTTCGAAAATGTTTGGTTGATTGTATAATATGTATAATGTTTTGTAATATGTGATTTATGTTTTATATATTATGAGATTATTATTAAAATATGTTTTAATACATTTCTTTTTCTATTTGATAAAGATTATGGAAATTACAAATATTGAACACAAGAATGAAGATATGTGTCTCATTGATAGTGCTACAACACATACAATTCTTAAAGATAAGAAATATTTTTCACATCTAACAATAAGTTGTGCAAGATCAATACTATAGTGGGTAATACAAAACTGATCAAGGCTCTAGGAAGAGCAATTCTAATATTACCCAAAGGTACTAAATTTGTTATTAATGATGCTTTATATTCTTCTAAATCTCTTTAAACTTATTAAGTTTTAAGGATATCCGCAGGAATGGATATCATATTGAGACTATAAACGAGAAGAATAAGGAATATCTACAAATTATTTTTGTTAGATTTGGTGAAAAAAGTGTTCTAGAAAAATTACCAATGTTATCTTCTGGTTTGTACTATACAAATATTAGTACAATTGAAACAAATGTTATGGTAAAACAAGAATTTTGATAAAGATATGTTTAATGTTTGGCATGACCGGTTAGGCCATCCCAAGGTCATCTATGATGCGAAAAATAATTGAGAATTCATGTGGACATACCTTGAAGTGTAAAGAAATTCCACAATCTCATGATTTCTCATGTGTAGCATGTTCAAAAGGAAAATTAATTATTCGCCCTCAACAATTAAAGTAGAAAGTGAGTCTCTCACATTTTAGAATCGGATACAAGGAGATATTTGTGGGCCGATAAACCCACCACGGACCATTTAGGTATTTTATGGTTTTAATTGATGCATTAACCAAATGGTCGCATGTTTGTTTATTATCTTCTCGTAATTTGGCATTTGCGAGGTTGCTTGCTCAATTGATTAGATTAAGAGCACATTACCCCGATTATCCCATCAAGAAAATACGTCTTGATAATCTTTGGTGAATTTACTTCACAAGCTTTTAATGAATATTGTATGTCCCTTGGAATTGATGTTGAACATCCTGTAGCACATGTTCATACGCAAAACGGACTTTAATCATTGGTTAAACGATTGCAATTTATTGCAAGACCTTTACTTATGCGAGGTCTAATCTCTTAATTTCTCGCTTGGGGCTATGCCATTCGCATGCAAAAGCAATGTTAATTGTCGTATCAGGCCAACAAGTTATCTAAAAGTTTCCCCTTTACAAATGGTTTTTGGTCAAGAACCTAATATTTCCCATATAAATATTTTTGGGTGTGCAGTATATGTGCCATATCACCACCACAACGGACCAAAATGGGTCCTCAAAGAAGGATGGGAATATATGTTGGGTATGAATCTCCTTCAATTATAAAATATTTAGAACCCTCAACGGGAGATTTATTTACGGCATGATTTGCCGATTGTCATTTTAATGAATCAGTTTTCCCAACATGGGGGGGAAAGTAGCAAGCAGTTGGGAAAAGATATTAGGTGGAATGAATTATCTTTGACTCATTTTGATCCTCGTACAAAACAATGTGAACTAGAAGTTCGAAGATAATTCATTTACGTAATTTAGCTAATCGAATGCGGAAGCATTTATCGACCCAAAAAGGTGACAAAGTCACATGTCATTGTTAATGCTCTATTCGAATTGATGTCCCTGAAGGACAAGGTCAATCTATGAACAAATCGAAACACGCTTAAAGCGTGGAAGGCCTATCGGTTCAAAAGATAAAAATCCTCGGAAAAGAAAAGGAGCTAAGAATATAGATGGTCAAATTGAGGATAATCAAGGAAAATTTATAGCTCCGGAAGAGCTACCTCATGAAGAGGTATTATCTATAGAAGAGAATAATGAAGTCTCGAAGAGACTCGGTGACCAAACATGTGAAAATAATGAGATCTCAATAAATTATGTTATGAATGGAATCCGATGGGATCGAAATGACGTCAATATTGATGATGTATTTGCTTATTATATAGCAAATGATGTAATGAATAATAATGAGGATTATGAGCCAACATCTATTAGGGAATGTCAACAAAGAAAGGATTGGCCCTATGGAAAGATGCCATTAATGCAGAATTGAATTCATCAAAAACGAAAAGTATTTGGACCGTAGTCCAAACACCTAAAGATATAAAGCAGTTGGATACAAATGGGTATTTGTACGAAAGAGAAATGAAAAAGGTGCAATTGTTAGATATAAAGCACGTCTTGTAGCCCAAGGCTTCACACAAAGACTGGCATTGATTTTGAAGAAACTTATTCACCGAGTGGATGCAACTACTTTTCGTTATTTAATCACTGGTAAATGAAAGGTCTTGATCTGCATTTAATGGATGTTGTGACTCGCTTATTTATATGGATCACTTGATAGTGATATTTATATGAAAGTCCCTCGAAGGACTTAAGATGCGAAGATCTAATTCAAATTCTCAAGAACAATATTCAATAAAGCTAAATAAGTCTCTATATGGCCTCGAAACTATCGCGCATGTAGTATAATTCATTTTTAAATATTTGTTGAAAGAAGGGTACAAAAATGACCCGATATGCCCATGTATCTTTATGAAAAGATCAGGGAAGAGAATTTTCTATAATTCTTTGTTTATGTTGATGATATCAACATTATTGGAACCTCAAGAGCTTCAAAAAGCAATTAATTGCTTGAAAAGAGAATTTGAAATGAAAGATTTGGGAAGAACAAAATTTTGTCTTGGATTACAAATTGAGTATTTAAAGAATGGAATCTTTGTATATCAAGAAACTTATACAAAGAAGGTCCTAGAGCGTTTTTATATGGATAAGTCACATCCATTATGATCTAATGATGTAAGGTCTTTGAAAGTGGATAAAGATCCATTTCGACCTAGAATAATTAATGAAGAAGGTGAAGAAGATCTACTTGGTCCGTAAGTATCATATCTCGGTGCTATTGGAGCACTAATGTATCTTGCTAATCATACACGTCCTGATATATCATTTGCTGTAAACTTATTAGCAAGATATAGTTCTTCACCTACTCAAAGGCATTGGAATGGAGTAAAACAAATTTTACGCTACCTCAGAGGCACTATAGATATGGGGTTATATTACTCAAATGTATCCAAGTATGAACTGATGGTTATCTTTGATCTTGAATTTTTGTCTGATCCACATGATGGTAAATCACAAATGTGCTATCTATTTACATTGTGGAGGACTGGTATATCATGGCGATCTATGAAACAGACTATATCGCCCACATCATCTAATCATGCGTAAATTCTAGCAATGCATGAAACAAGTCGAGAATGTGTATGGTTGAGGCCGGTAATATATCATATACAAACAACTTGTGATTTATCTTCAGGAAAAAATAGTTCCAACAAATTACGTATTGAAGATAATACTTTTGCATGTATTGCTCAACTTAAAGAAGGATATATCAAGGGTGATAGAGCTAAGCATATTTCACCAAAATTCTTCTTTACTCATGACCTTCAAAAGAATGGTGAAATAGATATTCAAACAAATCAGTTCAAGTGAAAATTTAGCAGATTTGTTTACCAAATCACTTCCAAGTACAATCTTTGAAAAACTTGTATTTAATATTGGTCTTGAAGATTCGTAAATCTTAACGATGTTGTCAAGTGGCAACTAAAAGGAAGATGTGTTCAAAAGACATTGAAAGTAATGTTATCATCAGGGGGAGTAAAACTGATGTAATTAAGAGGGAGTTAATATACATTGTACTCTTTTTTCCCTTATCTAGGTTTTGTCCCACCGGTTTTCCTAGAAAAGTTTTTAATGAGTAAAGATTAGAAAGTGTATCAATGAATGATGTACTCTTTTCTTTGACTAGGTTTTTATCCCATTTGGGTTTTTTCCTAGTTAAAGCTTTTTAATGAGACATATTCATAAATGGACATCCAAGGGGAGTGTTATGAATATACTAATTATGTGGATGTCTATTGACTCTTGTTCCTCAAATAATATTTACGGACATCGTTCATATGGAATCAATGTTCACGATACGTATTTACTATTCACATATACGTATTTACTATTCATGTGGGCCCACGCCGAACTTTCTCTCAAATTCAGAATGCACATACGCGCATATACGGTTTGAATAATTGAGATTTTGGGGAAAATTACGGCCTAATGACAGGTGGAATAATTACACTTAAGGACCCATTTTTTCTTCTATAAATAGAGGCCCATCAGAAAACATTTTGAATACACTTCGAACGGTAACTCCTCTCTACTATCTCTCTAGAATTATTTTGTCCTTATTCTTCTTCATTTACCTTAAGTTATCTTTAGTTTTTATAACACATATGAGATTTGTTGATGTACGTAGTGTCTTGTTTGTATGGAAGAAAGAAGAAAATGTCAAGCGTGAGATGGAGGAGGGAGAAGATGAGGAACTTTGATCATGACCGTCCACATTATGTGAACATTTTCGTATCGCCTTCTTGTTTACCAAATTTTATATTCGTGTAATCAATATATTATTTAACTAACGATGCTCAAACTCATTTCTTTTTTAATTTGTTTCCACCAAGTTCCATATCAATATATCATTTAATTAATCAATATATCATAAAGTTGCCCAATTTATATTATTAAAGTTGATATAAATTAAGCTCCTTTTATAAAAAATAAAAAATAAATTCATTTCCTATTTTTTTCAGGATATAACAAATTATTTATATTTTTTTAATATTAAACGATTTTTTTTAGTTTAAGGCTTAAATGAATTTTTTAACCGATATAAATTTCGTCTAAAATAAAAAAAAAATCATAGGAAAATTAATTGTATAATAAATTATAAAATACTTGAGTTCTATTAAATTTATATAATTTTATTTTTAATTAAAAGTTTTGTTGATTAAAAAAATATTATTTTGACAAAATTGAAGAATGTGTAACTTTTTTTTATGGATAACCATGTAAGTTGTGAAACTGAAAATTGAGAAAACTTTTATTTAATCTAATGAAATTTAGAATTTTGTACTAATTTTAAAAATAGAATGTGAGATGTTATAAAAAAAATAAAATTTAGGAGAGAATGTAGGAAGGAATGCAGAAGATCTCGTTAGGGTATTTTAGTATTTTTAATTTTATATTTGTTCCTAATAGATAATTATATTTTTTATGATCTTTCTTAATAAATATTTTTTCCTTCGGTCGTTCATTTTCCCAATTTTTAATACAGGTTCACTGGATACTATAAATATGGGAAATCCCTCTAAGTTATTCCTCGCCCTGAGCCGCTCCTTGGCCATTGTTATTCCTCTAAGCTTTCCGTACATATGCTCTAATAGCCTAAACACTAAGAAGAGTTTGTTTGGATCCTCTTATTTTTAAGCTAAAACTAAATAAATGAGCTTTTAAAATAAAGTTAAAAGCAGTTTGGTGATTATATAATTTTTTTTAGCTTAAAAGTTACTTAAAAATAAGTTGTTTGATAAAATTTTTGTTATAAAGACTTTTTCTAATAATAATAAAAAAAAAACTTATCTCAGGGAGCTTTTTTCTTCATTGTAAAATAAGCTCTTATAATTATAAGAGCTTTTGCTAAAATTTGTGTGGCTTAGCTTTTACTTATAAAGAGAAGATAAACTAAAAATAAGAGAATCCAAAATTGATAACTCCTATTGAGGGTCTAATAGTTTAGACAATAATCGTAATCGTAGTTAAGGCCCGTTTGGATGGTCTTTTTTAAAAAAAAAAAAATTTGTCTTTTTTTTTAAAAAAAATTCAAATTGGAGCTTTAAAAAAAAAAGATTTTGTTTTTTTGTGTGTGACTTTTTTTTTTTTTTTTAAAAAAAAATCATCTAAAGACATAAATTAATAAAAGAAGCATTTTTTTACATTAAAAAAAATGTTTTTCTTTGCAAAGAAAAACTCATCCAAACGTGCTCCTAGTAAGCTAGTATCCGTGTCTCTCCATTTTTTTAAGGCAAAATTGCACTAAGGTCTCAAGTTAAAAAAAATACCACACTACTAAAGTCTATTGAAATTTCTAATTTATAGTCAAGATTCATAAGATTTTTAGGTAATATAATAGAAATGTCAAAATGCTTAAGTGACTTTGGTGTCAATTGTCTCATCTATCAACACAGATACATAGGACAGTTATAAACTTGTCACATGAACTTGGTGTCAGCTGAGCTGCCTCGTGGCTAGGAGTGATTCATTCATTATTTCTTTACTAATCACTGCAACACTCAACCATTCATCATTTTAGTTTCCAATTTTGGACAGACATGTTATCTTGGGATAATTAATTTTGATTGCTTTCAGAAATTGGAATTCATGTTATTCACCCTCAAATCTCAATTCACCCACTCTTTCCAACTTTAATTTATACTCCTACCATGTTCATTAATTTAATTTATCCATAAACTACTAAAATTTGATAATCACCTTGAAAATTTTACTAAATTCCCGTATAATGTCATATTATTCATATTTTTTCAATAAAACCCCTCCAACATATTTTTTTAATAAAAATTTACTAAATCCCCTATGACTAATAGGGTTGTTTTTTTTTTTTTTGCCGTTTCATTCCAGATCCAAGGCTTTTTCTCGACTAATCCAAATCCGATCCGGCCGCGCACCTAGCATTATGGTGGAGTGAGTAATGCGCTTTTCGCATTCACAAATTTCGAACTGGCATCTTACTTTGTCGACATACGTTCCCTTACTTATTTGTACCAACCCCCATTGGTGACTAATAGGGTTGGTTTTAATAGAATGAACTAATTTTTCATAATGAATTAATATTCAAATTCTTGTTGGGACATTATTGCTTCTAATAAAAAATACCCATATTTATTTATAAAAAAAATGTCATTCTTCACACTAAAAAACTCGTGTATAGAGAGAGGCATTGAACCTACATTCTACTATCTACGGCAATATTATTATATTATCAAATTATTTATTAGTCTTGTTAGAACTTTTCGTTAAGGATTTCATGTAATTTTAATTTAATCATAGAAAACCAATAACTACAAGCAAAAGCAATACTATTACAAAATCTGGGGTACTTAAGTTAAAGATACTATGTCTATGGGTCTCTGCTTGGGTTGATGGTAGGAGTGGTGACTTAAAAATTATCTGACTTAAGAAAAAACTTGGTAGGAAAAAAGTCAGGTTGTAAATAATGATTTGTGTTTGGATTGATAGTGGTAGAAGTGGTAGGGCCATGTCAAAAAATTGAGAGCTTTTTGAAAAAAGCTCAATGGTAGAACTTTTTCCTTAATAAGCTTTTTGAACTTTTTTAACTTAAAGTCCAGTGAACTTAACCCTTAACCCAAATACATCACGTTTAACTTTTTCTCCACAGCCCATTAACTTTATCGCAAATGGTCCCAACGTTCCTGAAACGTTACCAAACAAGGCCAACGGAAAGGATTTCATGCTAAAATTAAGGCGTCCGAGAATCATCGCAGCGTCTCCCGTGACCCGGGGAGGGGGCTTGAGTGCTTGACTGTTAGGAAGGGGGAGGGATCACATGTTCGTCTGTAATATCATGACCAATCACTTTTCGCCACGTCATCCCCACGATGCTCTTGTAGAATAAAGCGCCAGCCTGTTCACAGTTACAATCCAACTCCAGATTCCATTTCAATGAACGGTCCAGATTTCCCTTTCCGTTATTATTACCCCTTTCTTCTCTATCTATCAATCATATGCGATTCCCACCTCGCAATACCGGAGGCGCTCCACTGCGCCTGTCACTCTCTCCCTTCATCTCCCTCTCCCTCTCCCTCTCACAGATTCCAATCCTCTCCTATTCTTTTCTTCTCGGTTAGTTTCTTACTTGCATTCCCATTTTGTTTTTCCTTAATTCTATCGGTTGTGATTTCTAGATCTGTGCTTCTTTTTGTTTGAGCGTTTTCTTCTACCAAAAAACGGTGGGTGGGGTTCTTGGGAATTCTTTCGGTTCAGATGTGTGCTCTGAGAGTAGAGGGAACTTGCTTATAAACTGCATTGGAGATTCCCTGTCTGTGTGCGTTTTCAAGCTCAGGGCTTATTCGGTTCTTGTGCTACCGCCACTTTTGAGACGCGTGTTTCAAAAGAGGAGCATAGTTCAATTTTTTTTCATTCCATCCTGCCGCTTAATTTAAAATGTTATTAAGTTTAAATGGGGCACTGTCGATTTACTTGTCAAGTTGGGGGTGAATTTCTGTTTTCGTAGTTAAAAAACATGTAAATTTTAGGAATCGGGATGTTTTAGCTCCATGGTTCTGCGTTGAGTTTTTCTCAAAGCTGTGAGCTGATGTGATTCTCCTTCTATATTTGACTTAAGCACGAGGCGAACAACCCTGATTTTACTTGAATCCCACCGTATGTAAAATTCTTTTTCTTTTCTTTTCTTTGTTTTTTCCTGGGCCACGCATTCATTCTCTTTTCATTGATGTTAAATATTAGTGTTAAAGCGCTCGATATTTTTGTTTAGATGTAAACGACACTGCGCTCTGGCAGTGGGGTAAATTGAGAGGGAATTCGTTGTATGGGACAACTAGCGTGGGTCCCATTTGTTTTCGATAGTCTAATATGAGCTGCATTAACATTAATACTGCAATTTTTATTTTACCTTTAGATTAGATTTTGATAAGGACTGCTTCCCTAGAAATGAGACGCACCGGAACTTTTATCAACCAGTATGAATCCTGCAACAATTATTAGACAAATCACTGAACTTAAGTAGTGTGTGACCCCACTATTAGCAGACGAGAAAACTGATGGGTCAAATGACTTATTATCAACATCCCAGATGGAATGTTTATGTACCTGAATTTTAAGGTTTCTTAAGAATTCACTAATACTTTTTTCATATTCTAAAATACACTGGAAATATTGACGCTGATTACTTTTTACGGAAAATCCTAAGAAAATACCACTTGAACAAAATCCTAAATAAGTGATTCCAAAAAAAACGAGTTGTTCTTGTTAATCTTAATCTCATTATATAGGATTTTGAATTTTGAAGTTCAAGTGCTATTTTTCTGTCATTTTCCCCACTTTTTACAGATTCTCTGTCTTCGTGGTAGAAACACTTCTTGTCTTTCTAATTGTATCGCCGTTCTTTAAGCCTGTAATACCCGACAAATTTTGTTACTTTGTAATTCTGTTTGCACCCATGTGTCCCATATGACCATGAATTTGAGACAACAATATTGCGAGCGAGTTTAAATTCACTGCCATCTGACGATGAAAACAATCAATATTGGTGACAGTTTCGTGATCAATACAATGAATAGTAATTTCATGTTATGTTATTGATACACTATTATTAATTCTAATATAATGAATATCTTTCTAATGTAGTTATTCTATTGTTGGATGTCCAGTCCCAAGATGGTTGCACAGGGTTTTGTAGTTGATTTGAACAAGCCACTTGTCTTCCAGGTATATACTCATTCCCTCTTGGTCTTGTCCCCAGACATATTTTTTGTGTCCTATCTTGCAGTATATTTCAGTTGTCATGTGCTCTTCTTTTTATTTCATGTATCAATTTGTCTATTCCCTTTTATTTCATTAAACCTAGGTTCAGATGACTGACAGATAATATCCTTATCTTTACTTGAACATGAGTCATTTTTTATATAATATTGCAGGTTGGACATCTGGGAGAAGCTTATGAAGAATGGGTTCACCAGCCGATTGTGAGCAAGGAAGGCCCTCGTTTTTTCGGAAGTGATTTTTGGGAGGTATAATGTTTTCGGACAAGGCTTCTATGCAACTATAAATTTTCCATCTGTTCCTCAGGCAAAACATGATGAGTGCGTAGTTCTCTAATAATGTGACAGTGGTATGACTTGATTGGGGAACTATATTGCAAAAATTGTGTACCCATCATTTTATTATTTGAGAACCATACATTTGTCATGTTTTGATCGGTGAATTTTAAAATAGATATAAATAAGTGCTTGTAAGGCTTTTTCAGTCTTGTAATGTTCACGTTCATTTAAGCTGAATATTTACAGCTATGAGCTATGTTCTTGACTTTGTACTACTTGGAACAGTTCTTGACCCGCACAGTGTGGTGGGCAATTCCAGTCATTTGGTTACCAGTTGTTTGCTGGTTTATCTCTCTCTCTGTACGAATGGGTCTTACTTGCCCTCACATCACTTTAGTGGTGGTCATCGGCATTTTTATTTGGACATTGATTGAATATTCTTTGCACCGGTTTCTTTTCCACATTAAAACAAAATCTTACTGGTTAGACATCTCTTGCTCTTCACTCCATCTTTCCGCAGTGTGAAATCAAATGTTATTTAAGGGCATGGCTGTTTAGGATGCCTATTTAGAAGAATTACTTATTGGTTCCATTTGTTTTTTGTTTTTGGCTTCAGGGGAAATACAGTTCATTATCTTATTCACGGCTGCCACCATAAGCACCCCATGGATGGCTTGAGGCTTGTTTTTCCACCTGCTGCAACTGCTGTATTATTGATGCCGGTACCTCTTTATTCCATATCCATGCTGTATAATGCATTAACATAATTTGATTGCATGGTAGACAAGAGAACGGTAGGATTCAATCTTTCATATGAATTATTCCTGATAAGGGGAAACAATAACTTGTCCTGCTGTCATATTGCACTCAAGTTCACTTGAGTGACTAACTGAAGATTTCCCGTTACTTCCTGTCTCTGATTTTTCCTATTCTCTATGTTTTGGGCGAAATTTTCTCTCCTTCTATTGAACGTGACCTTTTTCCCACTTTCCTACCTTTCATTTTGGCTGGAGCTGCCCTCTTTACTTTTACCAGAATCCTCTCACATTCTCATGATAAATTTCTCCAAGGAGCACAGCTTACTGGATAACCAACAGTCACTGGAAGTACCTAAAAGATCAGACCTTTAATGCTGGACAGTAAAGAAATAAATCGGTTGTGATCTTATTCAGAAAATAATTAACAACAACATTAAGGGATAGAGCTTTGTGAGTTATGTGAACTTGCAATGGATCATTTATGCTAATCCTACCTATCAAGTGCTGCAGTTGAAATGAAAGTCTTCCATTAGAGATTTCCAAAGGGGAATAGCACCAAAAATGTTTTCCCTGGTCGGAATAATATATTTATATTTTTGTCATAGAAGAAACTACTTTTTATCGGAGAAGAAAGATTGAAGCAAAAGCATAAACATCATGCTATGCCTAGTTTTGGTATGGAGAGATCTTTTCTGTAGTTATGCTAGAATAGGTCAAGTCAATGTTTATGTCTTCAGTCCTCAAGAGGAGTTTCTGGTGTGGCCTTGCGGAATTCACTAGATTCACTACAAAATCCTCGGCCATGTGAAAACACAATCTATTTCTTATATAGTCTATTGTGAAATGGGTCAGAAAACCTCGGAATGGTGAAATCTTACAAAATGAATATTCAGTGTGCAATAATGCACGTCTGCATGTCAATGCTGGTGAGGGTTAGAGATACTAAAACAAATTACACATTGTATAGATTACAAATAGAGGATCAATGAACTGATTTTAAATTTATTGTCTGAATATATACAGATTTGGATTGTTTGGTCTATGTGATGTGAAGTTTTTCTGGAACTTGAATGTGAAGCTAATTGGTTTATCTTGAAGTTCCCTCCCTCAACGGCTCCTGCTCTGAGTTTGGAGGTGGTTTATTGGGTTATGTGATTTATGATTGCACGCATTACTATTTGCACCACGGTCAGCCAAAGAGTGAAGGGTCCCGGAATCTCAAGGTAAAAATAACTTCTCTATTTAACCATGGATTAACATAAAATTACGAAAGGAGTTTGTGCGTCGCTCATCCGCTATACAAATCGAACACATCTTTTAGCGGTTTTCATCAATGGGAAGGGTAATTTAAAATCAGCGCACAATCAGCCGCAACACCATTATCCAGGGTGGAATTTCGTGGATCGAATTTAATTCAAATTTGTTATCAAGCACCACGAATAATTGGGGAATTAAATTCCTCAAATTCAGCAAATTTGGGAAGCAAAGGCTATTGTGCGATAATCGTTGATCAGCGCACAATCAGCCAACACCATTATCCACGGAATTTCCGATAATGAGCTCCGAAGAACACGTGCTATCTGCAACTTTCTCTCCTAGACACCGCCTCGCCTCTCGAAACTTATGGAATTACCCGAGGATCAAGAAGAATCGATGCACGATGAAGATGATGATAGTCCGGAGATGTTCGCTGAAATATCCTTACACGCTTTTCTGGGAAAAAAGTCAACAACCACCATGAAGGTTAGAGGAACTCTTCAGTCAAAATCTGTACTAGTCCTCATTGATTCGGGCTCAACACACAATTTCGTTTCTCACGAATTGGTGTCTGAATTATCATTGAAACTCACCAAGCTTCCTCCTTTAAAAGTCCAAATTGGTGATGGTTCTATGAAGGCTTGCAACGCTATTTGCAGAAACCTCACAGTTACAGTGCAAAGTTTGTCCATTACAGAAGAATTCTTTCCTTTTAAACTTGGCAGTGTCGATATGGTCTTGGGAATCAAATGGTTAGCCTCTTTAAATACTGTTGAAGCTAATTGGCAGCAACTGTTCATGGTGTTTTGGGTTGATGGCAAGCGATATAAGCTTCAAGGAATTACTCAACCACTTGAAAAATCTAGCTGGCAACCCTATGATCGGATGACTACACAGTTTCCTCACTTTCTCCTTGAGGACAAGGCTCATTTTCAAGGGGAGGGTAATGATAGGATACCAAACCGTCCTCTAAAGAAGCGTTTGGATAAGATCAAGTAAAGGAAGTTTGGAAGTTAGGTTTATTAGGGGAAGTTAAGAATTCTGTTCTGTTTTATGTGTGTTTCATTAGGGGTTAGTTATTTAGGAAGTTTGTAGCAGTTAGTAAGTTGGTTTATTAGTCAGTTGGTTTGTTGGTTATGTTTCTCTATATATATCCCTTTTAGATTGTAAACAGACTTATGAATGAATATATACAGATTTGGATTGTCTAATTGGTCAAGAATTCAGATTCTGGTTCTTGAAGTTCATATATAGATCCTAATTTTATCAGGATCTATCATTTTAAATTTATTGTCTGCCATGCCCAGTTCTGGAACTTGGTGAAGCTTTTATCCCCTCCCTCAACGGCTCCTGCTCTGTTTGGAGGTGGTTTATTGGGTTATGTGATTTATGATTGCACGCATTACTATTTGCACCACGGTCAGCCAAAGAGTGAAGGGTCCCGGAATCTCAAGGTAAAAATAACTTCTCTATTTAACCATGGATTAACATAAAATTACTATATCTACATTCACTACGATGCTGGGCAAAATCATTGTGTTTAAAGACTAACCTTTGTATCGACTAATGTATACTGAGCTGATCAAAAGTTGGTTTTTAAGCAATGCTGAGAATTTGGTCGATTAGAAATGGAGGTATATTGAGTCCAGATATTGTAAATGTTGAGGCATTATTTTCCATTTATTTTTACTCGTGGGATTTTTTGGTTGATGGGTCACAAAGAGAATGATTGTTTTTTCCCTCTCATTTCTTGTAATAGTAGCAAGTGTCAGCAAATGTATTATTTCTCCTGAGTTAGCGTATATTGTCAATGCCAATTACTTTGATCTGGTAAACGAGGAAAATCAAATAATTATTCCTGGGATATTCTGCAGAAGTATCACATGAATCATCACTTCCGGGTCCAGGATAAAGGCTTCGGCATTACTTCATCATTATGGGATATGGTCTTTGGAACGTTTCCTTCATCAAAAATTGATGCAAAGAGCAGATGAATGATTACTACCAAATACAGCATTTATTCATTGGTTCTGATCATAGCAAAGTTCAGGGGTCCAGACAAACACATCCAGCAATTGCTACTTTTATCTCTGTATTCAATATTGATGGTTTGAAGTATTAGCGTGCCATCTTGTGTCAATTTTATGGTGCCTCATCTACGGCAAAACATTCTGTATAAAGTATTGATATGTTATGCCTCAGATTTTTGGTGGGAAATTTTCCTGCTTGTCTCCCTGACAATTTGTCCACGACTTGCTACATTGCCAATTTTGATCTGGGCGAGAACTGTGATAAAGACGTCAAAATAAATGTTTTGTTTTACGAATTGATAAGCGAATTAAAAAATTATGAACATATTTTTCACAAACGGAATGAATTGTACATCTTTCTTGCAAATTAAACTAACAAAAAAAATTATGTACAGGTGACAATATAAAAATAATTAATTTAGTATTTTTATTCAAATAAAATTTCTAAAAATAAAAAATATTTTTGCATTTTCTTCTATTTTATCGAGGGGTAATATAATTTTAGTCCTTAATTTTTTTTTTCAATGACCAATTTAGTCCCAGAATTTTACTTTGTCCATATAGTTTATAGGATTCAGAAATTATAAGGATTAAATTGTTTGGAATTCTGGGAACTAAATTAACCATTGAGGAAAATTTTAGTGGCCAAAAGTTATTTTTTTTCTTATTCTAATAAAGAAGTTAACTTGTTTTTGGCTGGAAGTAGCTTTTTATTATTAAATAAAATATAAATATTATTTCTTTTTAGTGATATTTTGTTTCCTCATTGAGAATTAGAAATAAAATAAAAAAGGTAAAATGACAGAAAAATGTCAGTTAAATTAAAAACTTCAAAATGTCTATTAAATTAACAAAATGACAAATAGATAATATATTAGGAATGTGGGTATACCCAAGTTTCTATTTATTAATTGCTATTAAGTTGTCCTTACCTATTCTTAAGTTGTCAATACCAAACTTCAAAATCATTTATACTAATTCCCCCCTTTTGTAATTTAGACATTTAGTAGACATTTTGAATTTTCTAAAGGGAAAATCCTTTAAAAATAACTTCAAAAATATGAAAAAACAAAGGATAAAGGATTTTTCCAAGTACTGGAGATAAATTATTTCAAAGTGATCCCAAAAACTACGTCGTTTTGGATTAATGAAAGGTGTTTCTATAATTTTGTTTACTTTTTATCATATAAATTTTATCAAAACACCTTTAATTAATTCACCTAAAATTACAAACACACCCTTCATTAATTCAAAACAACGTAGTTTTAGAAGTCACTGGAGATAAACTTATCTCCAGTTACTGGAGAAATACTTTTCCCAAAGAGAAATATGTGTAATGAATATGCATGTTTCCAAATAGGTTTTAGTTCCTGATGGGTCCTTTTGAAAATTAAAATGAAATTATAAAATTGTCCTTCATCTATATACCCTTTACCCCTTCCCTTTCTTCCTCATTCTACATAGCCACTGCTTCTGCCCCAACCTCCCACCATGCCATTGTCTCTTACTTTCTATTCTTCTTTCTCCTTTTGCTTTCCTATTTTCATCCTATATTTGCTTCCCTCCTCCTCTACTTCCACGGCGGAGAAGCATTGTTGTCGAAACCCCAGAAGGCTTGAACAATCTCTGCTTCAGTGATCACCGGAAAACGTCGTTGCTTCGGTGGGATGGGATTTCTGTGAAACCGTGCAAGGCTTTTAAGACTGAGGAAGTAGGGGATTTGAAGGAGAAAGAGGGTATTCAAAGGAGAAAAGGCATCGGAATTTGAAGAAACAAGAGGTGAAATTGAAAAGGGAAAATGAGTTTTAGAATCCTACAAGTTCTATAATTTCTAATACTTTTAAAGTGGGCTCAAAATCAATGAATGATTGTCAGCTAGCTATGGCCAAGGTGGAGGAAGTGCTATCCTCTATAAGTTATTGCTTGTTTTTTCCCCTCTAGATTAAACTAATGGTTTGTTTTTGTTTTTGCTTTCCTTTTGAATTCGATGCTATCATCTTCTTCAATTAGCCAAAAGGCTAGTCTCTAAGGGCATCAAAGCCACCTTCGCCGCCACCAAATACACCGTCAACTCCATTGACGCTCCCAACACTACCGTCGAGCCCATCTCTGATGGCTTCGACGAGGCCGGCTCTATTCAAGCCCAAAACGTTGACTTGTTCCTCAAATCCTTTAGAAACAACAGCTTGAAGATGTTTTCTAGGCTCATCGAGAAGTTCGAGAACTCCTATTTTCCGGTCACGTGCGTCATTTACTACTCATTCTTGCCGTGAAGATGGAAGACATGGCCTTGTCTATTCCAATTCTTCCTCTATTGAACTGTTCGGATCTTCCGTAGGCTTATAAAATTCTTTTGAGAATTTATAAAAATCCTATATGAACTTGTGAAACCCTTTTCAAAATTCAATTTTGATTTGCAAATAGTGAAATTTTTATGAAAACTTGTAAAAACCTTATTTAAACTTGTGAACCCTTTACCACAACTTGTGAAACCTTTATCAGAATTGAATTTTGATTTGCAAGTTGTGAAAACTTGATCTGAACTTGTGAAATTCTTTCTAGAACTTATGAAAACCTTATCCGAACTTCTGAAAACCCTTATCAAATTTTGTGAATTTTTATTTGCAACTTGTGAAATCCTTTTCAAAACTTATGAAAATCTTATCTGAACTTGTGAAACCTCTATTAGAACATGTGAAAACCCTTATCAAATCTTGTGAATTTTGATTTTCAACTTGTGAAGTTCTTTAAGGAAGTTGTAAAATTCTTTTAAGAACTTGTAAAAATCTTATTTGAACTTATGAAACCTCTATTAAAACTTGTGAAACCTTTATCAAATCTTGTGAAAATTTTAACTTATTAGATCACAATTCAAAAGAATTGTCTTCTTAAATATCCAAATATTCTTCAGGGGGATTGTCAAGCAAAGAGAAAACCTCCAAGGGAATTCTAGAAGTGAAAGTACCACCTCCACCCAAATCTTCAAACCCCTTCTTTTTCTTCTTGATTGCCAGATGAGGCTGCCATTGTCTTTCATCGTTGCTAGAGGAGGCCAAGGCCGCCATTGCTGTTGTTGGAGGAGATTGTCTTAGCTGTTGTTGATAGACCTTTTCAGCATGGAACCCCAAAAAGAAGAAAAAGAGAGAACAAAAAAAAAAGTAAAAATGAGATTTAATGAGGGTATTTGTGTCATATCTTTTAAATTTTAAAAAGATAAATCAAATATTAACATTTCTTTAAGATTATGAATATTCGAAACACATTTTTATTATCTAGGATTTGTAAAGTTGTTTATTATTGGAGATTCCCTCCCTTTTTTAGTCATTTTCTCAAAATAACATGCTAATATTCATATTTTAAAAAAAAAAATGCTAATTAGGCTTTGGGGTTGTAGCGTTGCCACCGCCACACGGGCGTCTTCCGGAGGACTCAACCTTCTCGCGGCACCGGTGTTGGGGTTTTAGGGATTTTTCTATTCAGGCTTAGAGGAGCATAGGTAGAAGCAGAACCATACGTATAATCACGAAATAGTGAAGGGTGCTTGATAATATTCCATTCCTTGAAAGCTAGTGATGAAACTGTAGCTACTGAAGTATAGCATGATGAGCCCAAGTTACGGCAGCTATTAGTTGCCCGGTGCTTCTCTTATCGCTTATACCCCTGTCCCACTCTCTTTTATCTCTTTCGCTTTTACAATGCCGAGAATCTGTAGGGATTCAGTGAATGAAGTAAGCAGATAATCATAATTAAGCATGCCACTGCTGTTTCATGACCAGCTTGTTCTCTTAGTTCCCGATTTGAAGCGCCGACTTTGGCTGAGGTTTGGCTGTAAATCCTAATGCTTTCTTCGCCTGCTCATTGCTGTAGAGATGGCTGCTGATCAGGCATTGACACCTGAGCTAACAAATACCTGCTGCGCCGGGGTATGGTTTTCATTACATTTCTCGTTTTCTTTGTGTTTTTAGTATTTGTTGTGTCCGTGCGTGTTCTTTGTTTTTTGTTTTTTGTTTTTTTTTTTTTGCATTTTTCAGTTAACTATGTCCGCTGTAATTGAATATTTGTCAATTATGGATCTTATAAACAGTTGCAAAAGAAATGCTTGAAGCTACAAGAGTCACGTACTGCTCTAAGACAAGCTGTGAAGGTCCTCGAAGGCAAAATCAATGAAGTTGAAGATCAGAATGCGAAACTCAAGAAAGGTTGGTATTCTGTCTAAAATTCTAGGCATTTTCCTGGTGTACTTTTACGGTGGAGTTGATGCTAATCATAACAATATAATTTGCTGTTCTTTCATTTCTTTCCTTGCACCATCTTGAATCTCTAAATTTTAGGGCCCAGTATTTAATTTTTTTCTCTTGTTCTTCCTTGTGCTTGATATTATTCTTCCGTATTTTCTTCTCCCTTCACATTAAATCTTTTGTCGTGGAAAAAATGATTTTCTCTGTAGGGACCTCTGTTTCATTTTTTTTTTTTTAAAAATTTGTTTTGTTTTTCTTGCTGGTTTTTGACTAGCATGATGTTGCTTTGTGTATTGCGACCTTTTTCTTAATATGTCTATGTGTTGAGTACAGAATATATCTTCTTTCCTCCACTTAGGATCACCTACTCTGTAATGCATATTCTGCAGCTTACCATGAAGAACACACGCGGGCAAAAATAGAGGAAGAGGAAAAACTTAAAGAATTCAATACTAGAGTATCATTGGAGAATCAAGTCAGTAGATTGAAATCTGAGATCGTTGCATTACAGCAAAGTTGTGGCAGCAATGCTCAGGATGGAAATGAAGATATTAAAAGTTATGAAGCCTGTATATTGGATAGAGAGAAGGAAATTAACAGGTTGAAGGAACTTCTGGAGAGAGAGAAAATAAGGGCTGATTCTGAGACAAAGAATGCTGAGAAGGAGACAAAGAAAGCTGCTAAAGTTTGTAAATTACTGGAAGCTGAGAAGAATAAGAATGTTGAGAAGGCAATACAAATTGCCAAAATCGAGGCTGCGAAGGCTGGGGAGCTAAAACGAAATGCTGAAAAGTTGGCATCCGAGATGAAAAAGTTTAAAGAGGCGGCTAAACGTTTTGAAGATGAGAAGAAGAAGCTTATAGCAGAAAAACAAAATGCTGTGTCAGATTTGGCGAGATCTCAGGAAAGGCTAGAGGTTGAAAAACAGAAGGCGGCAAGGGAAAAGAGACGTGCTGATGAAGAGATGGTTAAAGTAGAGGGTTGGAAGAAGGTTGCTGAAGATAACATAAAGAAGACCATGGAAGAAAAACAACTTGCAAATCAGATGTCCCAGAAGTTAGAAGAATGTGAACGGACAAATAAAGATTTGAAGCAGGAGATTTCTGAACTTTCATCCCTAAGAAAAACCATTGAAATTTCTGAAGTCTCTCCTGACATTTGTGTAAATGCTGAAAGTATTAAAGTGAAGCTTTTAGAGAACTCTTTGAAGCTTCAAAAGCTACGGACAAAGCGTGCCAAGGAAAAAGTTAAGTTGGAAGCTAATCATCGCAGAATTTTACAGCGTGAATTAGGTCGATTAAAGCTTGATTTCTTTCAAATTTTCCATCGCCTTGATATGCTGGATACTTCCATTTCACCCTCTGCTAGAAGTATGGATGACCTTGAAAAGGTTGGTCTCGGTGCTGAACTTTTAGGGTTACATATAAATAGGGTCGGTTTTTGTATCATTTTATCTCTGCATCTGTCTCTCAATATTACATGCACACATTAAAAATTCTTGTGAATTCAACTATTGAACTACAGCATAGTGCTTATCTTTAATGATATCAGTGTTCTATTTCTTGCTTATATATATGTATATGCAGATAAAATATCGGGCTACATAATTATATTTTGGTTTTGGGGTTATGAAACTGCTGCTTGTGTCTCTTAAACTGCTGTTGGAATCTATGGATGTTTATTTTCATATTTGTTGCAACAAACTACTTGGCCATGGAAGGTGGAGTTTTCAACATTTTCTGAAGTGATAAAAAACCACTTAGCCTTCAAAGATTCAGGTTAATTTTAAAACATTGTATTTGTCTATTGCCTACGCATACCTGGCTAGAGTAAACATTCTTTTGAATAGGATCTGAATGATCTATTGAAAACATTATTATCATTTGATTTAGTCTTATATTATAGCTCCTAAATCAATATCTGTTCTTTTGGTAGTTTGTTTTTATGTTGACCATTCTTGTGTTTACTTTTGACTGACCCTGCTTTGCATGATGATTACTTTGCAGCCTGGGAATATGCTGAACTTGCAGAAATTGAATATGATGAGGCACATCTGCAGTTCAGATCTGTCTCAGTTGCACGGCCGATGTGAAAATAATCTCCTGAAATCTTGCTGTACAACAACCTTGAATGCATGTGATCCTTTGAAGAAAAACATGCCTCACGTTTCACCTCTTGCTCTTTTTGGAGGAAACTGTGCTGAATCCATCTCAGGTATTGATTATCAGTTGGAGCCTTTGGCTAAAAGCTCCAACAGAACCAATCTAAAGAATTCTGCAGTAAATTCTAGTACATCTTTTTCTGATGGACAATGGATGGGCTCACAGGACAAGGGTGCTTTTCCAGTTACTGCGTCAGAAAAGTTGGCTCAGGAGAATACTAATACAAGACCCAGCATGTCCAATCCATCTGCTAAAACGGTTACTGAGCACAGTAGGAAGCGAAAAATAATGCTTGAGACAGTTGAATGTATTGAAAAATACTCTTCTAAAGGTAGGAAATTTGACCTGCAAGCAGGAAAGAAGCTCTCTGATTTACATGCTTTGTTATATAAAATGTTGGACAAATCACATGAAAGGGGAGACATGGCTGCTAATACTAAGGATAGTTTACTAGAAAAGAGCAACAGGCCTCATAAGAAGAAAAAGAAATCTCTTAGAGAAGAAGTGGAAATGGTACGTGGGTATGACAAGGTTGAGAAAAAAGGCATAGAAGAGGCCAAAGGAGAAGTCTGTGAGGACACCAATATCTGTGGAACTACTCAGGTCTTCAGGGTGAGGTCATGTGATGCTACAAATGATTTTCCTTCTATGGTTAATTTTGAAGTAGCAGATGGAAATTATATGAAGTTATTAGATTTAGAAAATGCTGCTGATGAGGAATGCTATAGAAGAGCAATGGACACTCCCCTGTCTCCATCTCTTCCCGAGATTGAAATTCATGGAGTCGAAAGATCCAACAAGAATAATTTGAATACTTTTCTTGAGGAAGCACTCCATGAAGACATGTTCAGTCTTAGAGGAGTTTTGTTTCCTTCACCTTGCTTTGATGTCATTGATGTTGAGATTAATTCCAATGAAGAAAAGTTGGATGCATCTAGAGCTTCTTATAATTCACAGCAAAAGCCGGCATGGGTTCGAGAAACTGAGGATATGGAAATGTCGCATAATCATGTGCTGGAAAATTCAAGGTCTACACATTTGCTGGAGGGTGGAATTGAATCGTTAGAGAATCAACTTCCTAGTTTTTGTGTTGTCTGTCCAAATATTGAGGACAAAAGTAGCATTTCTAGGATATTTGGCGCTACAAAGAATTGTATGGCTAGGTGCAGTTTGGGTACTAAAACAGGCTGGGTTGTTGATAGCATTTTGACTGCACTTACCATGGAAGAAAAACTGTTACCAAGGTAAGTGATCTATCCTTTACAAGATAACAAAGTGTGGTAACCATGTCATCAAGCAAAATGTATAGTTTGTGTCATTTATATTCATAATTTGCTTTGCAGGTCGCATCTGCGGAGTTGGTTTATGATTCATGATATTGGAGATGATAATTTTTAATTTTGTTCCTTTTGATTATATTTTCAGGGAGAAGATTTCTGTTTTCTTTACACTTCTGCTATTCAACTTCACTACAAACACATCAATAAATTTTGGGAAACTTTTTGGTGGGAATTTGCTCCCCTGTGTGAATTCTTATGCTGAACATATTTGCGCAGGTTTGTTACCAAACTTATTACTTGGTGGACATATTCTGTGTGTCAAACTTATGCAGCATGCATTACAGTTCATTTTATATACATAATTGCTCACTGCTGCATTGCACTGAAAACTTTTTTTATTGGCTTTTTTTATTTGGACAGTTTTGTCTGCTGCAACAACAGGATTCTTGTTTTCAGAACATGTTTCCTTGCATGAGCTCCTTTTCCTCATTGAAGACTTTCTTATAGAAGGAAAAGTTATGGTAAATGATAAAGTCCCTCCTGGGAGCTTGTCAGAGAAGGATCTGAGAACTTCTCTTTATCTAGAAGCAGCTTCAGGGGAACAATTGGTGGCAGGGAGCGTTATATTAGCGTCAGTATGTGCAGCAACTGATCATGTCGAATTTATTAGGGAGTCTACATATAATATTCTTAGGTTTTGCAGGTGGGATTCATTAATGATACTGACTATTCTTCATGTATTTGCTTATCTGGGTGGACAGAAGTTTTTTTGCCACAGTTTAATGGTCACTGTGTTGAAATCTTTGATTATGTATATGGAGTGTGGGAAGCTATCAGCAGTTACTGCTCCCTGTCTTCCATCAGTAAATCGGCTGCATACTGAATTATGGATGAGTGTGAAATGCCCATTCTTGGAAGGTGCTGAATCTATTGAAATTGTTGCATTCTTGCTCTTAGAAAATATCAGGAATTGTCTACTGAAAGAGGTAGAGCTGGATGATTTGACAAATTCTAGATCCTTGTCAGCTAAATATAATGCTGGAAAATGGTCTAATCAGGAAGCAGATCAATGTGTCATTGACTTGAAGTGTGATGCTGCCTGCTGTTTAAGAAAGAGCATGGTTTCTGCTACTCAGCCTCATTTTTTGAACAATGCCAGCATTTGTCACCTTAGTGATGTCCTGTCATTGGTGGAGCTGGTTGCAAGCAGAATGGTATAAGCTGTCTTTTCAAGTTAATTCTAGCTGCTTTATAGAGTCTTTATTTTTCTGTACTTCTAAATGGCGATTGGGTAAGCTGAGGTATTTGATGATTTACTGCATGATTTAGCTCTTTGGAAGTCATCCTTTATATTTTAAAAGTTGACAAAATATATTTGTACTTGAAAACTCTTCTTTTTGTTTTTTTTGGCCATTGGGTACTTGAAAACTCTTCATTATTAATAGGTATCCATGAATTTGATGTCACTCATTATATGTGGTCATAATTTGCTGAGATCAGCGACTAATATGAAATTTATTTTTTTATCTGGTGTGAATATATTATTTTGCAGTTAAAATTGCCCACATCAAAATGGAGCATGGTGATTCTAGTAAATCTGTTAATAGAACTCTTTGATTTCAATTTGCATGGAAAATTAAATATGGATTTAGCCATCTCATATGAGTATAATGCTTTTAGAGGTCTATTTAAGGAGTTCCTTTGCTAGCTCTTTCTAGAAGTCTTTTGTTTGTCTATAATTGATTATTGCTACTGCTAATATATTACTCTCTCTAGTTTTTAACATAAGACCTATATACCTAATTTGATTAGATTATGGAAGTTAGTTAATTTGATTTGTATTTTTAAAAATACCCTAGTCATCTTCCTTAATTCCCTCATTCTCTGTCTTCCTTGATTATTGTCTAGGGAGCATCAATATGAGTAAATTAGGAAAACATTGACAAATATAAAAAATAGGTCTTATATTTAAGATCAAGATTAACTCCCCAAATATATTCTATATTAAGGACTAGAGGGAGCATAAAAGATGTCTTATAATAACTGTTATATTAAATCATGGATAAATTACATTCTATTGTTAATAAACAGGTTTGTAATTTACTGTGAAATTTTGTTATTGTTAATGCTGTTTATGTTGATCAGTTGACTTGTCTAAAATTTTAAAGGAAACTGATGAATGAGATGCTACGTTATTCTTGAGCCTTAGTTTTCTTATGTGGCATTACAGACTCTTGAGTAATAAAATCTGTTATAAATTCTGATCCTTCTTTTGTTCTTTTTTTTTTTTTTTTTTGGGGGGGGGGGGGGGGTTTATGCATAGTTTTTGGCAGATGGAAAACTTTTGCAACTCGTCTCTCCTTGTCCAAGATCTTATCATGTTTGGTTTATAATTCTCAAACCTGATTATGTCCTTATTAGCCCTATGGTTTCCTTCATGCAGAGTTGGCACTGGACAGACACGAAACTTGTTCCTCAGTTGATGAGTATGTTGGATTCCTGTGTGGTGGAGAACTTTTCTGTTGCCATTGTTGGTCTTCTTGGTCAACTTGGGAGGTAAAATGACCCTTTGCTTTGACATGGCTAGTTCTGTGAATAACTATTGATTTGTGAATCTTACATAGTTACATTAATGGCGAGTCTTATATTGTATGGCCTCATTGGACAGTGCAGATTGCCATTAGTTATGAATTATGATTGTTCCTTGCGTATTATTGTCTTCATTTTGATTTTCAGGCTTGGAGTTGATGCGGGTGGATATGAAGATAGAGGAGTTGAGAACTTGAGATGCTATTTGTTTTCTTCTTTGTGCCATAATTCTTCTATAAAAGCAGGCCCTTCTCTTCAGCTTGCCACTGCCTCTGCTTTGATAGGCGTTCTTCCTTTTGATGCAGAAACCCTTTTTGAGACAAACTCAAGTCTTCCAATATATTCCAGCAAATATGTTTCCGGCAATCTTGAAGATTTGAGAAAGTGGCTTTCTGGGCTAGATAAAGATAAACGTGACTTGCTATGTAGCATTTCAAGAACTGATCTATATACAAAGAGAACATTATAGTTGTCCTTCACATTTCCAAAGCAAGGTTCTTTCGGTCTTTCTTTCATTGATCTCGCTGGTTGAAAGTTTTGTAGATTACGAGAAATTGGATCATTTTAGATTTAACTGAGTACCGTCTGACTTGATTTGCTTGCTACTCCACTTGACTGCCTGTTAGAGAGATGGTTGGTGTTGGTGGTTTCATCCCGGAGCCTTTTAAATATTTTTGCTGGATACAACAAATTTTGTACCGAACACCATCAATTGATGGCTGCATGCAGTTTAGTAGCTTATATCTACAAGCGGGAAGACAGGTCTTATATATCCATGTTTAGTAGTAGCATTACTCAGCAAAATTCTTAGCTTATGAAGACAAATAAGGAAATTACATTTTGTCTGAAGAATAGATATCCCATCTTCTTAAAGCATGCTGCTCTTATTCAATTCATGCTGGTCTTCTAAGATGAGAAAGGAATAACGTTGCCCTTGAATGAAGGCAACTCTCATCTCCTTAAGCCGTGACTATTTGGATGGCTTGTTGTTTCAAGACAGGTTCTGTCAGCGAGAATGAGGACGCCATCGTCAGTTACGGAACCTTCCTTTGTTGCAGACAATTGAAATCAGTTGTACATCCTTCTTAGGATGGCCATGCTCAAGTATGTCATTCTAGGACTGTGGCTTGCCAATGGGATTTTTCCTCCAAAGGAATTTGTTGATTTTAATGCATAAGGACAGAGATCAAACGATGCTCCTCGTTTAAGCAAGTAATTTTGCCTCGTTTGTCCGTGGCTTTATGCCTTGGTAATTTGCAAGAAACTTTTAGTTGTAAATTTTCCGATCTTCGAACATCTACGTACTAGCAAAATAATGCGTGGTGTCGGGGCATCCGTTTGTTTGAGCTTTTTTTTTATGGATTTTTAATTTAATTGGTGACTTTTTGACTGCCTGATCGGTGATCTGGGATGAAAAGATCTACATAACTTCATTCATGACTATTGTCTCGAATTTCTTTCTGATTCATCAATCATCTCAAGTACCTGTTTTTAAAAGGAAAATTGTTTCTTTTGGTATAAAATGAACGCGATCGAAATACAACACGTCGGCAAAAGTTAAACAGTGGATAAAGCAAATAAGGAAAATGCACCGTTAAAACGAATTAGAAGAAACGAAAAAGCATGATTACATAATTGGCTTCTTGCCGGTAAGCCTCCCCGAAATTTTTCTCCAGATTATAAGAAGCAAGACCTAACGTGCTTGCTTAGTATTGTTCCTCTAATTTGAATTTCCGTTGACAATCCTTTTCTTTGAAAATTGTGCTATACTGCTGAGTTCAGGGGGCTTTTGTTGATCATGCTCATTACATTATGTGGAGATCAAGGATGGGAAATGTAAGTTTTCACTGATTGTGCTGCTGCTGCTTTACAACTTTTGAATGCATAATCATCCCTTCAGCGACATCATCGAACAAGCCAAGATGTTATTGTTAGGTATTTTTGTTTGTTCTGTTATATTTGTTTTTAGATGAAGTGGTTGAATGTGCTAAATTGGGCCATTATGCTGCTAATGTGTTTTGCACCTATCATCACACACCCCTTGTGTATCATCATTGTTTGGGTCATGTAAGAATCTGTGTTGATTATTGAAAACAAAGGTTGCACAACTTTGTTCATGGATTTTTGCCACACAAATTTAGCAGTACAGAAAGATTACAAAATATAACTGCTATTTTACATCGCCTCCTAGAATTAATATACACTGGCAAAAAATAAAAACTGCTATTTCCCGTTTTTTTCCCCTTTGCAGGAAAAAAATATTTACGCCATCGTTTTCAGGTGACCTTGTAGTGCCATATATCCTTTATGTTGAAGTAGGAAGAGCACTTAGGAGTGGTATGCTTTGTTCATTACTAAAGAAATTTTGAGGATCAACCTTTGTCTTAATTTGTGCCAATCTTTTGAAGTTGCCTTTGAAGTACTTGAAACCCCAAGCACTTGTATTAAGCTTGTTGGCACCCAGATCAAGATCCCTATAGTTGAAATAGGCAGCTCTTGGAGAGCTTGAAACATAAGGAGCCATGTCCCTATATAGTCTTCTTATCCATCTTATATGCCTCTTGGATGCTCCTATGCCATTTTCATCCCACTTCACCATGTATTGTATGTTGTATAAATTACCTTTCCTGTGCGGAAAAGGAACTTCACTTTCTGATATTTCATCCATCTTACCACCAAAGGGGTCCATTATCAGAAGTGCCAGTGCTTCCTCTTCCACAAGCCTTTCCCATACACCTTCTAGTGCTGTTTTTGGTATTGGTTCCTTCACAAAATCTGATTTTGCCTTAAAAGAGCTTTTGTAGGTGGTGATTCTATCCAGCAACAGCTCTAGGGGGTCCCCTTTTTGGTACCCAGCAAAATACAAAGCAGATTGAATCCAGCTCAGTTCAATACAGTCTTTTGCTTGCAATCCCAATTCAGGGAAGCTCTCATTCATCAAGGGTATTAGCCTATCTGCTCCTCCAAGGAACAGAGAATTGAAGGATGCTGTGACTCTCTCAGGTTTGCCACCATTATTTTGAGCTATGGCTCTGATGAAAAGATCTTCATGTAGTTTGTGTGCAATGTACTGCCACTTATGAATAAGCTCGGAGGCTCCTTCCTTGAGAGTTGTATGAATGTTAAACACTGTGACTATAGGTGGAACTCTAACCAGCCTAATTTTCCAAGCAAGAACCACCCCAAAGCTACCTCCACCACCACCTCCTCTAATGGCCCAGAAAAGATCTTCTCCCATCTTTTCTCTATCAAGAAGTTTCCCATTTACATCTATAAGAAAAACATCGATGACTTGATCTGCTGCTAGCCCATATTTTCTGACCATAGTACCAAATCCTCCTCCACTTATGTGCCCTCCAAGCCCCACACTGGGACAAAGTCCTGCAGGAAATCCATGGATTTTACTTTCTTTTGCAATTTTATAGTAAAGCTCACCTAAAGTAGCCCCAGATTGAACCCAAGCTGTTTCATCTGAAAGGTTAATCTGAATGGAATTAAGGCTGCTGAGGTCAATCATGATAAACGGGGTCTCACACAGATAAGACAGGCCTTCATAGTCATGGCCACCACTTCTGACTCTTATCTGCAGCCCAAGCTTTCTGCTGCAAATAATAGCTGCTTGAATTTCAGACTCATTAAGAGGTGTCATGATGAGAAGAGGCTTTCTTGTGGAATTCAACCATCTTGGATTTTGTTGGAATGAATCCAAGACTTGTGAGTAAAGAGAGGAGGTTGAGCTGAGTATTGCTGTTTCGTAGTATTCTTGAGAATAGCTACCAGGTTGCGACAACATGCAACCTCTGAAACTTTTCTCGATTGGAGTAGAAGCAGCCCATGATGACAGTGAAACAAGAAGAAGCAGAGCCAAAACGTAAAGAGCAAGGCAGCCCATTGCTATGTTAATTTTTTATCTCTGTCTTGTAGTTGAGTTATGCTACATGTGTGTGTATGTGCGTGCATATATACTAAAAACTTGTTTTGGAAAGATGGAATATTTAAGTGAGAGAAACTGGTTTAGTGGTCTTCCTTATGCCCAGAGCCGGCCTCAGGGAAAGTGACAAGTACAAGGCAAGAGGTGGAAAGGTTCAGATTGATGACTTTGGTGTTGGCTCCCAAGTGAAGAGGCAGAATAATTGCGTTTGTTTCTTAGCGAGGGTAAGCGATTAATTATAATAGCAAAGCATGTATATAATCAAGCAGTTGTCATTTTTGAAACCTACCAAGGACTTGAAGATAAAGTACAATAATATAGATATAGATACTTAATGGGTCAATTACAAGAGATTTCCTAAATTGATGTCTTTGTGGGGGAGTGAGCATATGGATTTTAGAACACTCATGCAGGCCGTTTAAATAGTATAGGAAGAGCATTTTGCATTGGCAATATTCTGAGGTGAACAAGTGGCGATGCGTGCATGAAATGTGTCAATACACAATACACCCAAATGCGTAAATACGAGTGATTTTCAATTGTTTGGACATGCAGCAACGTCATACCCACTTGCAATTAATGGCCAAGTCAACAGTCTGATATTTTACCAGGCAATAAGGCCGAGCCCTATACTATGAGGCTTCTTCATAGATTCCAAGTTAGGCCCAATATTTTGTAAGCTCTCTTTTTGATAACAATATTTTGTCCAACACTATGCTTTTGGACCCACACTTGAGAAGAAGACCAAAAACACTTGACGGCCAACGCGGACGCGGTGAAATGTACATATTTGCCAGCCCACATTTTTCATAGATTTCTTAATAAGTAGTAATTGGAATTCATATATAGAATTCTGTGATATTTCAAAGAAACCAATCTTTCACTACAAGACACGTGAATCACCCATTACGTTGGTTCTACAAAAGCAAGGCTAGCTTTATCAGTTTGTTGTCGCATACCAAACACAAAATGACACACGAACCTTTTAATTACAACCATCAGCAAGTATCATACAACACTCAGTTTCTCTCAAATGATATTTAATTTGACTGTTTTTGAATCGCATCAGCCGATACTGCTGGCAGCCGATGAAACAGGAAGTGGTGGAATGCTCTGTTCATGCCTAAACACGTTCTCCGGATCAAACTTGGTCTTTATCTTCACCAACCTATTGAAGTTATCCTTGAAATACATGTTGCCCCACCCGATTGCTTCTATATAACTTGTACTGTTCTTCTTGTTCATCCCCAGATCAAGATCTCTGTAATTCACGTACGCCTCCCTTGGGAACTTGGACACATAAGGTGTCATATAGTTATAAAGCTTCCTGATCCATTGCACATGCTTCGCCTCGTTCTTGTCTCCATTGTCCCAAAGAGTCAAGTACTGGATTTTGAACAACGTCCCGTTTCTATGAGGAAATGGGGTGTCAGATTCTGAAACTCTGTTCGTGGCTCCTCCATATGGAGTCCAAATCATGAGAGGGCTGTCTTCGTCCTTCAGTCTGCTCCATAATCCTTCAAGCCCTTCCTCTGGAATGGGTTCTCTGACAAAATCTGATTTGGCTTTGAAGAAGTTCTTGAATGATGATTTGCCTTGAAGAAGGACCTCCAAAGGCGTGTCATTTGGGTAGCCAGCAATGTAAAGCACAGACCTGATCCAGCTAACTTCAAGGCAATCTTTTCTGGTGAGACCCAATTCGGGAAAGTTCTGCTTCATGAGATCAAGCAGCGTTCTGGAGTTTCCGAGGTAGAGGGCATTATAGGAAGTGGGTATGGTTCTTTGAGTTTTGTTACCGGCAGGCTGGATGATGACTCTCATGAAGAGGTTGTCATCTATGTTAGGGGCCACTTGCTGCCATTTCTGGATGATGTTGGTGGCGCCTTGCTCTAAGGTTTTTGTAACTGTAAAAACTGTTACGGTCTGTGGAACAGGAACAAGCTTGATCTTCCACCACAGAATAATACCGAAGCTTGCCCCTCCACCTCCTCGGATTGCCCAGAACAAGTCTTCTCCCATGGCTTCTCTGTCAAGGATTCTGCCGTAGGCATCTACCATTTGTGCGTCCACCACATTGTCTACTCCAAGCCCATACTTTCTCATCATGCTACCATAAGCTCCTCCTGATTCATTCAACCAATAATTTTTTTTACAAAATGTTATTAATTAGTGCCTGTGTTATGTCCATGTTAGTGGGGAGGGGAGCAAAATACGCCTCATACCCATCTAGACACATTTTAAAACGGTGATAGGAGCCCAAGAATGAGGCGATGAGAGGGGAAATTTGAGACCTTCAAACGAAAATTATTGTTTTTAACTAACATTTTGAAAGGTGTGATTTTAGTAGTTGTTACTTATAACAAGGATGAGAGGGAGTATTAATTAGTACCTAACCTATGAAAAGATTGGATTTGATTAAAAAACTTAAGATGGCTGTTATTACCTGTGATGTGGCCACCAACACCTAAGCTTGAGCAGAGGCCAGCAGGGAAGCCATGGACAGAGCTTTTCTCTGCAATTCTGTAGTAGAGTTCACCGATGGTGGCACCGGCTTGGACCCAAGCAGTGTTGTCTTGTATATTAACGTTGACACCTCGAAGCTTGACGAGATCAAGAATCATGAAAGGGGTTTCAATCTCAGAGACAAAAGAGAGGCCCTCATAGTCATGGCCTCCACTACGCACTCTGAGATGAATCCCAAGCTTTTTGGAGCAGAGAACAGCAGCCTGGACATGGGCATCAGTGGCAGGAGTGAATATGAACTCAGGTTTTGGAGCAGAAGGTTCCAAAAGCCTCAAGTTCTGAGCGGTGGATTCAAGAACAGAGGAGAAAGAAGCACTGGTTTGAGTGTAAATGGAGGAGTCAAAGGGGAATGATTTGTCTGTATGGAAGCTGAGACACTGAATGAAGTTCTGGTGAAGGGAAGCTGAAGCTGCTAAGGAAATGGAGGAGAGAAGAAGCAAAAGAGAGAAGAAGGTCATGGTTGAAAGATTTATGTTTATGATCTGTGAGTGAAGAAGAATGAGAATGTTGAGTTGGGCATTTATAACAAATGATGTGGAGGCATAGGCATAGGCTCGGGTGAGCTAAGAAAGACGTCACAGAGGTGTTGAGTATTGGCCTTGTGTTGGGGTCAATTTGGTCCCATTCTTCATTATATTTTGCGTTGAAATTTTACGTCATCACACAAGTGCTCACAATTTGTGCCACGCAATTGTAAAAATCACGAGTTTACTTAAACTCGTGATAGTGATGTAAACTCGTATCGTACTCTAATCGTAAATTTGTTAGAGTTTACTTTTATAATAAAATAGGATTAATAATGTATAAATAAATAATTAAAATATAAAAAATGATAACAATTTGATTTAAATATATTTTAAATCTAAATAATTGAAATTAAATATATCAACATTTATAATTTATTATATTTGATAAATAAATTTCTATAAAATTCATATGGCCATTGAGGATGCCAAAATTTAAAAAATTAACACAATTTTGTAAGTTAGAAACGTAAAAACGGTAGATTCTTTGTGTAAACTCGTGAGTTTAATCGAGTTCTGATCAACGAATTTACTAGAAACTTGACTCAATTTAGTAAGGTAAAAACGTAAAAAACGGTAAACTCGGAGAGTCAACTCCTTGGAGTTTGACAACAATCTCACACCTCAACCGGATTTAGTTGAGATTTAAGGAGATTAAGGAAATTAATTATGTTAATTATTTATATCAAATATAATTTTTTCCTGAAATATATTCTTTCATTATGACTATTCTTAGATACAAATATCTTAATATATGCAATCAATTGAAATACTTTAAGAAAAAAATTATAAACTTGAGAGACAAAATGAATTATAGTCTTTAGGACTAAATCCAATATATTCATAAGTAGCTCTTATATTAAGTACCAAAAGTAGTATTAGATTAAATTTTCAGCATTCGCATTCTCTTGTACTATCTTTGATCCTTAATACAAACTCATTGTCTAATTTGGAAAGATTAAATATACTAAATAAATAAATTAATTTTAATATATGTTACATGATTTCTACCAAATGTTTATGTGTATCATTACATTATATATCAATTTATAAATCGGATAAATGAGTCTAGAGAAAAATAATAAGTATAAATAAAGTGATTTATTTAGTTTTATTAATCTTCCAAATTAGCCAATTGGATTTTATGTTAAGAATTGGAAGTAACAATAAAAATTATTAGCAAAAAATAGAGCAGGAATGTTTTTCATTGTTAATTTAAAAACGATGATTTTGATTTAAAAATTTAAATAATATACACACGCACATATTGTATATAAGCAATTAAAAAAAAAATCACTATACTCAACTTTTCAGCTCCATTCATTCAGACTTCAAGCAACTTATCTCGTGCATTAATATATAAATTCAAAGTCCTAAAACATGAAATATGTCAGTTAACCTTTTTTTTAAATACACAATATGTCAGTTAACTTTAATTAGTTCCAATTTCCAAAAGAACGTTGACCATTTTAATATCACAAAAGTAAATAATGTGAGCAAAGGTAGACTAATAATCCTACTGAAAAAAAAGTTAGATTGATAAAAGTGTGGGGTGGTCCACAGAAGAATAAGCACAGTAAAATATGTCTGTATTAAATCCTGCAATGTTTAATTTGGAATTGTTAAGATTATCTACTTGTATATTTTATGTTTTAATAATTCGACTTATATATTTCGTAGCTTCAAATATATAAATGGAGTGCGCGAGCATGACTCATTCATATATATATATATACACGCCAAGTTAATGGCTCATCCTAAAGTGGATGGAATACTTGCTTGCAAAGACTAGCTTCATGTAACCACAAGACATCAATAATTTTATATGTATATATAAAACCTGACCTCGCCTTCTAGTTTATAATCTATATTTAAGTTGTTGTGTGATTTTTCAGTCATATATAATAAGCTCCAGCGTAGCTTTTACAACTTGACAACAAATTGAAGGCCTCGTTTTGCATGAAATTTAATCATTTCTCAATAAAAGGAGGGGTTATATAACGTAACTTGCCTTGTAAGAAGGGATTTAATTCATAACTAATAATTAAAACTGAGAAAAATTAGTTTCTTTTACTGAGTCTAGAAAAGATAGATATATTTATAGAATCCCTTAGAGGTTAAGAGAAAGAGATTCCGTGGAGTGAGAGATGAGTAGCCATTATATGTGGCATGCAATTCTATAGCTCTTTCTTGAAGCTAAGTGCACCCCCCAAAACTTATACGTTAAAATGATATTTTGGTGAAACATATTCAATACAAGTATTGATCAATTCAATTTATCAAAAATTATTATATAAAACTTCATCTTTATAAAATGACTCATTATAGAGGCAGCACACCTACATATGTATCGCTATATCTCACAAAAGGGTTGTACTAGCTAGCATGTGCGTGCATGGGGCAACTAATTTTTCATCACAAAGAGAATAATTGATCACGACAAGATGTTTTACCTCAAAACTTCTAATCTTAAGCAAAAAAGCATTATTAATTATATAGCATAAGAGAAGATTTCAAACAGAGAAATTATGTTTAAAACTTGTTACCAGACAATATTAAGATGACCAAATCAATTATTCATGAAGAATTTAGCGCATGCTTATGTTAGACAATGACATGCGTACGTCTCTTCTCATTATCTCCCTCTTGAAAATCCAATTTAATTAATTTTGTCCCTCAAGTGTTTGATTTTTAATTATATTTATTCATAATATTGGTCATATATAATACTTCGTTTCATTTTATTCAATATCGATCGATTTATATGTTTACTTTCACAAGACCTTTTTAGTGAAAAGTTTCATTAGTATTAAAAGCAGATTTCAGGATATGTTTTTACAGAAAATATTCAAAAGAGTGATCTAGAAATAAATGCTTATTTAATTTAAAGTAAGAAATTGAAAGTGCCTTTTAAAAGGCAATATGTAATGAAGACACAAGAAAAAAGAAGCTTGAAAAGTTTGAGGACTAGAAATTTCAATAAAAGTTTATTTCCGACTTCATCATGAATTGGAGGCTAAGGACGACCCTACTTGTGCAAATTAAACTCTCCTTCAATTTCAAAGTTAGCCATTTGTTTCTTAATTATATTTGAACTAATTATGATCGATCCATCAATCTGCGAAAATGACTAGCTTGTCGTTTAATATCATTGGTGTTCTCTTCAAAAAGCAATCAGCAATGTACTTACGATAATAAATGAAATAGTTATTTTTTTATGCTGTGTGTGTGTGTGTGTGTGATTAAAACCCAAATCAATTAGAATCAAAATTCAAATCTTGAAAATTTATCTTCTTAATTAGGTTGACTGACGATCATATTATCACAAGATTGAAACTAGTCAGCATGTACTAAATTAATTATTTGCATTATTAATCATGATTCAATTTACTACACATATAATTATTGTTGTCAAATTCACGAATTAACACTCTAAGTTTATCGATTTTACGTTTCTAATTTATAAAATTGGGTCAATTTATATTTAAACTTGTGCTAGCCATAAACTCTGTTAAATTTGTGAGTTTACATACTGAGTCTATCGTTTTTACTATTTTACCTTATAAAATCATGTTAATTCGCTCTTAAACTTTTATTAGTTTGTTCATTTTGATCATGTTCAATGACTTTATATATGAACTTTATAGAAATTTTTTTGTTAGATATAATAAATTATAAATATTGTTGGATTTAATTTTAATTATTCATATTTAAATTAAAATATTTTCATTTTTATATTTTATTCCATACTCTTAACACATATTTATTAATAAAAGTAAACTCTTATGAGTTTATTATTCAAATTCACGATTCGAGTTTATTCTTATCATGAGTTTTTTTAAACTCGTGAATTTGACAATAATTAGAGTTCACAATGTTCAATAAAATCCCCACACAACTTTAATTAAGAGCATCATGATCCATATCTCAGCTCAATTCGCGCCTCAATTCATTCCTGTTCACGGAAAAAAGGTACCCAAAATAAAAATATGTTGCATGATCGACTTTGATTGAGGAGCTTCATAAAGAACATGAACATCAGCTTTTTCTTTTCTTTTCTTAAGTGTAAGCTTTTTCAACTGAAATCGCGCACCTAATTGTCACACGTGAACTAGTTTAGGACAAAAATAACCTGGTTGTCATCACCTTCCGAATATCAACAAACACACACACACACACACAACGAATGTTTTGTTTATTCAGAATCACATCATTGGCTATACTTGTAAAAGAAAATTAAGCTTCACACACAACACACAACAATTTTATTAAAAAGTATGAAAATTTGATAAATATTTAAACACTTTTAATTTGTCTTCATCATTATGGTTGAAATGGAAGAATACTGAAGTTGGTGTTGCATGTGATATGTATTCAAACTCCCACCAAGTTTTGCCTGCAGGGGCTTGGTGCAGCACTTTAGAATCCACTACTAGTATAGCTACAAGTGTGTATATCATGTTCTTTTTAAGAAAAATCTAGCATGAGCCAATTAATGATCTTGCTAGGGTTTTGAGGGTCGTGTTTGAACAAGGACCACAGATGAATTTGGAAATGGCAAGGCCCCATACCCATACATGGCATTTTGGGATAAGTGGATGATTAATGTTGATCCATTAACTCAGCTAGCTAGCAAGTGGATATATGTATATATATACACCTTGGAACCACAAGGTATGGCCAAAACCAAATTATAATGAAAATTATATTTTATCAATATCTTTTTGTTTGGTGGAATCGTGACGATGGAATATGATGGATTAGTTGAAGGCGCATACTCAATAATTCAGACAATACACACACTGCAAATTAAATTACGTTAAAACGGACAAAATCAATTTTAATGTGTGGCATTTTGGGACGAGTCCGTACGAGGATTATTAATATTATATTATTGTTTAGGTGAATGTGAAGGGAATCTTTCCATCCATCAGCTTGGTGTTAAAACTCATTCTAAATTAAATTCTCCAGAAAATTCAATTTATTTCGTTTTGGGGCTCTAACTGTTGTTATTAATTGACTTATTACTGAAACCGCTCAATACTGTGATCTATTAACTTTTCTCTTGGCCAAAAATATCATATATCCATTAATTAAAGAAAGCGATTTAGGAGGTTTTTTAAATAACAATCAAGGCAGGCCAACTAGCCAAGACTGCCCTTGATTAATTAGAACCTGTAGTGATGATGGCGAAAATAATATTATATTCAATTTGTGCAATACCAATGGCGGTTTATATTTACTCTGTACTTTAAAAAGTACAGAGTGGACATTTTTTTTTTTTTTTTTGCCAGAGTAGAGAGAGGAGTTGTTGTTGTTGTTTTTTTTTTTTTTGCCAAGAGTGAGTGGAGTTGTTAGCTGCTGCTTGGTTGTTACTATGCATACTGGTGTTGATAAAATAAAGGGTCATCCAATTAAAAATGGGTACGAAGTGTTCTCTTCTGTTTAGCTTTGTCCTTTTTTTAAAAAAGAAAAGAAAAGAAAGCTAGCTAGCTAGATGTGTTTGTTATATGTATTGTGTAAATATATATGAGGAATGAATACTATGTTATTGATAACTTATAAATAACGTGACCTATTAAAATTTTTATATTGATTAATGGATAATGGAAGTCTTAGAATAAAAAAAAATTATATAAACTTACATTATTTATAAGTCAAAAAAATATTGTGTCATACTTCCTGTAGGAAGCATGGACTCATGTATAGTCTAGCTGTAAAATACCAAATTCCAAGCTTTAAAGAGATCTTAATTTTGATGATAAAATCGATCGTGTGTGTGTGTGGGGAGAGGGAGAGTTTGAAGCAGTAAGTAGTGAAAGTTTGTGGGTCAATTTTTTGGGTGATACAAGTATATATATTATATTGTAGTATGTTGGGTAATGAATGGCTTGTTTACAAATTTCGCAACTGAATTAACATATATTGTGAAACTTGAGTTTAGCTTCACGCAAGAGTTGTTTATTTATTGGGGTAAACGTAACCATAAAGGGCCTTCATTTATATATATATATATATATATATAGAGAGGGAGAGAGGTGATGGATGGTGATTTCAGAAGTGGCTTTTTGAAGGACCTCCGGAAATTGAGTTCAAAAGTCTTGCAATATTATCTTACATGTTGTCGGCAGAATTAAGGGGTTGTTACTTGTTACGTACATACATGTATAAATCTGGGGGCCGTAATTTTGAGGTTATTACTATTACAATATATATATATACACACACACACACACGCGCGCGTGTGAATAAAACTTAGGTCAACTTAATTAGATCCATTATGTCCAGATAATCACTGATATTCTGACACCTTGTTACTAAAACACATCGCGGCACTTAACATCTGTTAACCATAGTTAGCGATTCTAGCTTTTCATCACCAGCTAGCGATTCAACATCAAAATGATGGTTGTCCTTTTTTTCTCATTGCATGATCTGTTTTCTTTATTTTTTATTTTCTTGTTTCTGCATTTCCTTGTTTTCTTGCAATGTAGAGTTGTACACATGATAATGAGACAAAGAGTAGTACTGTAACATGATTCATAATTCACAATTATATGCATAACTGCTCATCTGGTTTTTATTGCTCTCTTTTTTTGGTTTCTTATAAAAACTGTCCACTGTCATAGTTACATGTCATGCCAAGCTAAAAATACTACTTTTGAGAAGCTTCTTGCAAAATGTTCTTAATTTGAAGTAATAACACTAGTATTATAAATTTAAAATGTCTCTAAAGGATAGTCTGGTTCTGATTCATTTTATATATTCCTCCAATCCTAATTATAAGAATACTTTTGTAATGCAAATTGCACTATAAAAGTGTTTATATAATTAAGACCGGAGGGAGTATAATTAAAAATATGTGGATTCACTTTAGTCGGGTAATAATTTTTTTGTTTTTATGCCTATCGCTTCGCAAGGCCTAACAGGAAATTATATATATAAATGAGTTTTGATCTTTGAAAACAGGAATTGATGCGAACACCTCAAGTTGAGGAAAAACGCACAAAACATTAAATAAAATGATGTACTGATGAGTAAGTCAAAGCCTATACAGTAACTAAGCCTGGTATAGATACGATAGCAGGGACTAATTCATATAGTTGGTCATCTTTTGTTTATCTCAAACATGCATATTTATCGTATCACGTCAAACATAAATTTGACGCAGCAGGAAGCAGTTTTTTGTTCACATATTCAACTCATTTGAGCCTCAATCGCCAATTCATGCTGTGGGTTAAGCAACCAATCTATCCATGCAACATATGCACATCAAAGTCCCAAGTATACATTTCCTCAACTAGTATACGATGAAAAATAAATTACTGCAATTATAAAATGACCTCTCTCTCCCGAGTCCCCGTGCTAACATACATCATATGATCCAAGTACTCTGCATTAAAACATGTTGATAACACTGGGCCCTGGGGCACTTTTTTACGCCAAGGTAAAATATGCTTTAGGTATCTTTGTTTAATAAAAAAATCCCATATTAATGTGGGCATAATGTCGATCTGACGTTAAATCCACATTTACTTGCCTACAGATAATGAACTCCCATAATTTAAAAGTGCTGGTTCGGCCCATTCACTCCAGTGTAAGAAGATGAATTATTTCTTACATTCAAGTTTTAGAGCCATGAGCTAATTAAGAAGCAAAAATTATAGTATAATTATCTAATCGATACAATAAGATCTCAAGCCCCATGCAAATCTTTTGAGACTAAGGAACAAGCTTACATCTACTGTTAATAACTTCATCAACAGTCTCTTGTAAATTTCATATTCATGTATAGATATGCATTACATAAAATATTTAAAATTTTAAAAATTAAATATATAAATACACAACGATATTCAATATATACATATTTTAAAACATTCAAATTTAAAAATAAAACTAAAGTAAAGGAATTTTTTTTTTCTTAAAAAAAAACTCCCTAGAAATCCATATGAAACAGTCAAATACTAGTATTGTTTATTATTACTTATAAGGCATATAAAGGCAAGCAATACGCTACCGACAAAGATTGTGTTTGATGAGTAGTAGAGTTGTCTATTGGTTCGATGGAAGAAATTCCGTTTGTTCCTGGAAAAGTTTTTGGGATCCACTACGCTTTTAATCTTCAGCAGCCTCACAAAATTGTCATTGAAGTACTTTTTTGCATACGACCTTCTTTATAGCTATTCTCTCTGTAATTCAAAAAGGACCTCCCCGGATTCTTGGAGTGACATAATCGTACAACATTTTAGATTGAGTTGTGAGGTTCTTTTCCACCGCACGCACTTTGAGGCATCGTAAGTGTACGGGCTTAAAATAGTATAATAACGAATTAAGGTCATCCCATATAAACTTAATTGAACTAGTGATTAAGTATATTAAAAATTCTCATTTTCATTTACGTTGAGGAAATCAAATAAAGAAACTAAAGATAAATTAAACAAGAGCAAAAATAGCAAATTTTAAAAGATTTCAATTGATAAAAACAACATATATAAAGCGGCTAATCCCTTCTTTAAGAAATATTTAGAGCATGTAACCACCCAAAATAAGTGCATTGAATATTATTTTGTTAATATATTGATGGATATAAGTATCTCCCAATCATTTATACCCCTTTCTCAAATTAAACTTGTTATTTCTAACAAATATATTCAAGAGATAAACAACGTTTAAATTCACTCTAATATAATTATATAGGTCCAATAGGTATATTCGTATCTTATTGACAAATTAGAATAAATTCTAATCCCGCGTTACTTAATCATATGATCCAATTAAGATCCTTCTCCCAAGATTAATAGAAATTCTCCAATTTCATACTTAGTAATGATCAAACATCTTCATAGACAAAACAAAAACATGATTAAGTAAACAAAATAATATTAAGCACAAATTAATGGTTCAAACATGCTCAAATCCTCAAATTACCTACTCTAGATTTTGCTCAAATCCTCAAATTAGCTACTTTAGATCCAAGAAAATCTAGCCACACATGTTGAAAATAAATCTCATTACAGCCAATAGGTTTGGAATTCAAAATCATGATGAGATGAGGAAAGAAAAACAAAGAGAGTAATTCTTTGCTACTGATTCGTGCTCCGAATCTTTCTTCTCTTCTTGCTTTCGGAGTTAATGGAAGAAGAAAATTGCAGCAGCATAAATCGACATCTAAGACAGAGGAAGCACACCACAAGATCCCAAATAGCGTCAGCTCATCTGGTTCCTGCTCATAGTTCACGTCTCAGGTTCCACAGTGAAGAAGACAAGTATTATTGTTGTGAATGAACAGTGAAAGTCGGCAGAACCCAGCTCTCACCGTCGACCACTCTGAATTTCAGGCGAAGAAGAAGGTGAGAAACGCCTTCTCTAATCTGCCTCCGATGAGGAAGGACTTTAAACGGTGAAGCTCGGAGCTCTGTCTCTGGTTTTCTCCTTAGAAGCACAATAAACAGTTCCAAGCACCACTCCTTGCGTTTCAGCGATAAAAATCCCACCAAGAAGACGATCCACAGTTGCAGGCTGCAGCCATCGTCTTCCTTTACTTTTTAGGTCTCTCCCTTTTCTTTTTAATCAAACGGTGTCGTCCCTGTTTATTCTCAAAACAAAGTTCACCACCTGCTGTTAAAAAGAGTTGTCAGAGAGGTGAAGGTGGTGAGTTGGGGAATCTCATTCCTTTTGTGTTCTTCTTCCTCTTGTTACAAAGTTTTAAAAAGGACTTGACGCTTGTCATCTATTCTTGAATCCACAACAATGTCTTAGAAACTCCGGAGTTTTTGCAAATATAGGGTCTGAAGTTTTATTGTGCAGACTTGTATAGTTTTGTGCAATTCTTGTGAGAATCATATTTGATAATTAGATATGTGAAAAAAGAAAACAGAGAGATGCTATGGGCAATGGCCATCAAATGCAAAAGATCTGTGTTGGATCGATATGTGTGAGAGATATTGGGACGAAGAGTGCATAGCTAGTCAAGAGCCATTGAGAATGGCGATGCCATCTCTTCTAAGGGGGAAGCGTCGCAGACGATGGCAAGGAGATACAGGGCGTTTTTTAATGTTAAATGGACAATTTAACCTATGGGTAAAAAATATATACTGCGTGTGTTTTCAATATAAGATTTAATTAATTTTTTAAGAGATTGATTAAGAAAGCTAAATAAATTACTTAATAGGATATATTGTATATCATTAGATTATATATCATTTAATAAGTTAAACAATTTAATTTTAAAAAATGATAAATATAAATATTTTGAGTAGTTTATTTAGTTTCCTTAAAATCTAAAAAATTGTGAATTGGGTCTTATATTATAAAATTATAAGAATATATAGGATGCCATGAAAGATGTCATTTGTGTTATATTGATATGATGTGTCTACTTCCATTCAAAAGATAACAAGGAATTCATGGTAAAAATATATTAGGGGTTAATTATAAACTTTAAAATTAATGTGAGTGAGGTTATATACAACAAACCTAAAATTTATGGGTTTTTATGTAATTTAGCTTTTTATCCAAGTAACCTTTTAATGGGGAACGATTTTTCCCCCCGAAAGTATCGTAAGAGAAAAACTTAAAACTTTTTTCCCCCTAAATTGAAAGGAAAATATGATAGACAGAATGTAAAAGTTGAGATCCCCTGTTATAGAGGGTAGCTCAAAGCACCATTGATCGTATTTTATTATTTACGATACGTTCATTGTGGCCTGTATTAAAGTGACAGATGTGTAACTAGTAACTCGTGGGTTGTTAGTCTGTTATGAGTTATTTCTAAGGTTTAGTTAAGTATACACGTCAGCGTTTGTTAGACTAAGCCTTTGCCGATATATAATGTACTCTTCTCATATTACTAATGAAATAAAGATCCAGATCTATTGCTCCATTATATTCGCTGTTGTTCTAGCTAGCATGGTACCAGAGCTAGACACTACTCCCACCACCGGTGATAGAGCAATCTTAAGACGTTGCCGTAGGACAATCTTCTTCCAATCAGATTGATCTCTTACACAAAAATGTCTATAATCACTGTATCTCTAATGGAGAGGTGACAACAATTACATATGCCTCATCTCTGGTTGTGAATCGTGGCTTCTCTAATAAGAAGATCACAGCGAAGCTGGATGATAACAACTTCCTCCTTCAGAAGTAACATGTCTATTTTATGGTCAAACAACACAAAATGATTCATTACTTCTGGAACTTGTTGGCCTTCAAACAGCGGCGCAGATCTTGTCAAATATGAATAATCTGATGCAAAAAATTTATCGCATCGCAATCGATTGAAAACTTAGCGTAAGGGCGAACTTCTGATGCGAGATTATCTTGCCAATCTCAAATCAATATGTGTTAAGTGTATTCTTCGCTATCTTGTTGGTACTACTAATTTTGGATTGTTAATCAAGCCTCTCACACATCTATACGTGCAAGAATTAGCTGATGTGGATTGGGCTACTAATAGAGAATGTCGTCGCTTGATTAGTGGATATATTGCCCTTATTTTGGGACCAATCCTGTTACTTGGGCTTCAAAGACGCAATGTGGGTTATGACCCGCTCCGAGAAATGCTTGTGGCGATTGCTAAAGCACCTATTGTGTGGTGTGACGATTTAGGCAACGTGGCTCTAGCTACTAATCCAGTCCTACATTATAAGACAAAGCATGTTGAAATTGACATTCACTTTCTTTGTGAAAAGGTAGCTGCTGGTTTTATTCAAATTGGTTATGTGCCTTCTTCTGATCAGGTAGCTAATGTTCTGACGAAGCCCCTAGGCAAAGCATTGTTCAAGCATTTTAGTGCAAGATTGAACATCACCAACAACCAACAAGGGGAATATTAGAGTAACTAATATGTAACTAGTAATCTGTGGATTGTTAGTCTGTTATGAGTTAGTTCTAGTCAAGTGTACACGTCAACGTCTGTTAGACTAAGCCTTTGGCTTTCTTTATGTAGTGTCCTCCTCGCATTACTAATGAAATAAGATCCAGATCTATTACTTCACTGTATTCTCTGTTCTTTTGGCAATCTGTGCCTGTGGGGAATGTGGATTCTTATAGCCCCATTCATTATCAAAAGTTGACCACCAAAACATATCAGGATGTTCGTGATATGTCCTTTGAATTATATTTGAAGATTTTTTTCAGACTTCATTCAGTTCTAACTTCTCACAAGTAGCTAACAATGTCTACATAAAACAAAAATAAAATTGTAGGAGGCAACATCATTCTGCACCACAGGCCTTAAACCAAAAATAAAACATCAATAACAGTTCAACTATCTCCTCCTCCACCTCTGAAGCAATAAACTCCTAACGTAACTGAGAATTTCATAGAAGGTTGGATACTTGGATTGCAAAACACACTTTGAATCTATCAAAAGCTTCTGCATGCTTAATTGTTTCTGCAAAATGCCAAGAGTATCGCCTTTGTCATTTGAGAGTGAACAAAAATGAATCATCCTTCCTTGGTCAAAAGTTGAGTCTACTGACATTGTTTAAAATAAAGTTCACACATGAACCAATGAGAAAAGTGTCTGTAGCTGTAGTAATCCACTGTAGTATTGCGAAGTCTCTTTTCCTCTTCTTTTGGGGAATGGAGGATGACCAACACTCAAAGCAATGGCGCCAATTTATTCCAGGCATGACTCATGAGGCTGTCAAAGGATAAAGCAAAATATCATTAAATGCAACAAACACCACTATGAGATGCCAACAAAAACTGATGGTACACCCTTTAACTCAAGTATTACCAATAAAAGACAAAAAACCAGCTATCATATTGCTTTGCCTCTGCCGCTTTTACTATCAAGATACAACGCTTCAGCTTTCTATGACTGTTGTATACCTACCCTATCTCAGTATGTCATTGACAAATGGAATTGTATTATTTTTGTTAGCCTCCACTTCACTGTTTCGCTAACTACAAATGGCAGACTCATTCACCTTCATAAGGTTCTTCTCTTCATAACGTGAGAGGGTTGATTTACATATTTAATTTGAAGGGAACTTTAAATCTGCATGCAGTTCCATCTTGATTGTCTCTACCTGAATCTTCTGCCCTCTGCCACATGTAAGTTGAAGCATCATAGCATTGTGTACAAAGTGTATAATGGAAAAAAAGCATAAAGTTAGACTATATTTTTTTGTGAGCCTTCTCATTGCAAGCATAAGACTATTAAGTTGTTTTATAATTTTTCAGAAAAGCGGATACACATTGACCTTTTTCTATCAGCATAAGATAATAGTACGGAAGACGTCATAAAAAGTAGCAAGGACGAAGAAATACTTCATTGAAAAACACCAGCATATCAACATTCTTTTCTTTCAAAAGATACATGCATTAATAACTTCACAAAATGTAGCAGATACAAATACATAGAGGAAACAAAACAAAATAACATGATAGAAAGCTACAGATACAAAATGAAGCAACAAGCCTACAAGTAAGTAAAATAGGAAAAAAACAAGGAAAAATAAAAAATCTTTTTGGTGTAAAAATGACTTAAAAAGCTATAGATACAAAATGAAGTTAACAACAACAATTCACGCTACAAGTCGAAAAAGAAAAAATAGGAAAAAAACAGGATTTTCCCCACCACCACCCATTGAAAGTCTGGTGGGCGAAGAACCATCGGCATCTATATTAGTCTCTCGAGCCTCCAAAGGTAGAAGGGACAACAAAACAGGTGTCGATTGTGAAATCCACCCAATAGGGAACACCCCTTAATAAGCATCAGCTGTAAGAAGATCCGCAACATAGTTGCCCCATCTTGAGCTAAAGGTGATGGAGAACCCAACCTTAGAAGACAAAAGACAAATAATATCCTAGACAATATTTCTATTCCTCTAATCAAACAAATCCGGTGACTTTTCATTAAAACAGGTATGCAAAGGGAGGAAATCAGTTTCAAAAACCACTCTATCTTGTCCTAGATCCACAGTTAGTAGTAGAGCCCTTTTCGAAGCAAAGGCTTCAGTCATTAAAGTAGAAATTGATTTAATTTTGTCCACATATCCTCATCTAAAGAAGCCAAAATGATCACAACAGATTATCCTAATAGCAACATCATTCTCAATCGGTGAAAAGGTGCTATCACAATTAATTTTAAGGCTACTTGATATAGGAGGGAACCATTTAATGTTAGGACCATCACAACCCCTCAACAAAACAAAACCCTTTATGCACCATGTCATAATTAGCCCAAAATTCAAAATTACTTTTCCTAGCCAATTCAATAACAACAATAGTCGGTTATCTATGATCAAAAACCATTTCATTTCTAATTTTTCATATAAACCATAGAATCCAACAAATTAAAGACAAAACCTGTTTACTTAGAAGACATACTTGTCATCAAAATCCACCAAGCATTATTATTAGAGATTTTGGAGGCATCAAATCTAGCACTCAGCGATCAACCAAACCAAATGTATCGAGTCCAAAGGCAAAGAAAAAATAAGTGTTTAATAGTCTCCTCCTCTCTTGCACAAAACTGGACACTGTCTATTTGGGTAGCTTTTTCTCTGAAACAAGGCTGAATTAGTAGTAATGACATTACTCAAGAGACAGACGCTAGATAAATTGTTGTACTCGCGGGATTATCCTAATCTTCCAGATCGAATTCCAACATGTAGTGGGTATGACCGTCGAGGACCTCGCTTTATTCACATTAGTAGAATTCTCAGCTTTTTTGCAATGGTATCCCAACTTCATCTTATACTTTCCATTCTTGGCACTAGTTCATACCAACTTGGCTTTCAACCATTGGTGGGAATAAAGATTTCATATATAGCCCACTTGATTTCATCCGGTAGATATTGGCTAATAGGAGTGATCAGATCTCATTCACCATCAACTATAAGGTCACAGACTTTTCCCCTTACCACAAGAGGATCATTATTCTTACTTGGTTTCTCCAGGAAATCAACCTTAGATACGGGCTAATAGTAGGTCTTTTTTTGAGAAAATTTCTTCCATCACTACGATATCTTGTAGCCTTTCTCTGCATCAATAAATTCACCTCTAGGAAAATACATACTTTTCAGCACTTTAACCCAAACCAGTTCATTCGGACTCACCAATAACCTCTAAATTGTTTTAGTCAAAAGTACATCATTCATGATTATAAGGTCCCGAAAGCCCATACACCCTGTACTCTTCCTTGTAGCCAAAAGTGCATCATTCATCATTCATGGTGCACTGTGTAGCTAACACGTGACATGCGCCCTCGACGAGAAATTTCTTCATGCTCCTTTTTTTGAACCTCCGCCGCTACCTTATTTGCTGTCACGTTCACTTTGGCAGTTTTAATCCCTAAAGTGTCGGCGTCAACAACAAACTCTAAAATTATAATTTTTTTTTGCCAGTACGTCCTGATTCTTATTTACTTTAATTTACCCAAGAGAAACAAGAGATATTAAAAATTAATGCATTTCAATATGATTGTTTTGTTACTGGCCAAAACAAAAAAAAATCTAATTCATTAATATTTAACTAAACTCTAAAAATCTACACAAAATCATAAGAAAATAAATTATAGTTTAATTAAGCTCAATTAGTTGCAAACTTGCAATTTATAATTTTAAAAGACTGAATGAAGAGGATAAAAATATATGAAAATATGATTTATTAATAGGAAAAATTATAATAAAGGACCTAAGAAAAATAATATTTATTAAGAAGGACCATTAAAAATGATAATTATTTTGAAGGACAAAAAACTAAAAAAATAAAAATAAAAAGACCAAATTGTCCTCAATAATATTTCTTATATTTTCTCTAACTGAATCAAAATTTAAAGTAATTAATGGATTGACAAATAGAGAACAATTCAAATAACAGGTTGTCTTTCATACATCCTTTTTTTTTGGTCAAAGGTCTTTCATACATCCTGATATGCAAAGCAAGCATATAATAATTGCCTTTCATTTTCTCGCAGTACACGATGACACCAGGCCACAAGACCCCATTACTGTGATAGTTAGCGGTGTCCGCAATATTGCAGTTATATAGGACTATGAGGACCAATCTTTAATTTATTTCTGATTCAATTCAGATTTCAGAAATCAATTCAAGCCCTTTTGCAGCCTCTGAAGCAAGCTTTTTTATTGTTCAACAAAATGAGGGCAATTGAATCTAAATATAATCCACTTCGTCCCTTAGATCCTCTGATGTTGCTCTTAAACGTCAGTGATCGAATGACCGGCGTGTTGCTACGCCGCATCTGTTTATTTGAATAGGTCTTCAACTGTATGGAATCAATTGTTCTCCGTTGTTTTGTTTATGCAATCAAAAAAGAATAATGAGGTCGTTTGAATTAATTTTTATTTGTTATTATCTACCAATCACTCCAAATTCTAATTCAGTTAGAGATAATATAATAATATAAATCTGAAATCTATCTAAGTAATTTAGTTTTTCTATTTTAAGGTTTTAATTTCTGGTTCTTCAAAATAATTAACATTTTTATGGTCTTTCTTAATAAATATTATTTTTCTTAGGTCTTTTAGTATAATTTTTCCTTATTAATATATCAAATAATAACTTCATTTATTAATAATTAATAAATTTAATTAAAATGAGTTTATATGGTCAAATATGAATATTTTTTATTCATTTTAATTATTACCAGTCTGATCCGGACCCCGTATGATTCACCTATCCTTGAAACCACACCCACCGACCACCGTTTGAACCTTGTTGTGTAGTAGTTTCAAAGTCAACCGCCTTGAACTGGGAAAAATCTCCGCCGCCAAATCGGAGGAAACAATCCGATACTTTGAACACTATTCGTCCTGCATATGTTTCAGGATAAAGTTTTGGCATGATATTTTCTTGTTCTAAGTTGGGTGGGTAGACTTTAAGCTGATGGAAGAAGTTTCTCACGTAATAAATTGAAAATTTTGATAAGCAATAGGAGTATATATATATTTTAAAAGTTTGAAGTTAAATCATGTCGTGTTTTTATATAGTCTAATTGATTTTTCTCCCGGGATTCACTCCTTCCTATGTTATGTCCCATCGCATCTCCTCCACTGACTTTTGGGCCCCCACTAGAAGAAATTTCCTTGATTAGGAATTAGAGTTTAGTTTAGTTGCGACTATGAGTTGCAGTACAATGTTTGTTTAAAACTTAATTTTATTCAGAATTGAATAATAAAAAAGGCAAGGATATGTAAGCAAATGAAGGATGGATAACAGTTAACCCATGCTTCAATTCCTGATGCGTACGGGTATTGACTTGTTTGGAAGCACAGGAATACTCTGCTCGTTTCTGAAATAGTTTTGTGGATCCACTGCGCTCTTCACCTTCACCAGCCTCTTGAAATTGTCGTTGAAGTACTTCCTTCCATACACCTCACCTTCTTCAAAGCTCTCCTCCCCAAAGTTATTCGTCCCAATGTCCAGGTCTCTGTAATTCAAGAAGGCGCTCCTCGGATTCTTTGACACAAACGCCGTCATATAACTGTACAGCCTCCTTGCCTGAGTTACGTAGTTCTTCTCCGCCTCACTTCCTGCCTCATCCCAGCTCACTGAGTACTGAATCTTGAACAGATTCCCCGCCCTATGAGGAAACGCCGTCGCATCTGATGGAATCTGGCTCATTCTTCCCCCGTAAGGATTGAAAACAAACCCTGTTTTCCCCACTTCTATCATCTTCTTCCATATCCATTCCAAACCGTCCCTCGAGATTGGTGTCTGAACGTAATCTGACTTCCTCTTGAGGAACTTGGCCGAGTTCAGGGCCCTGTCAAGAAACACCTCTGGCTTCGTTCCTAAATCGAAATTCGACCACCACATCATCGCATCAATCCAGCTCGTTTCGTTACAGTTTTCTTTCTTCAGGCCCAGCACAGGAAACTCCTTGTCCAACAGCTTCACCAGCTCCTCGGATCGTCCCAGAAACATTGTCACCACCGAAGCTCTTATTGTCTTTTGATTCTTGTTCACCTTAGAAGTCACAGGCTGTAAAAGCAGCCTCATGAAAAGCCTGTCATCTGTACGAGGAGCAACATCTTGCCACTGCACCACAAGATCGGTGGCGTTTTCTTCCAATGTCTTCTCAACTCGAAACACTGTTACAATCTCTGGCACGCGGACGAGTTTCAGAGTGAAGGACAGTATAACGCCAAAACTACCGCCCCCTCCTCCTTTAATCGCCCAGAAAAGATCTTCTCCCATGGATTCCTTGTTTAAAATTCTGCCATTCACATCAACAATTGTGGCGTCTATAATGTGATCCACGGACAAGCCATACTTGCGAAGCATGTTGCCGTACCCTCCTCCGCTCAGATGGCCTCCGACGCCGACGGTGGAACACACACCTGCCGGAAATCCGTGAACCTTGCTCTTTTCCCAAATACGGTAGTATAACTCTCCGAGGGTGGCACCCGATTGGACGACGGCAACCTCGTTTTGGATGTCGACGGAGATGCTTCTGAGGTTGAAGAGGTCGAGGATGATGAAGGGTTGGTCGGAGATATAGGAGGCCCCGATTAGTAAATTTTTTTAAAAAACTTATTATTGTGGTAAAAAATGCCAAAAAAAAAAGGCAAGGATATGTAAGCAAATGAAGGATGGATAACAATTAACACATGCTTCAATTCCCGATGCCTACGGGTTTTGACATGTTTGGAAGCACAGGAATACTCTGCTCGTTTCTGAAATAGTTTTGTGGATCCACTGCGCTCTTCACCTTCACCAGCCTCTTGAAATTGTCGTTGAAGTACTTCCTTCCATACACCTCACCTTCTTCAAGGCTCTCCTCCCCAAAGTTATTCGTCCCAATGTCCAGGTCTCTGTAATTCAAGAAGGCGCTCCTCGGATTCTTTGATACAAACGCCGTCATATAACTGTACAGCCTCCTTGCCTGAGTTACGTAGTTCTTCTCCGCCTCACTTCCTGCCTCATCCCAGCTCACTGAGTACTGAATCTTGAACAGATTCCCCGCCCTATGAGGAAACGCCGTCGCATCTGATGGAATCTGGCTCATTCTTCCCCCGTAAGGATTGAAAACAAACCCTGTTTTCCCCACTTCTATCATCTTCTTCCATATCCATTCCAAACCGTCCCTCGAGATTGGTGTCTGAACGTAATCTGACTTCCTCTTGAGGAACTTGGCCGAGTTCAGGGCCCTGTCAAGAAACACCTCTGGCTTCGTTCCTAAATCGAAATTCGACCACCACATCATCGCATCAATCCAGCTCGTTTCGTTACAGTTTTCTTTCTTCAGGCCCAGCACAGGAAACTCCTTGTCCAACAGCTTCACCAGCTCCTCGGATCGTCCCAGAAACATTGTCACCACCGAAGCTCTTATTGTCTTTTGATTCTTGTTCACCTTAGAAGTCACAGGCTGTAAAAGCAGCCTCATGAAAAGCCTGTCATCTGTACGAGGAGCAACATCTTGCCACTGCACCACAAGATCGGTGGCGTTTTCTTCCAATGTCTTCTCAACTCGAAACACTGTTACAATCTCTGGCACGCGGACGAGTTTCAGAGTGAAGGACAGTATAACGCCAAAACTACCGCCCCCTCCTCCTTTAATCGCCCAGAAAAGATCTTCTCCCATGGATTCCTTGTTTAAAATTCTGCCATTCACATCAACAATTGTGGCGTCTATAATGTGATCCACGGACAAGCCATACTTGCGAAGCATGTTGCCGTACCCTCCTCCGCTCAGATGGCCTCCGACGCCGACGGTGGAACACACACCTGCCGGAAATCCGTGAACCTTGCTCTTTTCCCAAATACGGTAGTATAACTCTCCGAGGGTGGCACCCGATTGGACGACGGCAACCTCGTTTTGGATGTCGACGGAGATGCTTCTGAGGTTGAAGAGGTCGAGGATGATGAAGGGTTGGTCGGAGATATAGGAGGTTCCCTCATAATCGTGGCCACCGCTCCGGATTTTGATTTGAACACCGATGGATTTGGCACAAATAACAGTGGCCCGCACATGGGATTCCTTCAGAGGGGTTACGATGATGGAGGGTTTTGGGGTGGAGGAAGTGTTGAATCTGGCATTTCTGATGTAATTCTCAAGAACTGAAGTGTAGGAAACGTTGGTTTTAGCATATACAATGTGGGAGACATTGTCGGATGGATCTGTGTTTTTGTGCAGACAGTCAAGGAAGGGGTTGTAAATGGAAGAGTCTGCAAAAGAAACAGAGACATGAAGAAGAAGTAGAAGAAGAATGAAAGAAAGAGCTGGTGCTTGAGTCATGGGTAAAATTACTGGTAGATATGTGTGGGTGTGAGGAACGAATGAATTTTGAGAAAAAAAAAAAGAGAGGAATGAATGAATGGATCAAGAGAAACCGAGAAGAGATCTTTTTTAATAATACAGTGAGTGGGATAACGGGTTGACGAAGACGACGTAGGGTTGGGTCCCACGAAGCACCTAACACTTGCCATAAGTAGGATCTCCTCGTGAGAAAAGTAAACTTTGGCTCATCATCTTACGCGGACCAACGGGAGTCATTAACTTTTCCTGTTCGATCAGTTGTGGTCGTTGTTTTACTTTTCTAATTAACGATCCAATCCCCACGCTCTCATTCATCCCCTCAGGAAGTTTTTTGGGGAATACAATTTCCTCACAGACCTGAGTCACATCCATGCGTTGCACAGTCATAATAAATTCATCATTAATTTAGATTAGGCAACTCTAATTTATGTTTAACATGATTTTCGTTTTCTGTTTTTAAATCATAAGGGGAAAGATAGATAATAACACGGTTTTCACATATGAATAATTTGAATCCAAGGAATATAAATATCAGATGTCTTGGAATTTCCTAGAAGGTGATTACTGATTAATTGTCCATAAGCGCAAATTACGTTATTGATAATGGAGTCAAAACTTTGAACTAATAAACAATATTCAGAGCCAGAAACTATGACATTGGTTTACTGCCCACATGCATGCTCCTTTTATTATGCAGCGGAGCCCGCTCTTTTTTTATGTCTTGATTTTAATGCTGTTTAAGAACTTCTATGACATTAGCTAATAGACTAATCAGTAAAACACTTGATCACATGAAGTTTTTCTTTCGTTTTGGTCTTATTTTATTCAGAAAAAGGACATCAAATATTGTATTAATTGTAATTGTTATTATTAATTTATAGTAATACTAATACTAGTAATATTTATAGCATTTATCGATTTGTCAACCGGGATGAATTCAGAAAATTTATGAAGAGTAGGCACTAATGACGAGGGGATTTGGGGGTTTGGGGACATTACCCTAAATTTTTTTTCAAAGAAAGTTTTAAATATAATGCATTAAAAAAAAGAATATAAACAAAGAAAAGAATATTAAAAAATATTCACGAAATCGTATGAATATCGATGATGTAATAAAAAATAATTATTTTTTTGTCATTTAAAAAAGGTAAGTGCGGTTAAAAACGCATCTTTACATAAATTACAAATGTGGACATTCAATAAGTTTAGTGATATATTTTAATAACAAAAGTATATTACAATAAAAATAATTACAACGTCATCCTTCTACGCCTTTTTTTGGAATTTCATCATAATTGTCTTATTATCAACTTATCAAATACATTTTTTTCAATATCGAAGACTAAACAATCATTCAACCATTTATCCCTCATCCAATTACGAAGTGTAGTATTCATATATTAAGGGTGGACAATCATTCAAACATGTATTAATTTTTTATTTTTTATTTTGAAAAAAAAATTCTCCAATTTAAGGGTGGGCACTTACCCCTAGTCTTATACCTGGTCCGCCCTTGTCTGTAGCCGTTGTTTCTTCAGTGGGTCGAAATGAATTTTAAAACATTAGTATAATCAGTTATGTTTGAATTCATTATTAAACCGGACCAAACAAAAATTATCCACGTATTTCTGGGCCTTCGTTTCGTATTTAATCTGAAGTTGACAATTTCCATTTCATTATAATTGTAGACCCCAAAAGCAAAAGAGGAAGCAGCTCATGCATTATGAATGGAGTTGCTGGTTAGTAAAAATAAATAGCTTAAGCTGAATATGGTAGCTCCATATTTTGATTATTTTCAAATTAGCCGGGCGATATAATATGATGCGTGGCATAGCCTGGTGCGTGAAAAGATCCGCAAATGATCTTTCCAGTAATGAAACCTCGAGCTAGTCAGCTTAATTTGCGGCGCTTCTTAATTAGTACTACACTGAAATCAAATATTAACGTAAGAAATCAGAATTAAATTTGACATGATTTTATATTGATATTTGAACACTCTGAACAAATATTAGTTGTTTCTATTTTTAATGACGCTGTTCAAACAAAACAAAGTCTGAACACGGAAAAATCGGTGATTAAGTACGATAAATCCCTTGTATAGTACGTTGCGTGATTGAAAATCATTAGGAAAGCAATAAAATAGGCAATTGGAGAAGCATCAAACAGGGAAGTGATCAGAATAGAGAACTGGGAAGGACAACGTTGACATGTGAAAATGGGACGAAGCGGGGTGAATTGTTGGGGTCAAAGAAGGAACAAGTGGGGAAGGAATATTATGAGGAGCTAAAAAGTAGAACGCGTAAAGCAATAAATGTGAATAGTACAGCAAGTAACGCGTTGAAGAAACTTGATATTGAAGCCGTCACATTTGATAATTAATTGAGAAATGAATGAACGGAGAGCAGGTTTGGCAAAATAAATATCTCTCTTGTCTGTATATATATATTGAAATTAAAATGGAATGAGTGGACGGAAGATGAGAGAATAGAAATTTATGGTGGAGAAATTTCCACTAAGGAGAGGCAGGCAAGAGAGACGGATCGGAGTGAAATATAATGCACGGTGGTTTTCATTTGAGAGACTAGTTTGGGATCCAAAATAGAAAAGTATTAGTAAATTAAACTCGATCAGAAAGAAATAGCTGAATTATGTGTATCTGTGGAGGTGGTGTTTTTTTTTTTTTTTTTTTTTTTTTTTTTTTTTTTTTTAAAAAATATTTTTCCTGAAAGAATTAATGGGTATTTGAATTGAATATTCACTTTGAGTCATGTATATATATATTTATGCAATGCTATTCCTTTTTTTTTTTTTTGGTCTTCTCAAGTTCTCATTCTCTCATCAAATTTGTGAAGACAAGTTACAATGGGTCTATGTTATGTTATGACAGGCCCAAGTTACCAAAACTATGAGTCTATATATTTGTAGAATATGAGTTTTTTAATACATACGATAGATGTCATAATCTTGTACATTCTAAGGTTAGTAACCTTACTATAAAAGGTTAAAATGCAAATTCACCAATAAACTATTAGGCCAGGAGCACCCAACACAAAAAACAATTAAAAGGACCAAAAATACCAACAAACAATTACAAAGGGCCAATTATCACAATTCCGTTAGGTGTAAACTGACGGCGTTACAATCCTTCGACTCTAGAATCATCTCAATTTGCTTCATCTCCATCTCCATTCGCATACTCTCAATCTCCCTTGCCATCTCCATCTTCATCTGCTCCATCTTCACAAACCCATCGCCCAGAACCTTAATTGCACACACCATCTCATTCACAGAATGTAAATTTACATGAATCTGAATAATATTTATATCCCTACCACCAAAAGAAGGATTTATTCCCAAGGCAAGGTAAGATACAAAACAGCCAACGAACTAGTTGACCAAAACTATGAAAAATTGGATTAAGAAAAAATTTCGTCTTCCCAGAGATATCCAATTTCCACAAGATATAATACCACCATATATTTGTTCAAAATAAATCTAAATGGTAACCCCGACTGGACCGTGCGAAGCCTACACACACATTTAATTTGTGAAGGATTTTGTAAGACTTATACAGTATGGGTATGACATGGTGAAAAAATATCAAGTGGGTCTCAACATGGGGAAGTGGCCTTTGATGATAATGACACGGATATGGATGATCGCATAGAGGACATTATTCGTGAAGTAGGAGAAGAGGCTTTTCATCAATCACATGCATATGGTAATATGTGCGGTGATCGAGACCTGCTATACCCTGGGTGTAAAAAATACCAATTGTTGAACGCTGTATTGAAATTGGTAAGCTTGAAGGCACATCATGGATGGAGCGACAAGAGTTTTTCTGAAATGCTTGAGGCTTTTAAGGACATGTTTCTGGATGATAATGTGTTGTCGCATCGATACTATGATGCTAAGAAAATACTTTGTCCACTGGGGATGGAGTACAAAAAGATCCATGCATGCCCGAATGATTGCGTATTGTATAGAAAAAAGTTTGAAGAGAAGCAGAATTGTCCGATATGTGAAACCCCAAGGTACAAGTCAAATAAGGGGCTCGCAAAAGTGTTGTGGTACCTTCCAATCATACCAAGGTTCAAGCGGTTGTTTGCGAATGAAAATGATGCAAAAAATTTGAGGTGGCATGTAGATGAGAGGATTTCTGATGGAAAGCTTCGACATCTGGCCGATTCTTCTCAATGGAAGAAAATCGATAATTTATTTCCGAACTTTGGCGAAGAACCTAGGAACCTTAGGCTTGCCCTTAGCACGGATGACATGAATCCATATGGAAGCCTTAGCAGCATACATAGTTCATGGCCTGTACTCCTGATTATTTACAACTTATCTCCTATGTTATGCATGAAACAAAGTACATCATGCTGTCTATGTTGATTTCGGGCCCAAAACAACCCGGAAATGACATTGATGTTTACCTTCAGCCCTTGATTGAAGACTTGAAGGAGTTGTGGGAAGAAGGTCTCGATGTTTTTGACTCTTTCAAGAAGGAGGTGTTTAAATTGCGAGCCATGATATTATGTACTATAAACGACTTCCTAGCATATGGGAACTTGTCAGGGTATAGTGTAAAAGGCCGTAAAGCATGTCCGGTTTGCGAAGAAGGCATACGCTACCGTCAACTTCAACGTGGAAGAAAGACGATTTATCTTGGACATAGGAGATTTCTTAGACGGGGCCACCCATATCGTCGATTAAAGAAAGCCTTTTTTGGTGGCCAAGAGTATGAAGATGCTCCGGATGACATTGATTTCGGGGAGCAAGTTTATGAAAAGGTGAAAAATATCAATGTCATCTTCGGTAAGACTGCAAAGAGTAGAAAAGAAAGAAATATATGGAAAAAGAGATATGTATTCTTCGATATTCCATATTGGCACAATCTTGATGTGAGACACTGTATTGATGTCATACATGTGGAGAAAAACGTATGTGATAGTATTGTTGGCATGATTCTCATCATATAAGGTAGTTTCAAGGATGGTGTGAAGGCAATATTGGATTTGCAAGTAATGGGAATACGCGAAGACTTACATCCAAGGCCATATGGGAAGAGAACTTATTGTCCCCCGGCTTCTCATACTTTGTCTAAGGATGAGAAACGAAGTTTTTGTGAGTGTTTACATGGCACAAAAGTTCCCTCGGGGTATTCTTCAAATTTTAAGAGGCTTGTATCGATGAAGGACTTGAAATTAGTAGGCCAAAAGTCTCATGATTGTCATGTCTTGATGCAATGACTACTCCCGTAGCTATTCGAGGCATCCCGAATATGATCTTTGGGTCGTTTTGACTAGACTTTGTGTCTTCTTCAATGCGGTTTGTAGTAAAGTTTTCGAGATTGAAAAGTTGGATGAATTGGAGAATGAATGATATCTTATCTTGTGCCACCTTGAGAAGCTTTTTCTTCCTACATTTTTTGACATCATGGTTCATCTAATTGTTCATCTAGTGAGAAAGATAAAATTGTGCGGCCCTATCCATTTACGGTGGATGTACCCAATTGAAAGATCTATGAAATTCCTAAAAGGGTATGTGAAGAACGCATACTGGCCAAAAGCATCAATTGTTTAGAAATATGTTTCTGAAGAAGCCATGGAATTTTGTCAAAATTATTTGGCTAAATTAAGACATATTGGGCGTCAGCTTGCTGAAGGGGGTAGACGAGGGACTTTGGTAAAGAGTATGGATCCTGATGAATTGTCACAAGTCCACTTATACATCTTGAATAATGTTGATGAAGTTCAAGCCAACATAGCTGCACATAAAGAAGCTGTAAGGAAAGAAAATCATCGAATGATTTGAATAAAGGTTGATTAGGGAGCATAACGAGAACTTTTGCAAACTGGTTCAAACAAAAGGTCGAGGGAGAGGAATGTGTTTCTGATACAATCAAATGGTTAGCACGTGGTCATGAGGTTGATGTCATAAGTTGGAATTCGTATGCGATCAATGGTTATACATTTTACTCGAAGTCCCTAGATGATAGGAGCACCGTCCAGAACAGTGGTGTTATGTTAGAGGCTGAATCTATGTACTTCTCCAGTTCGAAAGACAAGAGGCCTTTATTGGCAGTCATGCCATATTATGAGGTTATTGAAGAGATTTGGGAGGTGGACTATGTTAAAATTAGATTTTCCATTTTCAAATGCAAGTGGGTTAATGTCAATAATGGTGTTCAGATCGATCGGTTAGGATTTACATTAGTCGATGTCAATGGTAGAAGTTTTGGAGATGAACATTTTATTATGGCAGACCAGACGAAACAAGTGTTCTATATCACCGATCAAGAAAATAAAATGTGGTGTAGCTCTCCAAGGAAAAATGGTCATTGATATTGATGAGGAAAGTCATTCAAATTATGGTCTTCCGAGAGTACTCATTTTTCAAGGGTCTAGGATATGAGCGAAGAAGATGAAGCGGATAATGAACCCGGCATAAGAAATGATCATCAAGAAGGGATATGGGAGGATATCACTTTATAAAAGAGTCAATTCATAAGGTAATATTCATATGCGGAATTATTTGAAAACTTTAAGGTTTTAACTATATTATATTCCTTCTATATGTTCTTAAACAATGTCACTGACTATGAAGTTTGTTCTTGTTTTATTTTTGTGGCAGGATCCGATCCAAGGAGGCATGTTATAAAAGAGGATGTTACGTTGTTGGGTGTGAATCAGATGAAGGCATGATGAATATTATATTAGGCATGAATATATGTTGTATTTGTAACTTATTGTATTTGTAAGTAAGTTATCTTATTATATTGTATAAATTAATTTAGGTGTTGTAGTCATAGTATAATCATTAATTAAGAAGCCACATAACTCATGGTGAATAATATTTGTATTCTTTTTCCCAATTTAATTTATTCATAATTGTTCATAACTTGTAGCTTAAAGTATCGACTTTTATGTGCTGGATTGGGTGGTGGATTTGTGTATATATATGATTAGGAAGAACAAAACGGGGAAAAAATTCGGGAAAATTTAGACCAGGAAATAAATACGCCTGGGTTTTAAATGTTCAATGCTAAAGAGAATGTATTTATATGTCCGGTCTTAAAGGTCATGTGTACATATTTGATATTCAGCCAGTCTTAAAAGTTGGTGTTTTAAGACCGGTGTATTTATAAGTCCAGTCTAAAAATTTAATTTTTTAAGACCGGATGTATTTACAATCCAGTCTTGAAAGTCAGTCTTTTAAGACCGCGTATAATTAGTCATCAGGTCTTAGAAGCCGCTATTTTTCGTATAGGATTTATTTTTGTCCGATTCTTAAAAGTTGAGTTTTAGGACCGAACAAAAAATATTTGCTTTTTATTTAGTACGACTTTTAAGACCTAATGTTTTAAATATCCGGTCTAAAAGAGTTTCTTTAAACCAGGTTCGTGTCCGGTCTTAAATGTGACTTTTAATACCAAATTTAACAAGGCCGTCATGGGTCCGTCTTACGACGCCTCTTTTGTCCAGTCTTAAAACCCTTTTTTACACTAGTGTTCCTCTTTCATTTTAATTTTCTTCTGCGCTCGATCTAACTTCAAGTTTCCATTTAAAATGGCATCAGCTTCATTATATTTTTCCGAGCGGCTCTACCACTAGAACAGTCTAAAAGCAAAAACAATGAGCCGCTCGTCTCTCCCGGTCCGGCTACAAAAAGACTGGTGGCGGGTCTAGTGGTTCAGTCAACAACCAACGTGAGAAGAAGTTATTGCATACTTGTGATTATTAATTTCGTGGAAACACAGGTTTCGCTACTCATGACTGCCTTCCTGTCCTGCCCCACTTACTTTTATTCACGTTCATGTAACATGTTCCCCTTTAGGCCCACCACGTGCACTGCCTCCCCCATTTGCACTCCAATTCTCTTGTAGCTAGGAGTATTAATAATTCCCTTCTTTCTCTCCACTTTGCCCATCCCAATTATATATGTGCGTCTCTGCATTCCCCATAGATTACCTATTCTAGCCACACATGCACACTGAACGACTAAATATATCAAAACACAGCTCTCAAATTAATAATTGAAATGCTTCATATATATATGATATCAATTTTAATTACTTTTAAAAGAAAAAAAATTAATTTCCTTTTCATATGGCGGGCAAGTGTTGCGAATAACGTAACCAAACACATTTTTCTTTTTTCTTAAATCTCAAACATTCCGACACCCAATTTAATGGAATAAAATAAAATAAGTTGCACCCGCGATTGGCTTCTCTGCACGTATTTTTAGCACATTAGTTGCAGATTATTTGTCTTCTTTCCCTTTGGGCACCGGCAAGCAGTTCCCGGCCGGTGAAGCAAATGAACCACACAAGCATAATTTATAGATGATGATGATGAATAGGATATATGGTTGCCTTTTTCTATCAAATAATAATAAACACTACTTATCATCTTTCTCATTAATTAAAGAGCAACTAGACACTAAAAGAACAGATGAGCCAATAAAGGACATACAAAGTAAATACGTCCTAAAACTAGTTGGTTCCAATGTCCACTACCACACCGTACCGCACCAACTTGTGCGTCATATTAGAAAATATTTTGGCAATTTCCCATAGTGAGTCAGTCCAAAGGTCAGGCCGCGCCACCGAGTGAAGTCGTTATAAGTCTTGTCATATACACTTTACTAATCCTCATCCTCATTCCATCCGATCCTCATCCATATGGCACTGCCTCTGGTTTTCATCTTTCTACTTCCACTCTCATTGGCTTCTTCTAATTGTAATTCCACTTGTGGGAAACTCACAATCTCTCCTCCCTTCGGAATCAATGACTCCGACTGCCACCATAACAAGTGGTTTGAAATCGAATGCAAACAAGACTCTGCCGGAACTCACAGGCCATATCTCAAGCTCTTACAACTGGAGGTCACAAAATTTGACCACAACTCCTGCAAGGTTTGGGTCAACAACCCCATATACGCATGGAACTGCAAAAACACCACAGCAACAAGTGTTCCCATAAATATGAGCGCAAGTCCTTTTGCCTACTCGCAGGAGGACAACGTGTTTCTGGGTGTGGGCTGCAACACACAAGCTCTTCTTCTCCGAGGAGACGATGTCGTCTTTGGCGGCTGCGTCTCCATTTGCCACAACAATAATCATTCCGGAATAGGAGCTTGTGTGGGCCACTATTGCTGCGCCACTTCCCTACCTCGGAGTCTGTCGGAATTCAAACCCAGAATTGAACATGTAGCTGAAAACTACAGTAACAGCAGGAATCATGATGATGAAGATTGCAGCTATGCGCTTATTGCTCAAGATAACGACCACAACGATTGGGGCGCAAGGATTGTGAGTGAGTTGAAGGATTTGAATAGCGTTGCTGCAGTGCTTGAATATAAGAGCAGTTGCAGTCGTGACGAGTCTGATATGACGTCTTCCCAGGCCTTCATTAACTCGGCTCTCGGACCTGCCGTGTGTTCTCCTTGTGGTTCTACAGGTCCCCTACTATATATTTATATGAACCAATTTTAATTTTTAACTCATTATATATACATCCATCATTCTTTCCTTCTTAAAGGCCATAACTCTAACTCAGTTTGATTCTTCATCTTTCAGGTGGGAGAGGGAACTCTGGATCCAAATCTCAAGGCCTGTCGGTGATAGGTACGCATGTTGTTTCACTCAATGTATTATATTCGCCTTTCATTGACTTCCATTTTAGAAATTATTCCATAAGTTGGCAAAACTCACGGTTAATGCTTCTTTCATCCATCTTCTCATTCTTTTTATAAATTTATTAATACTTAAAAATAGTTATTTCATATAATGTATTCAAGTTATCTTCCTGATGAAAATCATTAGTTACAAGGGTTTGATCAATTAGTGAGAACATTTAATTTTACAGTGAGTCGAACATATACTAAGTAAAAACGTTAATATTTTAAATAGCACATATTACAATAATATTATAAAATATAGAGGAGATCCTTGTAATGGAGACTATATATAAATTAAGTATCTTAGTGTGCTTTGCATTCAAGAGGCGGCTCTTTCTGAATAACAAACGTGAGACACGACTTTACAAAAATAAAAAAATCTTAATTCCAAACCAACCCCCAAACGGCATCCATTCACGGACTTTCCTGCCCACTTGTTTTTCATATTTAAATGAAAGTTAGCTATGTCTGTGTTGGAAAGTGATTTTCTTTTTCCTTCAGGAAAAATGCATTTATTAAATGAGACTAATTGCACATGAAAAGAATTTTTACAACAGCATAGCATATAAAGGTTCCGACATACTACCTCCGGTCCTAATTATAAGAGCACTTTTGTAGTGTAATTTACACTACAAAAGTGCTCATATAATTAGGACCGGAGGGAGTAAGTTCTTTCAATGTGCGCGCTACTTACTACATTATTTTTATTCCTTACGGAAATTGACTCTCTTGCAAAAGAATTATCAACATTGTGGTCTTGAGGGGAAAAAAGATGTTTTAATTTTTTGACCTGAATCTTAAAATAAAAAAGTCGCTAGAATAGCATATCAAAGTCATTAATATCAAGAGAGTCATATACATGTATTTAAGGAACAAAAATACTGTTAATAATTCCCTGCACATATATATAAATCCAAATTAATGCCATTCTCCCCATAATTCTATCATGGGGTTTGATTTGTTTTGTAGCTAGAATGATAGTTAAAAAAATCAAGGTAATTAAACTTGGACTGGTCAAGGAACCAGCCGGGGGTACTGGGTCAAAAGTTAGTAGGTCAGACCGGAGTTAACCCTAGACCAAACTGGTGAGGAATAAAAAATTGAGAAAATAATTTAATTTTTTATAACACAATTAATAATTCCAAATACTATATATCATTTTAAGACCTTAAATCACTAGCCAAATAACTATATACTTGTCAAATATTCTTTACAAATTGATATCACAGTATCATATACCACCTAAAGACACCTGAATTTGTAATCATGAATCACAAAATATTCATCATCACATGATATCAAAAAACACGTATATAATAACAAAATATTCCAACCTATATGATTAATAATCAGTGCTACAATGAAGAACAAAACAAACAGCAAAACGTTGAAGAAACAATAAAGCAAAAAGAATTAATGAGCACATTCACACAACAAAAGACCCAAACAATAAAAGCAGATATTCAAAAAAATAAAAATAAAAAAATTGGAAGAAAAAAAAATCATCGGGTCGCGAGCTCAGCTTGGTTGGTTCGTGCCGGCCGCGGGTCACTCCTGGTCAACCGGGTCAAGGATGACTCCGGTTTCTATGCCAGATCGGATTGGTTTTACGGCCGGTTTCCGATCCGAACCGACCGGTTCAGGTTTCTTAACCATGAAAAAACTTAAGAGTTAGTTCTGTAAAAAGAATTTTAATTATTTATTTCAATAAAATATATCCCGCAATTTTTTTATTTGAGTTCTCTTCGTCCAAAATGAATTTAACAAGTCCAAGTCCATTTAATTTGTTTGTTTCGTTATGAAATCTGATGCAGGGGTAGTTTTCTCGAGCCTAGTATCCATTGTTTTCCTGGTTGGCTTGTGGATTCAGTACAAAATCTTCAGGAGAAGTAGAATAAACAAGCGAAAGGAGAAATACTTTAAGCAAAATGGTGGCCTGCTGTTGCAACGAAGAGATGCGAGCTTCGACAAAACCAAGCTGTTCAGCTCGAAGGACCTTGAAAAAGCCACCGACCGCTTCAACGTTAATAGAGTGCTGGGAAAGGGAGGCCAAGGCACTGTTTACAAGGGCATGCTTGCCGACGGCCAAATTGTTGCCGTCAAGAAACTCACATTACAAGGAAATGTTGAGGAATTCATCAACGAAGTGCTCATTCTCTCTCAGATCAACCACAGAAATGTGGTGAGGTTGTTAGGGTTTTGCCTGGAGACACAAGTTCCTCTGCTGATTTACGAATTCATTCCCAATGGTAACCTCTTCGAGCACTTGCATGAACAAAGTGAAGAGATCTCAATGCACACGTGGGAGACTCGTTTAAGAATTGCCGGCGAAGTTGCCGGAGCTCTATTTTACTTGCACTCGGCTGCTTCTCGGCCCATTTATCACAGAGACATCAAATCAACCAACATACTGCTGGACGACAAGTTGAGAGCAAAAGTTGCTGATTTTGGAACGTCAAGAATGGTGTCCATGGAAAAGACTCACATCACAACTCAAGTTCAGGGAACTTTTGGGTACTTGGATCCTGAGTATTTTCAGACGAGCCAGTTCACTGACAAGAGTGACGTGTACAGCTTTGGGGTTGTTCTGGTTGAGCTGCTGACAGGTGAAGTTGCAATATCATCGGGAAGGCCATTGGAAGCTCAGGGTTTGGCTTCGTATTTCATAATGCGTATGGATGAAGGTCGTTTATATGATATTGTGGACCAAAGAATCATGAATGAGGGGGCGAAAAAAGATATGAAACAAGTGGCAAACCTGGCAAGAAGATGCTTGAGCTTGAATGGGAGGAATAGGCCGAGCATGAGAGAAGTGACAGCGGAATTAGAAGGGATTCAGAGATTGAGAAGGAGGTCAACGTCGAATATAGAGCAGCAGAATTATGAGGACACAGACTTTGGGGGATCATTTGAAGGCTACCAAACTTGGACTACTGCAGATTACGCATCATCTGGACCCACTCTAAACACCATTGCTTCCTCATCGTCCCTGGGCTTGCTTTTTGACGATACCACCTAACCTAGCTTAATTCGTGTGTGTGTGTGTGTATTCCACAGTTTTTAATCTCAAATAATGTGATTGATAGGTTGGGGACCTCATAGTTTTGGGTTATATCAGTGTGTGTAAATATAAATTACACTCTATCACTCGTTAAATTTAAGAGGTTCTTTCGAGTTTGTATTATTACTCCTAGACTCATCTGGTTCGTTATATATATTGCCAGTCGCCTGTGAGTACATTTAGCACTGTTATGTGCATCACCATGCATGTTTGGTAATCATCTTGGGTCAATTCCGTCAATATTATTGATTATTATATCAATAATTTTGTCCTCTTTCTTCACCCCTCTTTATTTTCATATATTAGCCTTTCATTTTCTCTCAACAGTGATCATGTTCTCCAATGGCTTGTAATATTTGCGGACCATGACGTCCGGGACAAGCTAAGTTTCAAAATTAAAGATGGATTATATATATATGATCCTATTTTGCGGTGTGAGGAGAATATGCGGATAAGCTAGGGAAATTAAAGTAATCACCACATGCAGTGCAAAATTGATGTCGGTTGATGAGGATTAACGCAGAATCGACAGGGAGACTGGATCTTTTATAATTATAAATTTGTCATTCCAACCAAATTTATAATTATGGGTCATTTTTAATTTTTCATATTACTGCGTACAACTGCGTATTCGACAGGGAGCCTGGATCTTTTATAATGGTTATGTTTTTAATTAAGCTTATTTAACATTAGTATGCTAACGCCTTTAGCTAGTGACATCTTAATGATAAAGATGTGTTGAACAAGTCCATGCGTCGAATTCTGATTGGAGACAGAATCATAACACGATCGAAGAACATAATGATATGCAGCTTAGAGCTTTATTTAATAACAAATGGATTTATTATATATGTATATATGCATGTATATATGTATCGCCCAATAATTAGAAGGACATAATAGAAAGTAGAAATTGATTTACAAAAGAGATACATACAATACACGGAGAAACTGAAAAGCTGAACAAGGTATAACAATTTGTTGACATTGACATTATTATATTTATTGTTGCATGCTTAATTAAAAGAAGGCCATTAATTATCCAAACAAATTAATAAAGCAGTCGAATGAATCTATGGGTTGCGATTGGGGGGAAGAGTAGGAATGCTTTGTTCGTTTCTAAAGAAGTTGGAAGGATCAACTTGGGTCTTAATTCGAACGAGCCTGTCGAAGTTGTCCTTGAAATACTCCACCCCGTATACTCTTCCTTCTTGGTAGCTGTTCTTACCGTTGTGGTTGATGCCCAGGTCCAGATCCTTATAGTTGAAGAACGCTTCTCTTGGGTTCATGGACACATACGGAGTCATGTGCTTGTGTAGTTTTCTTGTCAGCTCTATGTAGTGATCTGCTAACTCTTTCCCCGCCTCATGCCAGTTCGCTTGATATTGCACCTGTACGTACAGTAGTTATTAGAATAAGAAAAACATTATTATATTGTGTGAGATCGATGAGAGGATTACGTAGGTACGTGTTTATAAGTATATACCTTCCATAAATTGCCGGCACGATGAGGGAAAGGAGTTGCGTTGGCGGGAATCTCGGCCATTCGTCCGCCATAAGGATTGAAATACAGAATAGTGTCCTTCAATTGAATCATCTTCTTCCATATGCCTTCCAAACCCTCTTTTGAAATGGGTTCCTTCACATAGTCAGATTTCCTTTTCAAGTAAGTCAGTGACTGAGGCGTCCTATCAAGTAAGATCTCAACCGGTGACGTAATGTTAATGTTTGTCCAAAACAACACCGACTGAAGCCAGCTTGTTTCTATACAGTCCGACTGCTTCAAACCCAACTCGGGAAAGCTCTCCTTCATGATAGAAAGAAGCCCTTTGGAATCACCCAGGAACATGGCTATGAAGGTCACCCTCACGGTCCTTGTCCCGTTTTGAGTACCATTCACCACGTCAATAATAACCCTAATGAAAAGGTCATTATCAATACTAGGAGCAACATGCTGCCACTTGTACAATATATCTGTGGCATTCTGCTCCAGGGTCCTCGCGACTTGGAAGACAGTGACCACCTCAGGGACTCGAACTAGCTTCAATTTGTAGGATATCAAAACTCCAAAGCTAGCTCCCCCACCACCAGTAATGGCCCAGAAGAGATCTTCACCCATAGATTTCCTGTCTAGTAATCTGCCATGAACGTCGACTATTTGTGCATCAAGGACGTTATCCACGGAGAGACCATATTTTCTCATCATGTTCCCGTACCCACCACCACTTATGTGTCCTCCCACACCAACTGTGGGGCAAACCCCAGCTGGGAAGGCATGGGTTTTACTCTTCTTGGCTATGTTATAGTAAACTTCACCCAGAATTGCTCCGGCCTGAACGGAAGCCGTCTCGGTGTCTATATCAACCTCGACGGATCGGAGGTTGAACATGTCGAGGATGAAGAAGGGTCGTTCGGCTCTGTAGGAGACGCCCTCATAGTCGTGACCTCCGCTTCGGATTTTCATGAGGAGGTTGTGCTTCTGAGCACAGATAACGGCGGCCTGCACATGGGAGACGTGTAAGGCGGTTAGTATAAGGTAAGGCTTTCGGGTGTAGGAGTTGTTGAAGCGAAGGTTTCTGATGTAGGCCTCTAACACAGAAGAGAAGGAGGCATTGGTTGGGGTAAAAATGGCGGAGGTTATGGGGTGAGAGGGTTCTGAATGGTTTGCGAGGCAACGGATGAAAGTGTTGTGAGAGGAGGAAGAAGAAGAAGAAGAAGGAGAAGGGAGGGAAAGAAGAACTGCAAGAGAAAGTAATGAGAGTAGCGGCAGTTTTATTGAGCCACCCATTTTTAATTTGTTGCTATTGGGATGCTCTATGGGGAAATCTATATTGGAATTTATAGGGAGATTTGAGAGTGATATATAATATGAAAATGAGAAGATTATTCACAAGCAACCTCCCTAAATTGACCCAGAATGTATAACGTAACTACGTAACTCCATCGTTCATTGACCTCCCAATATATTTGTGTACATATGTATGAGAAGCCAAAACCATTTTATTGTCATTGTGTGAACATGCACGCCATCCAGCGCATATTAACAGTACTCCGTGATCCTCTCTCTTTTTTCCCTCCATTTGATCGTTAAATTGGGTATGTATCCAATAATGGGCGTTAAGTATATAATAATAATAATAATAATAATAATAATAAACCTCTGAGATAGTAATACTCCCTCCGATTCTAATTATATGAATACTTTTGTAGTACAAAGTGCACTATAAAAGTGTTCATATAATTAGAACCGGAAGTAGTATATAGTAATGATTATAAGCAAACATCATTTTTTTCTGGCAAGAGTGTTCATGAAAGAAAAACTCTAACTATTTTCCATTATTTCACGTGAAACAGGCCAGCTCCTCCAGGGCGCCGGCAGCATAGTATTTTATAAATATAAAAATAGAATCTTTGTTAGCGACTTCAATGAAGCATGCATATCCAATTACAGTGAGAAGCATTTTTTGCATTTCTTGGTAGTCAAAATTAGGAGCTGCAATTAGTTTCCTATATGATGTACGTATTCCCATTTCCCTTGATTATATTGACAGAAATAGTATATTAACATTACTTGTTATTAGATATATAATTTAGTTGGCAGTCGCCATCTGGTATGATTGAATAATATGCATGAGTATTAGCTAGGTGCATATCTGGGGGCACGTGCGCCTGCATATGACAAGCCATATCTTAAGATCGACGACCAGATCATCGATCGTTTGAGTAAACGTTTTCATCTGGAATGCCTAACACAAATAAATATATAAATATTCAAAAGAAAATAATTGGTTACATCATCACAATGATCAGCATTTTTTTTTTTAAAAAATTTAATCAGTCATCTTTTATTCTGAAATATATTGAGTGTAAGGTCGTCTCCAAAGACACATACGCTATTTATATTTAAATTGATCTTTTCACCATTTGTCAAACAAATTAAAGCCTACGTTTTGACTTTTTTTGGAGTGGATAATGCTTACTTATCTAATTCCACCACTCATCATTCATTTTTTGGCCGGCTTTCTTATACTATGTTTGGAATTTCTCTGTAATTAAATTAAGTTATATTTCCATTCTTTCATTCTTCATACTTCCATTTTTCATGTTAAATATTTAGAGTTTAACCTAGATGGTTTGAAAACCCTTGGCACTTGTATATCGATCCCAGACGCTTTTAAAAAAAGAAAAAAGAAAAAAAAAAGAGAATGAAAGAAAAAGAAGCAGACCTTTTTTCGCAAAATTGAAAAAACAAAAAGAATTTCAGAACTAAATATTCTTCGAAAAAATTTATTTTGTTTTAGGCAGCTGGGTAGCTAAAACATTGGCAAAGGCTTGCAAAATACTGTCGAAATCGGCACAAATATTTAGAAAAAAAGAAAAGAATTTGCGAAATATTAGTTAGCTAGGACCAGGAACCGGTTTTCGTGCCTATCTTTTGGATAGACATCATTTAACTATCCCATCTGGACTGTCCAGATAGGATCTGGATGATCCAAATTTAATTTTTTTAAACTGGTCATTTTTAAATAAAAAAAAATCATTTTTTGAAAAAAATATTAGTTAAGAGATTATTTTTATTTTAAATTTTCTATCCATTAAAATAATTTTTTGAAAAAAATAGAAAGTAAAAAATAAATAAACTGATTTTTGTGTCTAGATCTTTTTTAGACGGTCTAGACGGGATAAGTAAATGGACTGTCCAAAAGATAGGCACCAAAACCGACTCCTAGGACCCAGCTACCTTCATGTACCACTTTATATTTGTCTTCCACATGTGCTTGATGATCAAGTTGCCATAATTGGGGCATATACTTGATATGCGATGTATAAATTACTCCAACTTTTTTTTTTTTTTTTTTTTTTTTTAATATAATGTATTCCAACTTCCAACCTCTGAAATTATACTAATAGTGAGTTTAATTGGTGTGATCCCGAAGTAAGTGGCTTTTCCACAAAAAAGAAAACAACTTTTGGATTAAGGTAGTGTTTGATTGCGGAGAGGAATAATGTTTCTATTGAATGTCTCTATAATTGGATCAAGTTTCAATGGTTGAGATTTAATGCTATATAAAAATATTAATATAACATTAAATCGTAACAATTGAAACATGATCCAATCGTGAAGACATTTAATGGAGAGTTACTGGAGGCTTTTGAAGAAAGAACTACTTTAAACTATAAGCCAAAAAATTTTATTTTTGACTTTGAGAGAGAAAAAGTTTCAATCATGGAGAGGAAATAAATTATTTTTCTCATGAGGAAAAGATAGCGGTCTTTTTTATAAGAGTCCAAAATTTGAATTTGTTGTTGTTTTGTTTTTTTATAAGAGCTTCGATAAAAGTTGTTTCAACATTTAATGCATTTTTTTTTTCATTTGTACCTCTCATTAATTTTATATATTGTATTAATTAAAATATTGGTGATACTTATGTTTACTCAATTTATTTCTCTCTGGTGCTTACCTCTTATAAACAAGAGCATACTTGAGAAAAAAAGTTTATTTCAAGACATACTTATTATTGTTAACTAATTTTAACCGCCTACTTAAACCGTGTAATTAGGTTATCGAGCTCTTATAAATAGAGTCGAGAGGGAGTAATATTTTAGACCTTGTTAAATGTCCACTTGTAGATGAAAAATTTGGTCCTATAAGTCCACTTATTTATAAAAGTATCCAAGGAAAAAAAATAAATAATAAAATTTAAGAGAAATTGGGAAAAAACTCTCCAATTAGAAATTTAATTCGCGTAAATAACTTGATAAATTTATATATAGAAGGAATGATAGTACCCTAATTGAGATCATTCTCACCAATCAAATTTTCAAAGGGTTTCTCCATTTTCCCCTAAAATTTATGTAATTTATTAGTTTTTTCAAAATTTTCCCAATAACACATTAACTATTTTTACTTTCATTAAATTCATGTCATTCTCCTTTTCGGCAATTTTACATCTAAACTTACTTTTACATTAATTATCTAGATAGGTTTCAGTTTATTAAACTGATTTTTTTAAAAGTTAATCTAAACATAAATCACATTACACAATTTAACTATTACCCAATTTTACGTTTGCAAAAGTTAGATTGAAAAAAAAAAAGTCATTTTGCTACCGCTAATCCAAACACATCCGACCTGTTCCTTAATATAAGAGCCAATTGATTTTTTTAAGGATATTAATTAAGAAGTTAAATAAGTTACTTAATCATAACATATGTTGTGTATCATTATATTATAATATCACTTTATAAGTCAGGCATATTAGTTTGGAGAAAAATAATAAACATAAATATTTTAATGTAATTTATTTAATTTTTCCAAAAAAATCATCAGACTTTTGTATTAAGGATGAGATGGAGCGACCAAATAACCAATAAAATCGCTAAAATCTCCATTCAAGTTTCACATCTTCATTCCAATACTTGTGTCTAAGTACAGCTGTTTCGTACTTATATAGGCAGGTACATATTCTCTTGGCCAAGCTGGTCATCTAACTAGTTCTGGGAACCACTTTCTCTGCTCGTCCTTGAGACGAGCAGGGGGGGCTTGTCCGTACGGACGAGCCCCAGGCCGTCAGATCCAAAGATCTGACGGTTCAAAATTTTTTTTTTTGTTTTCATTTTTTTCTACATAAAAAAATCATTTTTTAAAAAAATGTTAGTTGAGAAATTGACTTTATTTTACATTCTCTACTTTTATTAAAATTATTTTTTATAAAAAAATAATAATAAAAAATATCAGATCTCGGCCGTCAGATCTTTAGATCTGACGGCCAGGGGCTCGTCCGTACGGACGAGCCCCCTGCTCGTCCCAAGGACGAGCAGGGAAAGTGGATCCCTAGTTCTGAGTTCTGACTAAGGGCAAGGGCAAGGGCTTACTCACTCCGCCCAATAAGGATTAACAGAATCATATTAACTGCATGCTATACAAAAGTCATTAACAAACTCAACAGTAGCGAGGCTTATTAATTTAGGAACTCCAAGTTATTGTCTATGATCAAAACTGCTGGCTGGGGCCATATATGTATATTTCTTCTGGATCAACAACACACAAGTATATATTGATATCGCCTTTAAATTGGAGTCATACATACGTGTTTTCAAAGTTGATATTCTGGAATGATCAAATTTGGCGGGCCTGCAGGTGAGGGAATTCAAATTGTAGTCATATAAATAGGTCTCTTTCAAGTGTTGTCAATGTTTAATTTCCTCCTCTGAAAAATTAAACACGACATATTGGATGCTTTTTCCGTGGTATAAGCTAATTAAGTGTGAATATTCATGTATGGTTTCTTCCCACCAGACTTTGTTTTCTTTTGACTCTTGGATTAATTCTAATTAATTTGTTATTGGTTTTGCAAACAGTAGCAAATATGCAATATCTATCCAATAACTAAATATAGATGTTAGCCACAAAATGATGAACAGCGAATTCAAAGTCCGGGTCAAACGAGAGACCCATAATTAAACAGCAACGAACGGTTAAATCCTCTGATCATATATATGCAAAAAATGTCAACTACGTCTTTTATCCATTTCTCCATCTATATCTTGTCATATTACATTTGTATACTTCAAAATGTTAGATGACACGTCTGTTATTTCTCATGCATTCAAATTAACGCCGCCGATGTTTGTCTTTTCTGCAAAGTTTAAAGGTGCTGAAGTAAGTCATGTTGTTGTGGGCAATGGTGACTGGCCTGAAACAGTCACCAAATCGCAATATATCTTGGAACTATCATGTCAAGGGTTGGGGGGCCCCTTGACAGTGAAAAAGAATATGGTGAGAATCAAAAGGCCCCTAATAGTTTTCTTAATGGAAACCAAAAAAAAAAAAAGGGGAAAATTTAAGAAGGTGAGGGATGGAGGAAGGATGCATAGTGGATCTGGAGGGCAAGAGTGGATGGCTGGGTTTATGTGATGGTTATAGCTCGTTTAAGGGATTTTATATGAATTCAAATGGAAAAAGCTGCCAAGCAGATCATATATTACTGGCATTCATCATAAAAGCTGATTGATAGCAGCGATTATAGAAAACGTTCAAATAAAATGCAACAGAATAGCAGAAAAGTGAGAGGAGAAGGTCCAGACTGAAGAGAGAGAAGAATCACACATATATTCCACACCAGTGACCGTTACTCCCTATTGCCATATAGCATCAGCTTCCTCTAATTTGCGTAGCTTCCTCGAAGACTTCCTGATGCGCTTACCCCGTCTAGGCCCAGCTATTGGCCCATCATCTGTGATGTTCTCTGTGAAGAACTTCGAGTGATCGACAAACTAGTCCCTCCGGAAGTGACGTAAGAGGCAAAGGCAAATATGGCGGAGATGGGGAATCACCATGAAAATTTTTAAGCACGGAGACGTGAAATATTGGGTGAATGTGAGCATGCTCGGGAAGGGCTAGGCAGTACGCGACCTGGCTGATCCGTGAGAGAACCTGAAATGGACCAAAGTATAGCATAGTGAGTTTCTGAAACTTGCGAAGTTGAACAGAGTTGGCGATATGGTTGAAGTTTGACCAGAACTCAATCACCCTCTGCAAAGACAACGTCAACACATTTTTTGTCGGCCTGGAATTTCATACGTGTCTGGGCTTTGACAAGGTTAGCCTTAAGAGTCTGTAAAAGTTCATCACGTTGCTCCAGTTGACGGTGGACATCGAACATAGTATCTTCCAGTGAGGTAGCAGGCAGATAGGTGGGGGTCCCGACCGTAGACAACCTTGAACGGGACCATGTCGATAGCGGAATGAAACGAGGTGTTGCCGAGGATAATTATGAACAAAGCAGCGGAGATACATTTCAAGACACTTGTTGGCAGCTTCTGATTGCCCATCGGATTGTGGGTGATATGCAGAACTCAGGCATAATTTAGTACCCTGTAACTTCATCAAAGTACTCCAGAAAGAACAAGTAAAAGCACGGTCTTTGTCTGAAACGATGGAGCTTGGAATACCATGAAGACGAACAATATTTGTTAAAAAAGAGTCAGCCACGGTTTGACTGGTAAAGTGAGCTGTTAATGGCATAAAATGAGCATACTTTGATAAACGATCAATGACAACAAAAATGACTGAGTAACCCCTGACCATTGGCAATCCTGTGATAAAGTCCATGGCAATGTCTTCCCAAATACGAGAAGGGATCTTCAGAGGCTGTAAGAGGCCAGCCGGATGTAGTTGTGACGTTTTAGCCTGCTGACATATCGAACACATTCGTACGAAGCTGCGAATATCCTTACGCGTGTAGGGCCAAAAAAACAGAGCTGCAACTCGATGAAATGTGCGCAGGAACCTAGCGTGACAACCGGTGACCGAAGAGTGGAATTCTGTTAACACACACTGAATAAGTGGAGCATTATCAGGTGGGAGGACCAAACGATTTTTCCACAGTAAATCCTGATGACGGAATGGAAATAAGACTCAGTGGAAGAACCCGATTGTAATTTAGTTTTGTAGGTAGCAATCCAATCGGAGGACCTTGTTTGCTCGTAGACATACTCCATGAATGGGTCGAAGATCGTTGATAATGCCATATAATCAATGCCTGAAAGAGCGTTCGCGGCTTGGTTGGGTTTACCTGACTTGTATTCAATTGTAAAACTATATCTGAGGAGCTTGGGGAGGCAGGCCTCTTGCTCAGGTGTTTGTATGGATTGCTCCAGGAGGTGTTTTAAGCTAGAGTGGTCAGTTTTGATGACAAAGTGGTGGGCAAACAAGTAATGGCGGAACTTGGAGACCGATGCAGTGAGTGCATGAAGTTCTCGGACATAGGTGGACTGGACACGTAGATGACGGGAAAGCTTTTTAGAGAAAAAAGCAATTGGGTGATTATTTTGACTTAACACCACGCCAATCCCCACACTAGAGGCATCAGTTTCCAAAACAAATGGCTGACTGAAATCAGGTAAGGCCAAGATAGGGGCACTGCTGAGAATAGATTTCATTGTTTGAAACGCCGTGTGAGCGTCAGGGTTCCAATGAAAACAGTCTTTGTTGAGTAGATCTGTCAGTGGTCCAGCCAAGTGTGCATAGTTGCGAATAAAGCGACGATAATAGCCGCTTAAGCCGAGAAAACCTTTCAATTGGCGTACAGAGGTTGGTAGTGGCCACAATTGAATTGCCTGTACTTTAGACTGATCCTTTTCAACGCCAGAGCAAGAGACAATGTGACCCAGGTATTCAATGCGACGACAGCCGAAGGCACACTTAGAGAATTTAGCAAAGAGGTGGTGCCGAGACAATGAAGCTAACACAACGTCAACATGTTCCAAATGGTCCTCCCAAGATTGACTATAGACCAGTATATCATCGAAGAAAATCAGGACAAATTTTTGAAGGAATGATCTGAAAATGGAGTTCATGAGCACCTGAAAAGTGGCCGGCGCGTTCGTAAGGCCAAACGGCATGACTAACCATTCATAAAGTCCTTGGTAAGTGTGGAACACAGTCTTTTCCCTATCAGCAATGTAACACCCCCAAATTTCTAACAATTATAATAACTTAAATTGCGATAATATTTAAGATTAATTACTAAAAGTCAAAATAAACTACTTTGGAAAGTGTTACCGCCGCACTTGTACTGGGACAAGTGCAAGGCTACCTTATTACATTAACATAAATCCGAACTTAAATAAATGTGTTTTATTCAGAACAAAGAAATTAAAAATAAAATAAAATAAAAACTAGCTAGAATCACTGAACGTTCTTCCTCACTTCTCACTGCTAACCCCAACTTTTGGCACCTGTTTCACTAAAATTCTGCTCCCTCGAAAGATCATCGTAGCCCATGAACACAAACAAAAATCAGCAAAGCTGGTAATCCTAATAAAACAAGATAATATAGAGAAAAATAAAATATTTACATAATGATAATAATATCATATACATATATAATTACAAGAAGATGTCGGTTTGTTATTCTTTAGAAATTTATTTAGTGGGAAGAGAACCATGGTAGACCGGATAACTTGCCCGGTCTACCCCGTGACCCGAAACGACAGTTACAATTCATCAAATTGGCCATAAAACATTTCTTCCTAGTGTGCACACCTCTTCCCAAAGTTGCTACTAGTGTCCCGGAAACCTGCCAGACACCACTTTGGGAAGAATAGGTACTATCGGTTCACATCACATAATATATCGGAGGCATAAAGCCTAAGGGTTGTGTTCATCACTTTAGGAGGTATCATCCCAAAGCTATCCTCCCACAATTAAATTATTTTAAATAGACACATAATAAAATTCTCAAATTAAACTATAAATTAAATACTCACTACAGGTTCCTATAAGATTGTCATGAGAAATTCCTATGACCATCATTTAAACCCATGGCTCTACTCCTACTCATTATCCCTTTTTGGCTTTACTTCCTATAAGGTTATCATAAGAAATTTCTATGACCATCATTTAAATCCCTGGCTCTACTCATTATCTATTTTACTCATAGGTTCCTATAAGGTTGTCATGAGAAGTTCTCATAACCATCATTTAAATCTCTGACTCTACTCATTATCCATTTTACTCATGGGTTCCTATAAGGTCATCATAAATGATACATTCAATGGTATTACAAATATTTTTGCAAAGGAAGTTGATCACGCAAGCCAAGAATGGAGAAATATATATATGTATGTATATATATATATATATATATATATATATATATATATGTATATATATATATATATATGTATGTATATATATATGTATGTATGTATGCAATTCGATTACAAAATCGAGGCACCCAAAACCAATTACGTACAGGTATATTCAATGATAAATATTTTTGCAAAGGAAGTTGATCACGCAAGCCAAGATTGGAGAAATATATATGTATGCAGGGGGTGAGGCATTTTGTTTTTTTTTTTAAAAAAAAATTCGTTCTAGGGATTAGGATTACCTGGTCTCCATTTTACTAACCTCCTAGAAGAATAATTGACGCAGAGTACGAAAAGAGAAAGTAGTAGAAGAGAAGAGAAGTATTGAGCGTTCGCTAGGTTTAGACGGCTAGACCTTAGTTTATAATTAAAATTTAGGGTTTTAGCTATGGGCTGGGCTCTTTAACATTAATAAATTATGAAATAGTACCAACATTATGAAATTCTAGATTTTTTTATTACTATATTATTATTATTTTAATCTATTATTATTATTATCATTAATCTTGGGTATTACAAGCAGTGCGCATGAGTATTTGGTGATAGCCAGAATGTAAATCAAGCTTAGAATAGAAGGAAGAACCATGTAATTCATCCAAAAGCTCGTCCACCGTAGGGCGTAGGCATAGGAAATGCATCCTTTACAGTGACTGCATTAAGAGCGCGATAATCAATACAGAATCGCCATGTGCCATCTTTCTTTTTCACTAATAAAACAGGTGCCGAAAAGGGGCTTGTGCTAGGTTGAATCAAGCCCTCGTAATTCTGTGACCAGGCGTTTGATTTCGGCTTTCTGGCTAAAAGGGTAACGGTATAGACAGACCTTGATGGGTCCCTGGCCCGGTTGGAGCTCAATGCGGTGTTCATGGTCACGGCTAGAGGGCAACCTAGTGGGGTGATTGAAAACTGAGGCATGTTTGTGAAGAATTTGGGTCAAATCATGGGGTAGAGCATCAATCAAAGAATCTACCAGGGGAGTAGTATCAATGACATCCAGTAAGTAACGAGAGGCAATGGAGTGGGTCTGGTGTAGACGCAAGAGGTGATGATATTGTGTATGGTTAGCTGAGGTACCACGGTAACCTTTTAATGTGACAAAGTGGCCATTTTCTAAAAACTTCACAGTGGAAGTACTGTAATCGGAAACATAAGATCCCAATGTTTCGAGCCAAGCCGCACCAATTACCAAATCCACAGTAGCAATGGGTAAGATAAACATGTTTAAGTGTAATGTGTGACCACAAATCAGGACTGGGACCGTGGAGACGAGCTCGTTACTGTGCAAAATTTGGCATGTTCTGCCAAGTACCCGAATCTCCTCTGTGTGTTCGATAGGTAGATGTAAATGATGCACAATGCGAGGGTGGATAAAGTTGTCGGAGCTGCCGCCATCCAAAAGCACTTGTACTTGCGTGCCCAAGACTTCACCGGTAAAACGGATAGTAGCGGCGCCAGGTGTACCATGAAATGCATGGAGTGAAAGATGATGTAAGGTGGCCGTAGTAGTATCCTCTTCCGGTTGAGAAACAGGGTCCTCGATGTCAGTATCATCAACACAGAGTAACATGAGCTGTTTATTGGGACACTTATGGGAGGGAGAAAATTTCACATCACAAGTATAACAGAGTCTTTTTTCACGGCAAATTTGCATTTCAGCGGTCGTCATCTTGCGAATGAGGGGTGCTTTAGGTGATGGTAACAAGGGTGGTAAAGTGGTTTTCCCACCGCCGGCCATTGTAACAGAGGGAGTATTAGAAGTACCTGATGAAGGGGAGAACGTCTTGGGTGAAAAAGACGTATAACTGGGAGGTTTGGCCGTTGAAGATGCCGAAGAGGTGGTGTCGACAAAGAGTCGAGCCACAACCATTGCACTTAGAACGGAGGCCGGGCGTTGAACCAGGACATCAGGTTTCAGATCTGGTTTAAGTTCCCCAAGTAACAGTCCAGCAACGCCGTTTCAAGTAACTACTCGGCCCGATTAGCAATAGCCAGAAACTTGGCGTTGTAGTCCGAGAGAACACCACCCACACTCGTCTGAGTTAACTTAAATAAGGATGATTGAGCACAGTCGAATTGAGACGGTCCATACTGGACCTCAATGGCTTTGGCTAGAGCAAGCCAAGTGGGGACGCGATGCGCCTTATCCAACATCTGAAACCATGGTAATACGTCACCATCAAAATGAACGGAGGCGATGATCAGTAGTAGCGGGTCTGAAATCTCATAGTACTTGAAATACTGCTCTACTTTAAAGAGCAAACTTAACGCATTTGTGCCATCAAAAAGTGGAAAATCCATCTTAACAGATCATGGGGCTAACGGAGTAGCAACCGAAAAAGTAAAGCCAGGAGGTGGAGTTGAAGAAGATCCAACGTGAGTCATGGTGGAAAGCCTGTCCAGACGTTTAGTAGTGTCTACCATTGAACCTGCCATGAGCTTGAGTACTGAGTCCAACTGGTCGAAACGATGGTCGATTTGAACTAAGCGGTCTTGAGCTGCGTCGATGAAATTAGAGTTGCGTTTCATTTCCGTTTGAAGTTCCTTCAATCGAGTATTCTCCACCATGACAAGGAGCTCGATGAAAGCACCAAAATGTGATGGTTATAGCTTGTTTAAGGGATTTTATACAAATTTAAATGGAAAAAGTTGCCAAGCAGATAATATATTACTGACATTCATCATAAAAGCTGATTGATAGCAGCGATTACAGAAAACGTTCAAATAAAATGCAACAAAATAGCAGAAGGTCCAGACTGAAGAGAGAGAAGAATCACACATATATTCCACACCAGTGACCGTTACTCCCTATTGCTATATAGCATCAGCTTCCTCTAATTCGCGTAGCTTCCTCGAAGGCTTCCTGATGTGCTTACCCCGTTTAGGCCCAGCTATTGGCCCATCATCTGTGATGTTCTCAATTATTGGGCCTATTCCAGTTGAGGTCGTAACAGTTTATGGTGGTGCAGAGGGGTGAATATAGAAGCTCTAATATGTGATAAAAATATAATCCATGTAAAGGCGAATTCTGGTAAGTTTGATCTGCCAAAGTTTATAACCTTTATTTACGGACCAACAAAAGAGGTGGAGAGAAGAAAGGTATGGAATAGATTGAGGGTTATTGTGAAGGAAGTTGTTGGTTCGTGGCTGTGCATAGGAGACTTCAATGATTTGGTGTCTCAAGATGAGAAGAAAGGTGGTAAACCGAGAGCCATAAGAAAGATTTTAAACTTTCAGCAGGTCATAGCAGACCCTTCAATTTCTCTCCAACTAATCAATGTGGGACTTCTATCCACACACACATTCCTTCTTCCTTTTGCCTCTTCTTTTCCATTCTTCTTCTTATTCATAACCCATGAGATTTTATCTTAAATTCTAACATATAGAAGTTACTCTGGTATCATGTGAGAGTAATAAGGCAGCTGATTGGATGGCTATGAATTGCAATAATGGAGTGAGCCAGATAGGGTGAGTTAATCAGCCATCACCTCCTTTAGTTCGGATTCAGTTGAATGATGCTAAGTTAGGTAATGGTCTTGCTCATGAGAATGTATCTATGTTGATAAGAGGTTTGGTAGGACTAGTATAAGTTGAATAGTCTTATTGCTAGTTTGTACAAGTACTTATCTAATAAGTATACAAGTACAAGTACAACTGAAACTTGGGAAAATCCTTTAAAGTCCTAAGTGAACAAAAAAAAGTTAAAAAAGTCCAACAGAAAATTCTGATGTAAAAAAAGTCTCATTGAAACTTCCTTCAGTAGGTGATTAACAACTTCACATGTGGGTTTTAATAACTTTCTGGGATTTTTTTGACATTAGAATTTTCTATGAAACTTTTTTTATATTTTCTTAGTTCCTTGGGACCTTTTTCTTTTGAAACTTTGAGTTTGCGTGTTTAATTAGATATCGCCTTGAAATTTCTCTACACGCGCGCATATGAAATATGCTTCCCCATCTAGTTACGTGATTGAACAATCTTCCACGGCTCCACATTATTGTTATGTCTCATGTCAACTCTTACCATTTAAGCTAGAATATTCTTCTTCCAAACAAGATTAATCAAGAAATCTGATTCATAAATCAGAGAGTAGGCAATCTCATATCTGAACCAAATCCAAAATGAAGCCGCCGAGCTCATACGTTTTTTTGGCTTTTGTTCTTTTGATTTCGTTTGGGGCGGCATCATCGTCTTCATCCTCTCATGACGACTTTCTTCAATGTCTTCATCTTCATTCCCCGAACGCCACCTCATTATCCAAGCTCGTCTTCACCAAAACCAACTCCTCTTACTCATCCCTATTACATTTTTCCATTCACAATCTCAGGTTCTCGTCCAACACAACCCCTAAACCCCTTGTCATAGTCACACCTCTCCGACCATCTCATATTCAGGCTTCCATCTTTTGCTCCCAACGTCACGGATTGCAGATTCGAACCAGAAGTGGCGGCCACGACTACGAGGGCCTCTCTTACGTCTCCCACCACCCCCCATTCATCCTCCTTGATCTCATCAACCTCAACTCTGTCCACGTTGACCAACACAGTGCCACTGCATGGCTCCAATCTGGGGCCACTATTGGTCAACTTTACTACCAAATTGCCCAGAAATCCAAAACATTGGCCTTCCCTGCTGGCGTGTGTACCACTTTGGGTGTTGGTGGCCACTTTAGTGGAGGAGGTTATGGCTTCTTGATGCGTAAATATGGTCTTTCTGCTGATAATATCATCGACGCCCATATAATTGATGCCAAGGGAAGGCTTCTTGATAGAGAATCCATGGGTGAAGACCTATTTTGGGCCATCAGAGGAGGGGGTGGAGCCAGCTTCGGAGTCATTGTTGCATGGAAGATAAGGTTAGTTTCTTTACCACCAAGAGTGACGGTTTTCAGAGTTGCGAGGACATTAGAACAAAATGCGACCAACCTTGTCCACGCCTGGCAATCTGTGGGAAGCAAGCTTGATAAGGACCTGTTCATCAGGGTCATATTGCAGAGGGTGAATGTGAACAACAAGACAACTACACAAGCTTCATTTGAATCCATGTTTCTGGGAAGTGTAGAAAAGCTGCTCCCTTTGATGCAAGAGATGTTCCCCGAACTGGGTTTGGTGAGAGAAGATTGTGATGAGATGAGATGGATTGAGTCAATCCTTTACTTTGCCAATTTCCCAATTGGTTCACCTCTTGAAGTTCTGCTCAACAGAACTGATCTAACCAATAGCCTGTTTTTCAAGGGGAAGTCGGATTATGTGAGGGAACCCATACCGGAGAATGGTTTAGAGGGGATATGGAGAATGTTTGATGAACAAGAAGCAGAGCTTGGCGGTATGATACTAAATCCTTATGGAGGAAGAATGGGTGAGATTGCAGAGAATGAAATTCCATTCCCGCATAGATTTGGGAACTTGTACAAAATTCAACATGTGGTGTATTGGCTGCAAGAAGGGAAGGAAGCAGAAGAAAGGCATATTAATTGGATTAGAAGACTATACACTTATATGGAACCTTTTGTTTCCAAGTCTCCCAGAGCTGCATATCTGAATTACAGAGATCTTGATATAGGGGTGAATAACAACATTGGTTATACCAGCTACGAGCAAGCCAGAATTTGGGGTTCCAAGTATTTCAAAAACAACTTCAGGAGGTTGGCATATGTGAAGACTAAGGTTGATCCTCTTAACTTCTTCAGGAATGAGCAAAGCATACCTTCTTTAGTACCCAGCCACTAGAACTGCCACCTCCATTGACCACAAATCCATAGATGATTAGTTTTACCTTTTTTTCCCCGTAATTCCGTTCCGTCTGTGTCACCATCCGTTTGTCTCTGTTTTACTTTGGGTTCCATCATAATATTGTTAGCTACATTTGACGAAAATTGTTGGGCTGTTGGAATCTTGCATACTAATAATCTCAAATTTGTCATATGATTTTGTATCTATAAGGCTCAAATTTGAGATCTAGATTAAAGAATACTAATACCTATGTTTGGCGAAACATGTATATTCTCATTAAAGGGGGGAAAAAAAAAACTAGTAACAGTATCCGCAAACCAGAAACAAAACCAAACAAGCAAACCCATAAAAGAGCATAAAGACATTGTCAAATAGAAATCAAAGCAAGTAACAGTTTAAGAAACAAAGAGCAAGAAGAACCAAAACATGCCAACTAGAGGTCATGGCTTCCCTTATATCATCTGCTAGGATTAGCATAAGAGAAGAAGGAAGTTGTAACACTCAATCTTTGGAATCCACTCAGTGCAACAACAGCTAAGAGCTTCGTCAAGATTCACAAACTCCTCCACCAGATTCAAACTTTCCCATTTAGGGCAAAAAGTCTCCAGTTTCACTGCTTGAATCAAAAGAAGGCAATCAAATTCAAACTTACCTACATGAAGCCTGCCTCAACAGCACCCCATTTCTATTCATAATACATGGCCAGTGTCTCACTCCTGAAAGGACAGCATGACTCCGCAGACTCCTGATAAGTATATATTTTATAATTAAATAAGTATAGATTTTGAGATATATTGGATTGAATTTATTAATATTATATACTTATTTAATTATCTTTTATATATTTTTCTATCATTTAATTAAACATAGGATAAACGAATATTGTAACAGAAAATCTATTGATATCCTATTTTATTATGCAGGAGATATTATGTGATCGGCAACAAATTAAATTGAAAAAGATATGATATGATATAATATATTATTATATTATGATAAATTGACCAAGACTTAACAAATAAAGCTGATCACGTATTGGGAGATGGAAAGGGATATGATATATCCTTTAAAAAGAAAAGATAGAGAAACGTGGGGCCCAAGCACTTAACTAATATCTATTAAAAGGATGGAAGATGCACAGGAGAGTGGGACGCAAAGAACAATTACATTCAAGAATAAAAGAAGGAAGCACGCAGGGACGCACGACACAAGGCGGAAGAGAATTTCAAGATATAAGAAAGACGCAGAGACGCAAGGAAGGAAAGGAACAAGAACGAGAACAGATTAGTAAAGAGACAAAGCTCCAGTATTGGTGTCATCTCTGCCTTGTTCTTTCTCTCATTCATGATTCTTGAGTTTCATCTTTTTATTATGAATTTTATTATAGCCATGTGTGGCTAAGTCTTCTTTTTGTTAGATATGATTAGTTTTGATGATGTCTTATATAGATGCCATTATTAAAAGCAAAAAGATTGAGTAATATAGTTATCTCCTCATTGACTAACTGTTGTATTTAATGTAGATTAGTCCAAGTTGAATTATAGATCAAGAAGGAGATAAGAGATTACAGAAAGAAGGAATTGGAGAAAATGTCAAGTTCAAGAAGAGATATTGAAGAAGGTAGAACTTGCAGAGAATGATGAAGCCAAGTTAAATTATGAAGAATGATCAAGAGAAGAAAAGAAAGAAAGAGTTGAGTTATAGAGATTCATCAAGGAGAAGATAAGAGTTCATAGCAAAAAGAACTTGCGAGAGGATGTCAAGGAAGCAAGAAGTTAATTTCAAATTGGGATGTTAAGTTCAAACTAAGAAGCTAAGTTCAAATTGATATGTTAAGTCCAAAGAAGAAAGAAAGAGTTAAATTATGGAGATTGATCAAGATGAGAGATACAAGATTGAAGAACTTGATAAAAGGAATGAGAATATCATTATACAAGTTCCAAGATTGATTCTAGAAGTCTCCATGATCAAATGGGAGTTGGAATGGGTCAATTTGGAGTTAAAATACGTAAAGGGAGCTTACGGTGATATAACTCGAGTCATGAGGTTGCAACTCGAGTTAACCACTCTGTTACAGCGTTTTGAGTTTCTGGACTGATATAACTCGAGTTATACTAAGTAACTCGAGTTGTGTAACTCGAGTTATCACTAAAAACTCGAGTTAAGGTGTATATCGACAACTCTGTTCACCTCTGTTTCACGTTTCAGCTGAGCGAGGTCTGGTATTTCGATGATATATCTCAAACCAGAGATCGGATTGAGGTGCAATCACTGGCATATGAAACTAGACTCCCAATGCGTCATTTTGATATATAATCCAAGTCCAAAGGAGTTCATATGAGGGAGATATTAATTCTACAAGTTGGATCCTAATTTCACGCCACACTGCTGACCAACCTTTGGTGTTTTGAGTGTATCTAACAAAATACAAATCGGATTGAGCTGAAATTGGTGGCATATGAAAGTAGACTCAAAGGGCTTTCCATCAAGATTTGAACCAACTAAAACGGAGTTCAGACCATGGAGATATGGCCTTCGAAAGCTCCTATCAGTTCAAGATGGTTCAAGAACGCTCAGCATACAATGAGTTTGGAATGAGTTGTTAACTAGGCTTTGATAACTCAAGTTAGGACTGGAAACTTGAGTCAACATCTATCAGAGAGGAAGACAGAGAAGAATGAATATTGGGAAGAGATTTTAACTCGAATTTAACAAAGTAGCAGAGCAATGTTCACAACGTCTCGAGAATTCGATCTTATTGCTATCAATTGATTTCTACTTGCTATGCTCCTCAATGTTATTAATAATCTTCATGAGCAAGTTTCAGTTGATCAAAAGCTCGGATTGAGGATCAATGACAATGCTAACAAGCATAAGTGAATGAACTGGTTTAACTCGAGTTAGACAAGATAACTCGAGTCTTCGAATTAAAGCACTCGAACGTTGGCGCTCAAACATAACTTGAGTTACGAAGGGTAACTCGAGTTACGAAACTCGAGTCACATGGAATAACTCGAGTCAACCTCCTGTTTCGAGAAAATCACCGTTGTCCGAAAATTCAAAATCATTGTTTGTGATTTCATTAATCCTTACCATTACTCATTACTATTCCTAATCATCTTTAATTAGTTTGTTAATGAGTTTCGAGATGATTATGTGAAGGATTAACATCGATTACGAAAAGAAGATGATTATGTCGAAGCTCCAACGGTAACATTTTCCAACGGTCATATTCGCTTACATCGATGGAGGAATTGCTCAACGGTCATAAATTGCAAATAACTATAAAAGGAGAAGCATTCAAGATAGAAAAGGTTGGAGATGAGAGCTTGCCTTTGTCGAAATGCGATATTCGAATCCAACATTTAGCTCACACGCTCTGTTCTCAATGCTTGTATAGTTCATCTTAGAGAGTGAGATTATTTTGTACTTCGGTGTTTATTCATTTACTCTTTTAGAGAGAACATTTCGAGTGTTAAATCATTGTAAGAATCTCAAGTCGTGGGACTTGGAGATTGGGTTATCGATTTACAACTTGTAAGGGAGTGTATCCAGTGAGAGGATAACTTCGAGTACGAGTGTGTAAGCGATTGAAAGGAGTATCTCGGTGAGAGATTCGGCTTCACAAGTGCCTGGGTGAACTTGTGCGTTTGTATAGGCTTCTCTTGTGCCCGGTTAAACAAGAGGATAGTGGATTGGAAATCTCAAGCGGAGCTTAGGGGACTGGACGTAGGTCAAGGATTGGGCCGAACCAGGATAAATCATAGTTTGCATATTCTCTTCCCTTATCTCTTATATTCTCAAAGCATATATGTTTGAATGACATTTTTATTCTTCTATAAATCATTCTTTGTCATACAAACTAATTTCACCAAGTTGCGAAAAGATTTTCAAAGTTATCTAAAGTTTTATCGGACACCCAATTCACCCCCCCTCTTGGGTGATAGCCAGGTCTAACACTTTTCAACCTAGAGAACCTATGAACTTGTTTGGTTCTAGGTATTATTTCCCACTATTAGTTTTGATTAATTTTATTCAGTTTATTTATTCTTGTTTTTCTTGCTATTGCTTATTAATTGGCCACTAGTAAGCATGTTTTGGGGATTTAGGGTTGAATTTAATAAGGAATTAGGTCTTAATCTAATTTGCGTCTAGGATAGGAATATATCTAGAAGCTCTGCATTGTCAAATTAGGGTGAGTTCGATCTAAAACGCATTTTAGTTAATTGTGTGAGGCATTATATAGTTAATTAAGATAGGTTTATAAATGGACCGGAAGGCATTTATAAACATTAATACTCTAGATTAGCTGAGTTAGTTAAGTCAAAATTAAATTAGTGGAGATTAATTCTAAGAAACCAACAAGGGATTATCGACTCTAGGTTGTACTTCTCTATATTGAAATTCGCTCTTTTGCTACTACTAGTTTCTTATTAATTTATTTTATTATTGAAAACAATTCTGACTCGCTTAACTTAAACAGAATAAGGGAACTTATATCTAATCACTAGTTTGATTGAGTCCTCGTGGGAACGATCACTTTCTTACTTACTCTTTATTACTTGATACGACCCGTATACTTACGGAGTTTTAGGCTTAAAGTTTTGCCTTATCAACTCCCCAATCATACTCAGACATTTACCATTCTTGTAATTAATGAGCACCAGCCACCCTTATGAAATTCATGTGACATTTACCATTCATGTCATTCATATAATTAATGAGCACCTGCCTTATCCTAAAGTATTCATTACAATTTTCATTCAGCTTCAGTAATTCTATTATCAAAACTGCTTATCTAGGCTTGAGCAGAGGACCATTTGTTAGCTGTGTACTAATGATTTCATAGCATGTTTTTCCAAGAAAATTATTGCCGCAAGCCTTTCCGAAATGCAACACCAATCAATTCATTGTCTCCCAAATTTTTAGATTTTTTTTTTTTTTCAAGATATCACTATTGATGACCCATATGAAAGGGTTTCAAAAAAAGAATGCACATGATTAAATAGGGTATTTTCGAGAAATCAATACTGCCTCCGGTCCACAATATAGGACACTTCTAAAAGGAATGTATGCTCTGGAATATACGTGACATCCAATTTAATTAATATTCTTTTATCTATTTTGTCCATGTGATTAATACCCACTTTTCAACTTTACACATTCATGATATCCCATTTCTCTCTCAAATAATATTTCCAATGCAATTAAACACATTTCTTTTAGGGATAGGATATTGTCACTACCAATTTTATGTCACTACCAAGTCACTACCACTTTTTCACCGTTAGATCAGAATCTCAATAGGAGAGAGAAATAATAAAGATAGATGAGATTTTGATCTAACAATGAAAAAGTGGTAGTAACTTGGTAGTGACATAAAAATTGGTAGTGATAATATCATATCCCTTTCTTTTAAAGGTAAAAGTAATACTTTTACATTTTAAGATATATTAAATGATTAACTGTCATTTTTTGTTTCCTGTAATATAGTTGTAATGCCTTATATTGTGAACCAGGATCAGTACATAATTTTACAAAACAAAACTAACTTAACTAATTTTCTTAATATATGCAAATTAGTTATTTGACTCTTAAATTTTCTTAATATATACAAATTAGTTATTTGACTCTTAAATTTTCTTAATATATACAAATTAGTTATTTGACTCTTATATTAGAGGTAGTAATACTGGCTAATTTATCCCACCACGCCTGCAAACAAGAAGAAAATGAAGAGACCAAACGAATATTGTTCTCCCATGATCATGTATTGTTGTTTAACGCCAGTTAAATCTTTCTTCAAGAATCCTTCTTTAAAATGCTGTATTATTCCGATGAAGCCTTTGTATTTCACATAAGGAGGAGGATTTTGCGGATTCTCAAATAATCGTTCTCTTAACACAAACCAAAACAATGACTCAGGAAAAGCCTTCAAAAGAAAGATTTAACATTTAAAATATAATCGGATACATTATTGGTACAGGAAAAAGAATGAACTTTGAATTTAACAATAAGCAAAAAGAATTCATTTAAACCAATGAAAGAATAGTCTCCGCTGCTTTTCTCACTTCATTTCACACACGTCAATAGGATCAATTACAAAATCCTTCATAGAATTCTCAGGACGAGTTCTTGTTGGTCTTGTAACGGTAGAGAATCCTCTTTTTCTTGTTTGATGTGTTCTCAATAGTGAGTGTAATCTTCCCGGGTTCATTGTTGGTGAAGGTGTTTCTAACAGGCCCTTCTTGTGATCCCATCTTCTTCCCTTTCTGAACTATGACTGTATAAGAACCCTCATCAGTGGGCACAAATTCCTCCTTGTAATTCACCTCCCAACCCAACACAGTCAAATCCCAAAGCAATGTGCTTCCAACCTGTTTATCAATCACAATCAGCAAGCAGACATTTTACCTATGGTGTTCCTGTCTCTAAATCTAAATTAAAAGAACTGGTATACTAGTTGGTAATACCTCCATTGCAGGAATCTCAATGGTTGCTGTTGATCCAGCCTTGAGAGTCATTTCAGAAACAGCGCCGTCTTGGGCAGAAAATTCAGAATCATTTTCCCTCTTGAAACCACCGTAGTTATCTGGGATCTCCTCAATAGGAATGTACCTGTTTTCAAGAAATCAGGATAAAATCGATTCTAAGTTCAAAGCGAAGCAGTTTTCTTTTTCTTTTCCTTTTTTTTTTTTTGGGGGGGGGGGGGTGTTTCCAGTTGTCTTGGAAGATCATTGAAAAATCTTCTGCATAACTATGATAATTGAAAGTTCACATGAACTAAAGTCTTCCTGAAATTGCAAGAAAAGCACAATTGAGAGTCTGAAATTGCAAGAAAAGCACAGTTGAGAGTAATCAAGTGATGCAAAAATTATTTGGACGAGCCTGACGGTGAGACGACTTGATAAAATGCATGGGATGAGAGACATACTTAAGGAGGGTATCGGTGACCTTGGCAGGACGAGCAACCACAAATTTGCTCTTCGTTCTTTGGGTTAAGAAAGGAGATAGAAGGGCATTGAGAGCATAATACCAGAAAGGCACATTGATGAAAATCTACAAACACAAACACAAGTGCACAGCTCAGTAATTCTGGTCAACCAGAAACAAAAACACATTGAATATAACTGACAAACTTACATTTTTGGCGACCATTTCAGGGTAGTTGTCCTGCAAAATAGCTAGAGCTTGCTTCGTGGCAACACGTAGCTCCTTTTTGGCCGGACCCGGGGAGTTCTTAAGATCATTGATCTGAAGCAAGGAAGAAACACCTCCAGGCTTCATGTCCAACTTCTGTATACCCTTCTCCATCAACTGCAACCTCCATCTCAAGAACTCACTTCGCTTCTCCTCGGTCCCAAATGTCTTATGGTACATCTCTTCGCTGTCGAACACCCCAAACACGTTGTAGCACACCGGATGACCGTCGCGATCCACGCCGTTCATGTAAGCAGCGGAACTCAGATCGGAGCCAAAATCCTCGTCCAGAATGGAATCGATGTTGGACTCCTTCCTCCATTTAAGCGTGTTGGTGAGCATGTGGAAAGCTTCATTGACTTTGAACTCCCTAGCCCTCAAGAACTTGAGGAGAACAACGTCGATACCCTCTGCCCCTTGGCTGGGCGAGAGAGGTACTCCCCACAGGGAAATGCCCTTTGCGATTTCAACATTGTTAGTGTCATCTGCGTTTTGTTGGTCGGGAAAGATGGCTTCTTGGAGCATGGATTTGAGTTGGTTCAAGGCCTTGGTCTCAAAGTCGTTGAGATCAGAAGGGAAGTTGCTTTCTTCCCTGTAAGAGGAGCTCTTGAGCACCATTTGGGGTTGGGAATCGGTGGGAGGTGGTGCCTGATGTTCATCTGGTTGGGGTTGTTCTTGAGTCATGGTTGGGAGAGTGAATGGAGAAAAGGAAGGAGGAGGAATGGAGAATGAGCTGTGACTTGTGTATGTTGGGTAGATGATATAAAGCTAGTACTGTTAGATTATTTTTTTATAAAATAAAACAAAAAGGAGGAGCAACGGTCAAATAGCTGGATGCAGCCGTTGTGAGTTGGGCATGCGTCCCGAGAGAGACGCCACCCTGGAAGGGAACCCAACAACGGTCTCATAATATTATATGTGTTACTTTCTGTACCAAGTTTGATACGTTTTTTTTTTTTTTTGATAAAAAAGGGCAAAAAAGCTTGAAAGTGAGAAATAGGGAGCTAGATTATAAGACTACAGCGCGAAACAACAAAGAAGAACGAAACTATGAACGACATGGATTGTTGATCCTTCAAAACCATATCTAAAAGAACTCCGGGATAGTTGGAATCATGGCCATATCGGCACCAATGGCAACACCGTGGCCTTGCTTGGCCATATAATCAAGACAAGAGATGTTTTCTCTTGGAGATGATGAAGCTCCACGTCCCGTCTTGGAACAAAAGGTCTCGAGTCTCCCCAATAATGACTTTCAAAGGATGATCAATGGGCAATCTCTCATAAGGATATTGACGCATCAAGAGAGTCGGAGTAAACGACGATACTCCGTAATCCCATCTCGAAGGGCAATCCGCAACCCTATCCCGATAAAGCATAAATTTCAGCTTCAATGACAGAAAGAAGGCCAAGGGGTTTATAGAAGCCCATCAACCAATCCCCTTTTGAATTTCTTAGCACTCCCCCACATGCAGCTTTATGTTGTTGGAGCACCGATCCGTCCACATCGATGCGAACTGTATTCTCAGGAGGGGGTGTCCAAGATTCCTCGCCTATCTTGTCCAATTGGAAAATCTTGTGCTGTAGCTTTTGATTCGCTCCATTCTCCATGAGTAGATAGCTGCACCGGTGTAACATCTCCCTTGTTTCTGTGGTCATTCCCCTCGAAAAATAAATTTACATCTCGGTAGTCCAAAGAATCCAAGATCATCAGGCTAAAGGTTCTCGCCCATGAGAAATTCATAAATCTCCCTTTGCCCGGGTTATGCTTGGTGTTCCAATGAGCCAAACCCGCAAGCCGGAGAAAAACCGAGAGAAATAGTTAGGTTTTAAAATAAGTTTCCATAAACTTCGGCGCGCTCACAATCTCGAATTATGTGAATCACATTTTCCTCACAATTGCATTGAAAAGGGCAACCATTATCGTTGGTGAGGCCCTCCTGCCCGAAGAGAGTTGGTGACAAGTCTCTCATGACCAACTTGCCACATAAAGTATTTAATTTTTTTCAGAACTTGCCATTTCCACACTTGGGCCCGTGAAGTTATTATTAGCGCTTGCTTCAACGTTGTCGAAAGAAATTGGTAGGCCGATTTTACAGAGAAACCCCATCCTTAGCCGCTCTCCGGTAAAAAAACGAGTCGGGGAATTATTAGAGGGTGGATTCGATTGTAAAATGAAATTAGTAATATCCCGAGGTAAAACTCCAAACCATCTCGTGATAGTCCCACCGTCCATTAGACAAGAAGATGATCCCTAACCGTCTCCTCTACGTTGATAGAGGAAGGATACCGAATAAAGGAGATGATGGGTTGATCAAGAGGGAGCCAAAGGTCGGTCCAAAATTTGGTACCGCCCGTTATTGACCTTTTTACCCACACCACCGAGAAAATTATCCCAAACTTCAACAATCGCTTTCCAAGCAGAGGAAGACTTTTTCTTTCTGGAGATATTAGGCAGAAGCAAGTTGCCACAATTATATTTGGACCACAAACATTGAACCCAGAGGGCATCTTTTTTTGATAAAAGGCTCCAGCAAAGTTTCATAATAAAAGCTTTATTCTGACGGCGAAGATTTTTGAAACCCAGACCCCCTTGTTTCTTTGCTTGTGTAATTTTATCCCAAGCAATAAGATGCATTTTTCTCACGTCATCATCCTGAGACCAAAGGAAATTCCTAGAAATTCGCTCAATTTCTCTAATAGTACAAATTGGGAGTAGAGATGATTGCATGCAAAGTGACTAGCGAGAGAAGATAATACGAGACTTGATAAGAACGTAACGTCCCGCCATAGTCAAAAATTTGCTTTTCCACGAGGACATCTTTTTCCCGGCTCTTAGCACAATAGGGTTATAGGTAGCATGAGAAACTCTTTTATGGATGATAGGAACACCCAAATATTTACCTAGGTCAAGAAAGAATCCCAATCCCAAGGAGATGACTAAGCTCGAGAGCCCTATTGAAGTTAATATTTTTGGAGCGAGAACATTCGTGATTTGTCAAGGTTGATTCGTGCCCCGAGACTTCGCGAAGCTTTGAATGACTCTTCGGACTTCAATCATTTGATCACTAGAAGCTTCGTGAAAAGAATGAGGTCGTCGCAAAGAAAAGGTGGGAGATGTGTGGGCTACCTCGCTTGAAAAGAAAGGGTTTCCACCTACGCCCTTCACATTCGGCCTTAATTAAATGGCCTGCGCGCTCCATGCAAAGAACAAATATATGGGCTCGGGGATCACCGTCGACTCTCTAGAAGGGTTAAAACTCGAAGTTTCATCCCCATTCCAAAGGATAGACATAGATGTAGTAGAGATACGAGCCATGATGAGATCAATGAGGTTGTACTCCAAGTTAATACATTCTAGGGTATTTCGATAAACCCCCAATCTAATCGTCGAAAGCTTTCTCCATGTCAATTTTGATTGCCACAAAACCTTTCTTCCTCCCGCTCATCCTCATGGAATGGATAATTTCTTGAGCAATAAGGATATTATCACGCCTAGATCTATTAGCAATAAAACTACACTTCGCTCTTGACTAATAAGATGGGGCATGATTCCCCTAAACCTATTAGCTAGGAGCTTAGTAATGATTTTGAAGCTCACATTGCAAAGGGAGATAGGACGAAAATCCTTCAACGTAGCTGGATTATCAACCTTGGGAATAAGAACAACTTTGGAATGATTTATGCTAGACAGCTTAGAGGGGTTGATAAAACAATCTTCAATGAAGTCACATATTTTATCACCTATAATGTCCACCGAGAATGGAAAAAGTGAGCTTGAAGACCATCGGGACCGGAGCTTTAAAAGCTCCAATGGCAAAAGGCCGCATTTTTATCTCGACTTTGCAAACATTTTTAGACAGAAAGAGAAGCATATTCTCGTCAATGGAAGGAAAGTTATAACACCATCCCTCAGGATCTCTCACTGTTGCATCCCTTGTATATAAATTTTTGAAGAAATCATGGGTCATCAATTTCAAAGTGTCGTGATCATCAATCCAAGTTTGATACGTTACGGAGATCATTTGCACCATATACAGCGAAATTAAAGGAGGAGTATACTATATTGACGAGGCATGTGAGGGTTCTACAATCGCCCTGCATGTGGCAGCCCCGTTATTATAGATTTGCAAATCATGATCATTCCAGATTAGTATCCCTCTGTCATGGCAAGTGTTGTCAAACGCTGGGCTTGTGTTCTGTTGTACGTATTTGTTTTGTTGTCCGCTGGCTGATCGAGTAGGGTGGCCGATTGGAGATTTTTACAAGTACCAGAAATTCGTTTTTCCTTTTATTTTTTATTTTTGAACTCGAAGGAAAACAACAGACCCTTTGTGCCAGGAGCAAACTTAAACCAACTTAAACCCTTTTCCCCTCTCCCTCGTCCCCCTCCACCGGTCTACCAGTTGGGGTGGTACGATATCAAAAGCAGAAGCAAGAGGAGGAAGAAAGCGACGCCCCAGGGCAATTCCCCGCCACGATCACCACTCTGCTTGGGCAGCTCAGCCTCAACCCCAAGAAGAAGGCGGCCATATCTTAGCACAGAGTAAGCCGTCCCCATCAGCAAAAGCGGCACCAGTATCTTCATGTATATGCCGCCGGTGTTGGAGCTGCTTGGCAACCACAGCCAGAAGCTCACTATTCCTGCTACAGCTATCACCTGCGCCGGCGGTGCCCTTATCCACAACCCCTCACTCATGTCTCTTCTTTCTTCTGCCTAATTGCGCACTTCAACGCCCCCACTATAAATACTCTCTCCCATGGCGGTGACCTCAATATCCTATCTTTCGCCCAACCCATTTCAGCTTGACACTTGTTCTTTGCAGGCACCTATTTTGGACCCTAGCCCCTTACTGGATTGACTCAAATGAACTCACCCAAGTTTATCCCCACCGCCCTGCCTCAACCTCATTTCCAGGGCATCTATATACTTCACTAGCATGGAAATTGTGAATTCAATATTCAGAATTGATCAGTTCCTTAATATATAATTGAAAATATATGGATTAACTATATAGTCCAGTCATAAAATATCTATTCTTATGCATATCCAAAGGCCTAACAGGAAATTACACAAATGTGCTCTGAACAAAATGAAAAATAACGAAACAGAGCCAGTCCGTTTATAGTCGCAGTTGCTCCATGAATGTGAAAAAGCCACGTATATCAGTCATTAGCTAACAAATTATACAATAGCCGTTGTAGTCTTCAGTCTTCATTAACTTTTCAATTTACGGTATACAAGTAGGGTAGCCGTTGTTGTCAGATGAGTTTGACCTCTATTTACATGAATAAGCACTGCTGAAATCCCATACAAACACTAATTAATAACCCAGTTTGCAACGGTAGTTAATATGGCTCTGCATTTTCAACTATTCTCTTCAAAGCATCGGCTCCCACGCATTTCAAAACCTGTGTCCATCAGCCACTAAAGGTAATTAGCATATCCTCCCGACAAATATCTAATTGACAGGCAAAAAGCATCGGCGTCATATTAAATTAAATTCACTCCTGAAAGATTCGATTTATAAGATGCTCAAAAGGCCATTAATGAACTGAAACTTCACTTCCCAGACCCTACAAAGGGAACAATTTATTCCAGCATATTTATTCAATTTTCTACGTCCTATTCCGTAACACTTATCATATGGGGAAAAGGAAATAGACATGAAAAACCAGAGTTTTACATCGTTGGCATCTTTGAAAAAGCTCTGTTCATCTTTCTTTGGCCAATGTACTTGCCAACACCTGAAGTTCAGGAAAAAAGCACAAAACATAAGATAAAATGAAGTACAGGGCGCAATAAACAAGTCAAAGCCTATAAATAACCGAGCATTACAGTCCACAAGCCTTAAGTTCCGTGAACAAAACAGAAAGCATGACCACAAAAAGTGTCGAATATAGCCTCATCTCCAGCAAAATTGTGTTTGATTCCCAAGGGAAAGAATCTTGACCTCACTAGTTAGGTAAGGAGCATAGACGACTTGCAACAGTTAGCAACACATTATCCAAATTATGATCAGGCATGATGATAGAGGGAAACAAGAAAATTAGAAAAGATCTTTATTTCATCAACAGACTTCAGTGCATGATATGTAGGTATGTATAGGGACTAACTACCGAATAACAAACCCTCATGGGGCCATACGCTAACTGCTTGCTGTAGTTAGTTATTTTTTATTTATCTCGAACATGTATCACATGAAACTTAAATTTGACGCATGAAGCAGTGGGTTTTTATCTCTAAGTTGCCTTTAACTCATTTGAGCCACAATCACCATGCTGTGGGTTAGGGGAGCAATCTACCCATGCAACATATTACATCAAAGTTCCAAGTATACATTTCCATTCAGTACATCCTCAATATAACAAGAAAAATAAATTACTGCAATTACATAACCTCTCTCTCCCAAGTCGACGTGCTAACTCTTCAGCTAAAGCTTGACCTGGTGGGTCACTATCAGTTGCCAAGATGATGCGATCTACCTATAAAAACAGAGTTAGACAAACAAATTACGTGTTCAATTATGTTTCAAGATACTATTGGAAGGGAAGACACCCTATCATTTACCTTATTCAAGTACTCTTTGCAGTTCCACAGGTATTGATATCCAGCATCCTGAATTCATAAAGACATTGGTAAACAAATTAATAGATAAAACAGATACATTAAGTGACAATTCACTAAACATACCATGAAAAGAACAAAAAATATAGAGACTTCAAAGGAGGATGTCAATAGATAGAGATGGAATGAGAAAGCAAGTCATGAAAAGAGTTATTCATCACACAGTTTATTTTCTGCACTTTTGTACCATCATAGGACAAATTTGTATCAATGTGTGTGATATCACAGGCCTTGTGGTTGCCATAAAAAAGAAAAAAGAAACTACTTTGTACAAAATCATTAAAGGTTCTATAGTCCATTTTCATAGACAGAATCATCAGGGTTGAAGACAGGATAGACATGTACAATTTGCACAAAGGCATCAGTAAAAATAAGTTCTTCATTGAACCACCCCCTCCCCCCAAAAATAAAGAAAGAAAAGAAAAGGCAGAGGCAAGAACATTTCATTCAGAACACAGATTGTGTTTTAAACAGACAATTTAATTTAAACATTGTCAATGAACAAGCTTAGTGTGTGTACCAGGTTATCAAAATACACTAAAATGATAAAAACGAAGGAAGCACCTGCAGATCATCTATACTAGTGGGAATATACCATAAACATAAACTCTCAACAGGCACAAATCAAATTCCCGTCTTACTCCTATGCATAAAAAATGAGTCCGTAAATCACATTGCCTTCTCAAAAAATGAAGTCAGCATCGTATCCCAAGTCCTGAAAAGTTCCAATACGAAACCAAACCTTCTCTATAGGTGGCAAATCTTTTGAGGAAACCTTTGATGGTGCTCCCCCTGGAACACTTACACAATTACGGAAGCCAGCCTCCTCTAATGAAAGCTTGTCTATTTCCCCTTCAACCTAAATTCAGCATGAGATTTTATCAAATTATTCATCTCTCTTCTTTTTATTATTTTATCTTGGAGAGTGGCAACATCTAAAGATGTGAAATTCAGATAATATGAGGAGATGGACAGAAATGGGCACATGGAATTTACAATGATAATTTCAGCTGCATCACTAATGTCATCAAGTCCATACAATATCTTGTCTGTACCTTTTCCCTGTACACCAAATTCAGAATTTTCAAAGCACATCAGATGATTATTATCAAGATATTATTTTCAAATTAACATGTGCATAAAAGTAAATTTACTAAGTTGATAAATTCCAAGGTTTGAGAAGAAACTCGCAAGCTTACGTGTTTCATACATGGGCCAATATTCGATTGGCCATAATGATAGGTCTACTATGAATAATTACGACTATCAGCTGTTGATTCTTAAAGGGTTGATTGCCATTAATGCTAGAATCTAAGAGTAATGGTTACTGACAAATTTTTTTTAGATGCTTATCTTTTATTCACCCAAAAATAGAGGCTCAGGAAAAGTAAAGGTCCAAACCAATAAGACTTCCATCTCCCTTTCTTTAACATTCCCTATTCCTTGCCCTTCCTTCAATCTACAACTTCCATTTGTCAACTTTGGCAAAATCCTTTTAAAACAAAGAATAGAGACAAGTGCTTGTAGTATGACAATGTGATAACTTTTCACTTGTTCCCTTAATTGTAATAATTAATGCTTGAAACGTGTTTTCAACAACCGCTATAAAAATGGTACCCACTTTTCTGGTTAACACTGCGAGTTTGATGGTTTCTAAAGTATTCAACAGCCACTACAAGGAGTAACCACTTAGAAGGATGAGGTAATCTGATAGAGTACTGGATTAGCGGGAGATAATGAAAGTTGCGGAAAATTTAGAGATTTTAGGAATTAATATTTAATTAATTGAGTCTGTTTTTATTATTATCTTTAGGAATTAGGAAATAAGAGGAATATCTTATTAGTTATTATCTTTTATTATTATTTTTAGGAATTAGGAAATAAGAGGAATATCTTATTAGATAAGATTTAGTTGTTAGGATTTATGATTATTAGTTATCTAAATCTTAGATTTAGATATATTTTTTAGGCATAGTGCCTCATCAATATAGCATCGAATATTTCAGAGAGTAATTTAGTAGTGGAGATTCTTCTTGGACTTTAATAGTCCAATGAATTACAGATTCTGGCTCATCTACTATTAAAGATGTGGGTTGTTCTTATAGAATTAGTGAGATGCTCGCTTATTCTATAAAACAAACGTTGTTCTTAGAGAGCTAGTGAGACCCTTGCTTCTCTTTAAAAACAAAGTAAATCTATTTCCTTTTTTATTCCCAATTTAATCGCATAACCAATATCCCATCATAATCTAAATCTGAAATGATAACCTCAGAAAGTTCACTCAATCATTTAAGGACATCCATAGTGAGAATGAAAAGACACGGTTAGATAGATAACACTAAATGTAGACAAAAACAAGTTCCAAGTTACCTGCCAAAATCTTTTCTCCATAGTTCGGTATTTGCAACCAACAAGCAATCCATTTCGTTTGTAAGTAAAAGCAATTACGTTCTGCAGAAAACTTAAAAATCCATCAGAAGTTCTTCATTCGTAAATACATTTACACACATTTTCATGGTTAAACTTTAAAGTGTTAAATGTCTGAATCTCATTACTTCATATCCCTAGTTTACAATTGTATATCCTTGAATATGAACAAATTGGTCAGATTTGTTTAGACTTTTTGAAAGCAAATTTTGCATACACTTCACCTTACAATAATGTGGAGTTAAAAATTGGAGATCAGACCATATCACAAGTGTCAAAATTTAAGCATGTAGGTTTGATATTATAAGATAATGATGAAATTGATGATGTTATGCATAGGATAAAAGTTGGGTAGTTGAAATGAAAAAGGTGTCATGAATCCTTTATGACTATAGAGTACATATTAATCTTAAACAGAGTTTCACTAAACTATTATAAGACCAAGGATGCTATATAGTTGAGAATGCTGATTGGTAGAAGGATAACAAGAGAGAGAGAAAATCAAGGTAGCAATAGTGACGCACAGTCATACAAGAAAAAACAAGATTCATAATGATTATACACAAGGAAAAGTTTGTGTGGCATCTATCAATTAGAAAATGATAAGAAAACCATTTAAGGAGATTTGGAATCTTTAGCTTTGTAAGGAAATGTAGAGATAAACCAAGAAGGACACTCAAGGAAATTATCTAACAAAAAGTAGAGTTTTTGTGATCACAAAATAAAGAATGAGATGCTTTTATTGGCAATAGTTCAAAATACCTTGTTGTCAGACATTTGCATTACAGCATTCCTGCTCAGAGTTTTCTCTGATATCAGTCTCTCCTTGAAGTATGCAATAAGCTAGAAAAGGAAAGTAGAAAATTAATACATGTGAACAATCAGACTAAATGTTATGAATTGGAAAGGAATTTTTGGCGCACATATGATCGGGTAGGGTGCTTGTTTCTAATTCATGCATACATTGCTTGGATATGTATGAAGTTATTAACCAGCATCACCAGGTAATTTGATTGTATATTGGAGCTCTTCAAACCACATCATTGGTCAAACTCTTTGTAGACATTGTTGTACCCAATATTGTTTGATAATTCAAAAAATCACTAGGTATACAAACCGCCAGAAAAACTTGGTAATTATTGCTTATGGCCATAAAGGGTACAAATGTAATACTGTCATTGAAACATATGTTGCCCTTGTTGTAACAAAGGGCTAATAGGCAAGACAATAAACTTGTTTGGAATGACTTATGGATAAGTGACTTTTGAGATAATTATAAGAAAAAAATTAAAATTAAAATTACAAAAAATATGAAAAATGCTAAATTACAAAATTTTACAATACTAAAATACATAATTTAATCAAATAAATAAATATTCTCATTTTCAGCTTATCATAAGCTCGATTGAAATAAGCTGTGTGATAAGCTAAGAAAGACAACTTTTGAAATAAGCTGATTTAAACCCATAAGCTCGATTGAGCAATTTTTCTATCCAAACCAAAAAAACACAAAAAAATACCCATAAGCTAGTTTCAAACAGTAAAATAAGCTCATAAGTGGTTCCAATAAGCTCTCCCAAACATGCTCAATATATCAAAGAGAAATTCAACTTGGGTTAACGAGGGAAAAGAAAATGTGAAGGAAGGGAAAAAAAAGAATTCCAATGGGTACTGCTGTATCTTAAGTCTTAACTAAAAATTTCACGTGGATCCCCTGTTTGAGGCAATAGCAACTGAGAATTGGAAAAAGAATGACAAAAGCATAAATGATAGTCAAAACTCAAAACACATATGCTTGACCTAAAGCAGAATGCATCATGGCCTCTACCACCCACATTATTCGTAGGAGTAATCACCCTTTACTTATAAATAAATGAACAACTTATTATCCCAACATAATGACATTTTTTTCCATTTAATTAGAAGAGACCTTCGAAAGACCTCTAATAATATAGCAATGCAAAGAAACTTTTTGAAGAGTTCTTTTAGAAACTGATTGTCATTTGAATACCTTAGCACCAAGCGGCTCTAATCCTAAACTCTCCTCAGTCATTGTTCCGTAAGACTTTTGACCAACCCTGCGGTACAACTCTTTGTCATCTGCAAAAGCCTATAACCAACTAATCATATAGAAGTATGGCAAATTTAGAAGTTTTACATTTGAGACTGAGAAGACACAGGACCAAATTATTTTACCTGACCAGCCCACCCGCATGAAGTTCGAAAACACCTCCACATTGCGAATTCACTAAGACGCCCAGTGGTCATTACCGAGTCAATGCAAAAATCAGGTAATTATCGCCACATGTCAAATCAAGTAGAAGAAGCTTACCCATCAGGTATGATGTGGAAGGACAAACTTCTCTCCTCTAACTGTCCACCTTTGCACTGGAACAGCAAAATAGACTCAATAGCGAAGCACATTTTAGGGAGGGTGAAAGAAGACGAAAGCAAACACTTGGTGCAGAGAGTAAGATGAGAAATTCATAAAAATGATAGGAACAGATACCTTAGGACAGTACAAATTCTGGTACTGTCCAGGCAAACAAGAATTGTCCAAGTCTATGCCAAGAAGCTGCATTTTCTGCTTCAATATGTCCACCCGAGGCATATCAAGATTATTCTCTACAAACTGTCCCACATTATCTTCACAAAACCCAATCAGTCAGGTTAGAGAAACCCAAAGAGTTTCGAAGAGCATGTTATTTCCATACAATCCTTTCCTAGACACAACTAGACCACCTAGAAAAATTAAAGAAGAAAAACCAGATTAAATTAAGTGAAGAAGACACCAATGGCGTCTCTGCCAAGAGAATCTCCAATAAAATGACAGGGAGAAAATGGCGACAGGGAAGAATTACCTGGCGAGCTGGGTATGTTGTTAGCATGTGCTACGGAAAGAGGGGGAACGGTGAGGGATGATGATGGTCGGGGTGACACCGAGGCTCTGGAAGTGAGAGGGAGTTTGGAGGAAAGGCATCGAGTGAGAAGACGGCACAAGAACTGATGCTCAAGTATTGGCATAGTGAGTTTCTTTGGATATCGAATTTGAATGCTATCTCATCTCATAGATGCTGTAGACTCAAGCCGTTTCAGTGAAGGGATAAGGGAGCTCTTCTTCCAAAACAGAACAGCTTGCCGTTGTTAGATGTGGCATCTCTTTTATGTCTTGTTTGGCATTTTGAAAGAGGTGAGAATTTAGTGGAAGAAGGCTATGGATAGATACATAAATAGAGATATGCTTCTCTGATTTTCTTTTTCCCCTCCGCTTTCATTCTTTTCTCTGAAACTATGTAGTTTTGGGATGAACAAGACAATGGAAGCACTTTTTTTTTTTTAAAAAAAAAAAAAAAAATCCATTACCCTGAAATATTTTCAGTATATCTTAAATTAATTTTTAGTAAACTTGGCACTTAAAAATATTTTTTAGTGACACCAATATCTAGCACTTATCACTTTGAAATATTTCCAATCGATATAGCGTATCAGTAAAAAAATAATAATATGATAACGAGTGTACTAAAAATTAATTTAAAATACTAAATGCTATTAAAAAAATATTTACATGCTCTTTTTTTTTAGAAAAAAATAGTGATTCCCTTACTTTGTTTATCCAAAACTACGTAGTTGTGAAGAAAAAGATAGGAGTGGGCAAAAAAAATGGAGAGAAGTCAAATCCCATAATAGGGTCTCATATTCAATTTAGTGCCATTATTTTTAAAACAAAATCATTTTTAGAAAAACCAGCTTCATCTAAGTAGGATAATACTTGAACCTGAGTCTAAACTAATAATAGTATATCTAAGATAATGTACAAGTTTGACTCCAGAAATTTACAGTTCATGTAGTGTAAAAATGCATTGACTTATAAACTGCGTATGAAGATTTATAAACAAGGAAGATTTAAAGGTATTAAATGTGAAAATAATAATATTTTCACAATATATGAATAAAACAAAGACAATACTGTTTTAACTACTTACTGGTTGATGATCAACTTGTACTCAGTCAAAGCTGGTCTATAAACATGGGTAAAACATAACTAACACTCATCCATTGACAGTTATCCCAAGTTAATGAAATTTAGGCGACTTAATCAGTATTATGTTTTTTCGATGGAACTTATTTGTAATTTTCTTTGTTTATAAAACAAAGGGGCAAGCCACTTTTAAGTTCTTTCAAGAAAATACTTTAAGGACAGAAATACCATTTAACCTCTCTTCTTCGTTCTTTTTTAGTTCTTGGTCATTTTTTACCTTCTTTGTTTTCTTTCTTTTTTTTTGGACCAAAGTTCACACTTAGCAAATCCTCAAAAGTCTTCCTTTCCCTATTCTTCCTTGTGGGATTTCATTTTTCTTCCTTCTTCTTACTCCTTTGAACCGACAGAACCAATTTGCAATTCACTTTCTCAACTTTTTCGATTTTAATAAGGTCTTAACCAATTTCACCTCTTTTTGTTTCAAAAAAAGAAGAAGATAAATTACTTTTGTATTCCTAACAAGACCAAGAATACATTTTTCATTTGAAACTAACCTATCCAATCCGGTTTTCAAAACCTTAATTTAAACTGAAAACTTTGAGAAGATTGATAACCTTAAAATTATAAGGAGATATTTATGAATTTTAGAAGTATTAATAATAAAATTAAAAATTCATATAAACAGATTTTAGAAGGAAACAAAAATGTACCTAGGTCTTCAAACAAATTTCAGATACCTTTGACAATAAATTTTGTAATAAAATTTTTTTCATCAATTTTCCTTATTAATTGTAAAATCTAATTCACTAATTTTTCTAAATGGTTTAAGTGGAAAATATATATGATTCTGTTTTTCAAACTTTTTAGTCTTTATTCCCCTCTTAAACCGAATTCTATTGAGAATATTATAGTATCATAATATTTTCACATTCATGCCAAAATAATGAAACATTCATCCAGAAATTATAACAAGGTCAGCTGTGGACACAGAAAAATATCTTTTGATATGTTTAGCATAATCCCCTCACTTTTACAAGGGGAACAGATTAAGAGACGATAATCCCCTTTAGTCTACAAATACACAACACTAAGATATCTGCACATCTGCAAGATGAGTATTATTAATTACACTTAATGCGAATGTCCAGTTTGAGCTGTCCAGAAGAACCAAAAAAACAGGATGGGATCAATAGAAACCCTGCTGGGGCAGTATTATTGGCTTTGCCCCCATGAATGTTCTCCGCTAAACAATGTATTTTCAGACAGCATCCCTGGGATCTGGCCAAAATATCATAATGGCATGCCTTACGGAATAAATTGGGACAAATGCAACTCACATTGACCATATTCCCCAGATCCCCCACTTTATTCTTGAGAATGAATAGATCTGCACCATTCTGTTCTTGAAGAACAATAACTTCATCATCGACCCTCAGGAAGATGGAAAAGAAACAGTTATATGTAAAATTTCTCGCAGAAACCCCATGTTTACAGAGAAAGTGGAGTGACAACTCCTTAGACGGCGCAACAAAGTTGCAACCTGATTGCGGGCATGTACATGGTGCATGAATGCATTGCTTTTCATGGTCATTTTTCTTACTGTAAGCTATTGTTTCTTTACAACCATATTGTGCATTTAGGCAGGATATCTTAACAGATTCCAGCACCTTCTCAATGGCTCGGCAACGGTTATAGCCAATGGGCATAGAGCAGAAGGGACACTTGTTCCTAAGTTGTACACAACAGGAAGAGCAAGCAATATGTCCATTCTCACACTGAAATCAAAAGTAACTAGTCAAATTATAATCATACAACCAACAAAAAAAATCTTCAAGAGACAAGTGGTTGGAATCAAAAGTTCTTTTTTATTTTTGATTTGCACAGCTACTTGCCTACTTACACAGATTATGAACAATAGTGAGACAAATCTTGGCTGAAACAGCCAAAGGAAAATGGCACCAATCACTACGATGAAGAATGGGTTACCAAGGTTAAGACTTACACTACTTCTAGTGGTTCCTTAACTTCCGCTTTTTTCTGTTTCGATGATATGTTACCTTTAAAGGGGTACTGTAGCCAAGTGATTTTCCTTTTTAAATACTTCAAAAGACAGCATCAATTTAAAAATTAAACCAACTAATGATACAAGTAATCAACAACTTAGAGATCTGACAATGTGTGCGTAGATAAGTTCAACAGCTTTTTGAAAGTAAAACAATTTTCCAAAGAAATGTCATCTACGGTGAAACATAATGAAATGCTTGGTTGTTTTAGCTATAACCAAAACCAACACGAACATTATTCATTTTACTACATCAAAATTAAAAACAGAAAAAAAAGGATAAATAATTAAGAAAAAAGTACAAAGTTCAATAGATTATATTCTACTAACTTATCTCAACCTCACAGGGATTCATAATTTTCTTAAAAAAATCGTACCAAGTTAAAAGGTAAATCAACTGTCATGTCAATAAATAGTAAACAAACATGAAAGCACCAATACAAACCTATTCTACGTTTATATAATACATTGATGATATATTGATATGTTAATTATTGAAATTTCTACAGCAAATGAAGATAACAGAGACAATAATGCAGCATATAAAAAAATTTCACATTCTCAGTAGCAAAAGTTCTGTAATGTTCAGAAACATAAAAACTGATTTATACTGTTGATAGATCACCGCTGTATAAACAGCTATGCATCTGAAGAAAAGGTGGTGCTACCATATAAATGTTATACTATCAAGAATTTTACTTTTGATAAACTCTACTACCTGGAGTCGAGACTTTTGGCTATCAAGAACCTGCATAATGTATATGCATACAAGCATGTATGCAAAAACATAAAACTATAATACATGCCATATATATAATTTTTTGTTTATGTATGCATGGTTACCTTTTTAAAAAAAAAGGGAGGTATGTAACCAAGTAATATAGTTATGTCCACTACTTGAACATTCCTGAAACAATTTACAGGCAAAATCATGGAACCAGGCTCTGATATCCTCTTGCACAAGGATATTAGGAAAGGCGAAATACAGAGGGAGAGATGATTTGGGAAAGATGAATCTCATCTATTTACATGACTTACTGTCCCTTTATATACACGTGCATCTAACTAATATAAATAACTTAAACAAATTCAACAAATTAACTAACAGAAGAAAAACTACCCATTTTCTTTATTACATTCTGTCAGACATTCACCAGAATTTTAGAAGAAGCTTTTTATTAATTAAGATTCATATTCAAATAGTCTTAAAAAAATAGCCAATAAAACTAATCAAGGGTCGCAACAGACTGAACAGAGTAATACAAGGTTCTTGCTACTGCCATCCAGATGGTTCAAAGAGGACACCAACAATCCTAACGCCTAGTGATATGCAAGACAAATAATCAGTCAATCCAAACTACAACCACTAACCATTGGCTGCACACTTCATAAAATTTGTAAACTTTGAACCTCAACTTCAAATTGCAAATCCCCCAGGCTTCTGATGCAATTCTATCAGAATGCCATCAGAAAATTGAGATTCATTCATGAAGATAGAAGCAAATATCCAAGTTAACTGATCAAAGAGGAAGTGCAAACTGCCGTCATATTTAAGTCATTGATCATATATGCAACAGCGCAGGACGATATTTCATCGATAAAGAAATAATTATAGGCCTGAAAAACCGACCTGGAAGATAGGGATACTCAAGGGTTCAAAGCAGATGCAGCAATCAAACACATCAGGGTCGCTAAGGGTGACAGAAATGGACCTGTCCCACTTTTCAGGCGCTGAAACATTATTGTCTTCACCGCTATCGCTTGACCCAGATCCAAAGCAATTGCCAGAATTATCGTTACATGGATCTTCTTCACTTTGTAGGTCTTCTAGTCCCTGCACAATATCTTCTCTTTCGTCTTCTGTTCCGCATTGGTTTCCGATGGCTTGTCGTCCGTCATCTCCGACGGTGGCACGGCTAACAGCAATTCTGCGTCGCTTTTGGGTCGGGTTGCTGGGTCCCTCCCCATCGTCGTCCCCACCAACCGAGAATTTCGCCATTTCGCTTCAATCCTCTACCTCAAAAATTGTGGGTCTACTGAATTTTATGCGTTGCTTTCTCGCCTATTTTGTTGATAGAAAATTAATGACCGATACTAGTCTTATTTACAAATTCAGTTTGTTTTGTTGATAGAAAATTAATCACTGCTACTAGTGTTATTTATAAATTTAGTTTGACCAAATCTCACATATCAAAAAGAGATAATTAACTCAATAATTATAGCGTAAATTTTTAACTTTGCTCTTATTTATGATTGAATATTTTTTAACTGTTTCTTCCCTCTCTATCTTCATGAATAAAATTAATATAGGTAAAATTATCGCAATCTCATTTATGACATGAAAACTTATAAATATGTGATAACCCAAGAAAAATAAAATAACATTAATGATAATTAATGATGACTATTGATAATACCCGTGATAATTAATGATGACCATTGATATTACCCGTGATAATTAACGATGATCATTGATATTACTCGTGATAATTAATGATGACCATTGATATTAATTAATGATGACCATTGATATTACCCATGATAATTAATGATGACTATTGACATTACCCGTGATAATTAATGTCTTAGTTACAAAACTTCAACTCTAAATAGGGGCTTAGTCAAACCAAACCGAATCATTTTCAATCCTCAGCATTTCTCTTCTCCTCTTCATCTCTTCCTTCTTATTTGAAATTGATTCTCTTCTCTAATCGATTTTCTTCTTAAAAGCACGGAAACCAGGTAATCCTAATCCCTAGAAGTCTTAGGTTATATGTAATCCTAATCCCTAAAAGTCTTAGGAATTTTGATAGGGTAATTATGATCCTAAATATATCATATGATTGGTTTTATATATATTATATGTAATCACATAATCCCTAGAAGTCTTAGGTTAATTTTATATGAATCTTGATAGGGTAATTATGATCCTAAATATATCATAGGGTTGTTTTATATGAAATATATTATATGTAATCCTAATCCCTAGAGAATCAAGGGTTGGCTTAATATGAAATTTTGTTTGATGTAATATGTGTGCGATATGAGTCTTATTGAATAATTGTGGAAATTATAATCTTGATACCTTGTAACTTATGAAGATTGAAATGATAGTTAGATTTGGATGTTACTCATATAGATATTTGAATTATAATAATGAAATTAAGTTGGATCTGATATCAAATATTTGAATTATTATACTTTTGAATAATTTGGAAAGTTATGATGCCTTGAGCAACAGATATATTCAATGAAGGAATTTTTAAATAAGATAATTGTGACAAGATTGAATTTTTCTGATTGTGTGTGATTGTAATGATATAATGGTGGGATGATAGCTTTGGAATGGTACCCTCCTAAAGTGATGAATACAACCTTTAGGTTTTATGCCTCCGATATTTATATGATGTGAAAAGATATTATCTGTTTTTTTCAAAGTGGTATCTGGCAGGGTTTCCCGGGATACTAATAGCAACTTTAGGAAGAGGTGTGCACACTAGGAAGAGATAAAATGATGATGGTCAATTTGATGATTTATGACTTGGCAGGTTTCCCGGGTCACAGGGTAGACTAGCAAGGTTCCCATGTCTACCATAGTTTTCTTCCCACTAATTACGCTAAATAAATTTAAAAAGATAATGAATAATATTTGATTCAATGTGAATATATAGATATGATGATGTAATACCCCAGATTAATAATAATAATATAATATTTAAATAATAATAATAATAATAAAATAACAGTAATAATAATAATAGTAATAGATTTAAATAATAATAATGATATAGTAATAATAAAAATCTAGAATTAAATAATGTTGGTATTATTTTATAATTTATTAATTGGAAATAATTAAAGAGTGTACGACCCATAGCTAAAACCCTAGATTTTAATTATAAACTTAGGTCTAGCCGCTAAAACCCGTAAAAACGCTCGACACTTTTCTTCTCCGCTACCTTTCTTCTCAAATCCTCTTTCCGTACTCTCATCAAATTAAAACTAGGTCGCTAGCAAAAACGGAGATCGGTAATTCTAATCTCCATGAGTTTAGGTTAATTTTAGATCTTGATAGGTAATCCTAATCCCATGAGTCTTAGGTTAATTTTATATGAATCTTGATAGGTAATTCTAATCCCCATGAGTTTAGGTTAATTTCAGATCTTGATAGGTAATCTTAATCTCATGAGTCTTAGGTTAATTTTATATGAATCTTGATAGGTAATCCTAATCCCTAAAACAATAGGAATTAATATTGAATATATATGTACAAATACATTTTCTTCTTCTCGATTTGTGCGAGTAGTTTCTTTCCAAAGTCAATTAATATTGATTATAGGTGCATGTGCGTTGCTCTGATCGATTTTAGGTAATTGAATATATATACATATAATTCCTTTTCTCATTTTGCGTTTTTGTTTGTTTTATTGTTTGTTTCTTTTTTTCTTTGCAAAGTCATTTGTGCGGAGAAATATGAGCAAGCAATTGAAAACCTATATTACAACACCCACTCGTCTTAATTATAAGATATGCCTAAACGTTGCTGTTCCTCTGGGTTTCTAGATTTTATCAATTATAATATATTATGACCATGGGTTTAAAAAGGAATAATGAGTAGAGTCATGGGTTTAAAAAGGGACAATGGGTAGAGCCATGAGTTTAAAAATGGATAATGAGTATAGCCATGATGGTCATGAGAATTTCTCATGATAGCCTTATAGGAACCCATGAGTAAAATGGATAATTAGTAGAGCCAGGAAATTAAATGATGGTCATGAGAGCTTCTCATGACAACCTCATAGGAACCCATAAGTAAGATGGATAATGAGTAGATGAGAGAGATTTAAATGATGGTCATGAGAATTTCTTATGACAACCCATGGAACTTATGAGAATTTAGATGTGTATTAAAAATAATTTAATCGTGGGAAGATAGCTTTGGGATGGTACCTCCCAAAGTGATGAACACAACCTTTGGGCTTTATGCCTTCGATATTTATACGATGTGAAAAGATAGTATACGTTCTTCCCAAAGTGGTGTCTGGCAGGGTTTCCCGGGACGCTAGTAGCAACTTTAGGAAGATGTGTCTAGGAAGAAATACTTAATGGCCAAATTTGATTAGTTGTGACTGGCAGGGTTTCCCGGGTCACAGGGTAGACCGGTGGTTTCCCGGGTCTACCATGGTTCTCTTCCCACTAAATAAATTGAATAAAGAATAATAAAATTGTTTTCTTGGATGTATATATATTTATATATATGGAAGATATTTTATTATGTAAATATTTTATTTTCTCTATATTGCTTTGTTTTATTAGGATTACCAGCAATTGCTGATGTTTGTGTTCATGGGCTGCGATGATCCTTCGGGGGAGCAGAATTTCAGTGAAACAAGTGCCAAGGATTGGGACTAGCAGTGAGAAGTGAGGAAGAACACTCAAGGCCTCTAGCTAGTCATATTTCTCTTTATTTTTATTTTCTTAAATAAATCACATTTAATTAAGTTTGGATTTTCATTATTGTAATAAATAGCCTTGCACTTGTCTCAGTACAAGTGCGGCGGTAACACTCCCCAAGGTTGTTTAATTCGAATTTTCAGTATTTCTTTATAAAATCATTTAAATTTTATACTAAGATAATTGTTAGAAATTGGGGGTGTTACAGATGAATATTGAAATTGATATTTGATTCAATTACTATGTGATTAATATATTTGAGCTATATATAGAAATTGTATTTTGATTAGAATTACTAGCTTTGCTGACTTGTGTTTGTGTGGATGTGATGATCTTTTGAGGGAGCATATTTTCAATGAAACAGGGTGCAAAGGATGGGGTTAGCAGTGGGTTGTGAGGATAGCGACTCAAAGATTTCTAGCTAATTCTAGACTTCACAGAATTTTTATGAATTCAATAAAATGCATTAAACATATTTCCTTTAGTTGAACCTTAGCCTTTGGTTTTATGTAATTAGCCTTGCGACGGTAACATTTCCCAAATTTGGTTAATTTAAATTTAACAATTATTTATGATTATTTTTAGAATTTTTCTATTAGTATAAATTGTTAGAAATTTGGGGGTGTTACAAAATAAAACCAATTTTTTTTTGGTTAAAATGGACTTATAAATAGGATCAAAGTACTATTGAACAAATCATTCCAAAATCTCCACCCAACACTCTAAAATACAGTTTTTTTTACATGAACCATTTAAAATACTCTTGTGGACAACATTTGAAAGTTGATCTTGGTTCTAATTATATGACAACATTCTAATTTTTGTCAATTTCTTCTTAAAATACCTCTATCAATACTTTCTCAATAATAATTAAACATAATGATAATTTAATCATACACCTATATATTTTATAAAGTAAGTAATGTTTGCAACTTATTAATGTCACCTACATCTCAATTCTACTATTTTTTGTGACGGCCTGGAGAATTCTGCACACTTTTTGATTCGTAATTTTTATTTCGACTTTTAAAGTCTCACACACACGTCCGGATCCTCTCCCCATCCACCCTCTGCCCATCCCTCTTCATCCTCCATCATGACCGTCGAAATCTTGATCCAAGGGGTCAGAATTATTTTTCAAAAACGCGCGCGGTAATTCTAACCGGATTTTTACCGCGCACGGTTTTTGAAAAATAATTCTGACCCCTTGGATCAAGATTTCGACAGTCAGGATGGAGGATGAGGAGGGATGGGCAGATGGTGGATGGGGAGAGGATCTGCTTCCCTCACACACATACACACAAGTGTGTGTGAATATGTATACATATGTGTATATATAGATGTATATATGTATGTGTGTGTATGAGCGCGCACACACACACATATATATAAGGTGATAAACACACACAACACACATGTTTATTAGGGGAAAAAATCCTACACCTCATGGATTTACAGATATTATCCGGACTGTGTGAGAGCTCAGAGAAATCGATGATGACAGACTTAGAGAAGTCATGTGAGGTCGGAGAGGTACAAGCACACGAGGCTATTGATTCAACAATCTTTTCCTGAAGTCATTTTAAATTTTAAATACGGACATTTTAGGAAAATAAATATAATTAACTAATTTAACTACTATATTTAATCTCTCTAAAGTTTGGTAAATATTTCCTATAATTAGAACCGGGAGTACTTTAAGACCCTTTAAAATCATTAAATCATCAAATTATTATGAAATCTCATGAATTTTAACAATAAAATAAATGTCTTTTCCCATGGTTGCAAGCTTATTTAAGTTAGTGTTGGAGAAGCATGTTTGTACAAGAACAATACTTCTCTCAAATGTTTATCTAGTACACCATAAATCATGTTGGAAAAACAGTACCACTAATCCAAAATGTTAAATGTTAGCAAATCCAGGTTGGTAGGAATTGAACCTCTTAGTTATAAAAATAAATATATAACTTAGACATCTTAATATTATATTGAAAATTATATATGTTGGTTAGCTTCGTCCTTGCCCGAATACATTCATCTGCTTATTAATTTTCATAGAGCTAAAATGGCGTTCAATTGTTCAATTTGTGTTTTACATGTCCCACCCAAAAAAAGAAAAAGAAGTTTCCATTCCTTCTGGATTCATTTTAAGAGAATGTTTTCTGAGTTATTCTATCATCTTTCTCTATATATGTTGCTGATTACATAAATGTTTGAAGGCTAAGAGATGTATATGTGCTATAGATTATGTTAGGAAATATTAGTATTGTTAGTAAGTAGATGTCCTAGTGACAATCTGTTTTGACAGATGAACACCTTTCTGCATTTTAGTATTTCATGATTAATATAAATGAACACATTTTATCTTTATCATATTTATGTCTCACATTTATTTTAAAGTAAATATGTATTTAAAGATAAAAGCCCTAGAAATAGGATAGGTGTTCACCCAAGGATCTATGATAGGGATCATGATCATGATGACTTGAGGACACTGCATATCTATTGCTTGGAACTTGTTCCTAGTCTTGAATCACCAAAAAAGGGCATTGGTTGTAATATCCTAAATTTTGAGTCTAGAGATTTGAGAATGAGCATAAACTAGGTAGATGACTAAGCCCAGTTTGGGAAGAGTCCCAAGAATGTCAAAAGATAAAATAGCTTGCAAGAACTAAGTTATTTGACCATATTGGTCGGTGGACATAGTATGTTGCGTAAGGCATAATATCAAAATGTTGGTGTGGAAGTGTATAGAACGCCTATATGATGCTATTGGGTTAATAAAAAGATACCACCTAGTTATGTTATAAGGTATGACACGATTGGTAGAGCAAGATGTGCTGGTATAAGTGTGTATATGACATTTCTTAGACCAATAAGGATTCCGTGCGTTTTTGGGAAAAATATTGATGACTATCCAAAAGTGCCACTTGTCATGATAAGGAGACAAGAAGTCTTTTATATAAAAAGGGACACATGGAAGTCAAGGAGTTGACGTAAGAAAAATATCTTTGACTTTAAAATTTTGTCAACTTAGCTTAGATAATCAATGTGTCATCAAGTTGACTTATTGCATAAAAATCTAATGGTAATTAAAGAGGCATAAATGCTTCATGGAAAAGCCTAGAATTTGGCCAACTCACAAGAGGAAGGAAGAGAACAATGATATTTTTCACATGTTAATACACAAAGTCAACCTAGAAGGTTCAAGAAAGACAAGTGTCACAATAGAAACTTATTTGACTTTGTGAAAGACACACTTATCTAACTATATTTAATGTAATTCAAAGACATAATTATCCTCTCCAAATGTCAAAGATTTTGTCCAAGAAGAAGCAAGGAGAAGGAAGATTCAAATAACACATAAAATGATAAGAATTAAGGAAGCAAGTTCCTAGTTTGCCAAGTGTTTTTATGGGATTTAATTTGAGTTTTGTAAGGGATACTTGGACACCTTATTTAATGTATTTTGAATGTCAAAATTCTTCCTTCATAAGCTATCAATTTCATCCAAAAAGGAAAAGGCCAAGAAAAATCTAGAAAATGGTAGAAAAATGCATGATAAAAGAAGACAAACGCAAGGGCATTTTAGTCAGTTGACTAGAGGCAATAGGTGGATTTGAGCATGGACACCTGAGCAAGAAATTTAATGACATTAGGATTACATAATCTCTTGCCCTTCAAGCCATTAATTTCATCCAAATAAGAAAGAGCAAGGAAAGGTCAACAAGCTTATTTTAAAAAAAAAAGTCAAGGTTGAGAATATATTTTGAGAGCAATTTGGTAAACTGGCAAGAGAGATATTTTAGCATGATTCTTGACTATTATTTAAGACATGTTAAAAGTCAAATTGCTTCTTCCATAGGCCAATATTTTTGGCCAAGCAGGAGAGATCAAGACAAATAAAAAATCCTCTAGAGAAAGGGAGAAAGTTCAAGGGAAAATGGATAAGGATGAAAGGGTAAAATGGTAATTGGACTAAAGGGATATTTGGCACTTCCTTAATCATTATTTAAGGACTTCTTTTCTATATTTTCATGTAGAAATTCGTTGCACACAAGAAGAGCAAGAGAAAAGGAGACAAACTTGAAGAACTTAGGAGTTAAGAGAAGTAAGGAAGCTAGGAATAGGTAAGTTCTCATGGATTTTCTTCCTACTTCCTTCTATCTTCTCTAATATACTTAAGACCTTAATGAAAAACTCCTTCATGTTATTTGGGAGCCTAGTCCGAAAGGAAGCAAGAGAACAAGGAAACAAAGTTCCAAAGAAAGGCAAGTATCTAAGATAAGTAAGCTTCTTATTTAACCTCCTTGTGATTTTATAGTGATTTGGCTTGGAAATAGGTATTATCTTGAGTTTCAATCATGATGAGGGTTCTCTTTAAATGATGAAAAGGATGAATAAAGGATTAAAGCCAATATTCATGGTTTAGGAAGGAAGAACAAGCATGAAATAATTTATATATGTTAAGAAAATAGAAATTTTGGCCATTTTGGAAATTAGTGAAGGACTTTAAATCAAAGGAGGGTGAAATGATAATCAATCCAAGTAATATTTGAATAATGGAGAATTCCAAAAGTGACGAGTATTATTTATAATTATAGGAAGTGTCGTCGCCGGGAGCTTTTAAAAGAATTTGGAGAAAATAATTAATAGTTTAAGTTTGCTAGGTAGTAACCCTAATCTCATATGCTTTGTATGTATGTTTTACCATGAATTTGTATGCATTTGGTGATTGATTATTTCCAAGCGCTGTGGAATCAAAACATGTCGGGTGCATGGTTTCTATGCTGCATGCCATGCCTTACAGTTTGTACGGTGTGTTATTAGAACTGCGTGCCCCGAGGACCTTGATATGTGTTATGCTTTGCAGTCTATGTTATGAGGACTGCTTGTTCTGGATTTGGCTTTATGCCTCGCTGTGTGCATGTTACTGAATGCTTTATGGTTTGTGCTTATGGTTTTCTTACATACTTTGCATGTACTTTGAATATGAGATTAACGGTTACTCTGGGATTCATCTATGAATCCCAGGCCATTATAAGAGCACATGTAGTATTCCTAGGACTAAGCAGGAGGCTAGAGGTAAGACAGTGGAGCATGATTGAAGATTTGTAGAGGTTGCTGGAGATGACTTTTTGTTATTATTATCTATTATACCCCGGATGACTGTATAATATTTTTAGTTATTTTGGTACTTTACTTAGGATGACTGTATATTAACCCTTCAGGGAACTTATTCTTTTTGAATACTTATTTACTTTACAAGTATTATATTGTTCAAATTGTTACATTCTCTGCTTCATAATTACTCTGATACATATATAAATATATAAATAAGAGGGAAAAGATCACACTACCTGCCACCTGTGAAGACGAGGCCGGTAGGGGTGTAACATTGGTGATATTAATAAGACTAGCATGACATCATCTACTTGTATAGAGATACAAGGTATGGACCTTATGGAATAATGACATGGTGATGCCTTAGCTGATGTTGTGGTTGGATTTGTTGGAGAACATATAGCATTGAATTGACCCGCCAAGAGACTCCACAAAGATTCATTGTAGAGAGTATCAATGGATATATAAAGTCTCTCAACATTTGGTAGTGCGGATCATTCTAGACTTAAGGATGTTATTGAGCACTATATCCTAGGGTTATACCTTAACTATACAACTCTATCCGCCTGAGAATGGGGAGAATAGTGTACTCTTGAGTATGACTCGAATACATGAGTGTAGATGGACATGCTGAAAGGACTCACAGTCCCCTACAAGGAATTAGTCGTTCACAAAACCGGTAGGGCTTGGATGACTTCTAGTTGACTCAGGAATCTGTGTACAGTATGTGATCATAAAGAGCCATGATTCGTCTTAGAGTCAATAGAAGAAGACTCATAGTTTCGCGAAAAGCTATATTTAGTCATCCAAGAGAGATGATACTCTATCTTTGCTCTCGACTAAATGTGAATGACATTGTGAGAGATGATGTCAGCACGGTATCCAAATTAGAAAGGTAGATCGCTTGATCAACTCAATTAGTTTTGGGACCGCAAAGCATTACTAATGTCTTATGTGGTCATTAGATAAATTGGGCCTATTAAAGGAGTTTGATTGGCCCAAGGTTATTTATGTCTGTGACTAATTAGGCCTAATGGATGACATACAAAGGTTATTCTTGATTGTTTAAAATTAGCAAGCTTGGGCCAATAATTGCTATTGGGCTTTGTCAAGACTAAAGGTGTAACTGGATTGGAGTGGGACTCCAAGCCCAATAGCAAAATTCCACATTATTTGAGCCCTTAATGGGGAAATCAATTTCTCCACTAAAAGGCCCAAATATATTAGAAGGCCTAATAGGGTCTTGGGCCAATTTGAATTTAGAATTTAAATATTGAATTTAAAATAATAATTTAAATTCAAATGTTAAATTCAAGAGGTTAAGTGATAAAAGATAATTCTAAATTATAAAAAACAATATCCAATAAAGATTGGATAAAGATCCAACAAAGATTGGATAAGATCCAATAACGATTGGATAAGTATTAAGCTTCTTGGAAGGCGCCATTCTTTAATTGGTCATTTCTTGTAAGCACTAAAATTAGGGTTAAAGCCTAATTTTGGCGGCCAATTTTTGTGTACGTTGTTTTGAAAAGAAGACAACTCTTAAAGGGTTCAAGAAGGCAAAAAGGTACAACTTTTGCACATACATGCCGCCAATACAAAAAAGGTAAATCCTCTTATCTTGCCCCATACCTAACCTCAAGAAGTCATCACCATCTTGAGAAAAAAAAAACAACCAAGAACATTGAATCCTCAACCTTGCCATCGCCTAGCAAGCATCCAAGAAAATCCAAGGAAAGAGAGGAATCAAGGAGAAGGAGTTCTCAAGGCAATTGGGAGATAGTTGTGTGGATTAACGTTAGAGGGTGTCATAAGCTTTGAGGTCTTCGAGTGATCTAAGGTAATCATAAACCACATGTATTTTAATGAGTAGATCTTAACATAGCCCATGAGTATTTCTTTATCGTTTAATTTGGGACAATTCATGAGTACCCGTAAAGAGTTACGGAATCTGTAATAAGTAATAAATTTGAAAAACATAATTGAAATTATTTCCCATGAGCACCTGTAAAGTGTTACGGGAATCACATAATCAATATTCTTGGGAATATCCCATGAGCACTTGTAAAAGTTACGGGAATCACATGATCAATATTCCTGGGAATATCCCATGAGCACCTGTAAAAGTTACGGGAATCACATGATCAATATATCCCATAAGTATTTGGATTACACATGAGCACCATAAGTGATTATGGGTTATAACTCATGAGTACCATAAAAGTTATAGGTTCTCATGAGCGCCCATAGAGAGTCACATGTCTGATAATATTTGTATATTTATGATCTTCAATCTCATGATTACTTTTAATAATGATTATAAGTTTTTGCAATTCACTTCCATGAGCACTCGTAAAGAGTTATGGGTTCTCATATATTAACTTATTTAAGTAACTCATGAGTACCATAAAGAGTTACGAGTTCTCATAAGTACCATAAAGAATTACGTTTATAAATAATAAATTCCACTATAATTAGTGAAGAACAAAAAAAAAATATTTTTCCATCTCATGAGTTTACGCTTGAATGTCAGACAACACCCAAAATTACTAACAAGTATCATAAAGAATTAGGGATTAGAGATCATTAGAAATCAATTGTCATAATGAGCCTGTTAACTCTAAGGCCTCACTCTTGTATATATACCCCACTTGTATACATGTAGTGGTATGAAATTCAGATTATATTTTCTATGTTCACTACATGGCTGTTGGTAAATTTTAGGTGCTGCATGACGTTTAAGCGCAAACTCATGAGGTGGAAAAACAAAAAAAAATTGTTCTTCACTAATTGTAGCAGAAACTAGAATTTATAACCGTAACTCTTTACGGTACTCATGAGAACCTGTAACTTTTTACGGCACTCATGAGTTACTTAAATAAGTTAATATATGAGAACCCATAACTTTTTACGAGTGTTCATGGAACTAAATATCATAAACACAAGAACTGTGACTCTTTACGAGTGCTCATGAGAATCCGTAACTTTTACGGTACTTATGATTTTTAACCCATAATTACTCATAGTATACCATAACTTTTTATGGGCACTCATAAGACTGAAAATCATAAATAATTAACCATTATGAAAACTTATGACTCTTTACGGGTGCTCATAAGAACCCGTAACTTTTACGGTACTCATATGTAATGATTTCAATTATGTTTTCAGACCTCATGAGCATTATGGACCTCGTAATTCTTTGATTGGATCTCATGAGTTTTCCCAAATTAAATGATAAAGTAAATACTCATGGGTTCCTTTTTAGGATCTACTCATTAAAATACATGAGGGGTGTTAGGATTACCTTAGATCACTGAAGACCTCAAATTTGTGACGTCCTCTTTTGCTGATCCGCATGGCTATCTCCTGATCGCCTTGAGAACTCATTCTCTTTGATTCCTCCCTTTCCTTAGATGCTTGCTAGGCGACAACAAGGTTGAGGAGTCAAGGTTCTTGGTTTTTCTTTATCTCAAGAAGATTAGGTTTAGGATAAGATGAAACTTGGTTGGACTACCTTTAGATGGTACCTCTTGCTCCTCCTTTTGGTGCTTGCCCAAAATCTCCAATAGCTCAAGAAGGTTATTTGATTTCTGCCAATACCCTTGGGGTTTATGTAATACCCCAGATTAATAATAACAACAACAACAACAATAACAATAGCAATAACAATAATATAGTAATAATAAAATTTAGAATTTAATAATGTTGCCATTGTTATATAACCTATTAATGAGTTGGAAATAATTAAAGAGCCCATGCCATAGCTAAACCCTAATTTTAAATTATAAACATAGGTCTAGCCGCCTAACCCAAGCTAACGCTCAATACTCCTCTACTACTTCCTCTATTCTTACTCTGCATCAAATTATTCTTCTAGGAGATTAGCAAAAACAGAGACCAGGTAATCCTAATCCCTAGGTCAATAGAAATCAATTGTTATATGTTGTTTTCTTTTTAATCTAAAATCGTTGTCTCGTTCTTCCTCGTGATTTTCATTCGGTACCATTAATTTTACGTTTGCCTTCCTCTGTGAGAAAATTATTTTCTTCATGTGATATGATTCTGTTTTGATTTCTACTAGCCTTAGTTATTGATTATATGCGCTTCTGGATGTGTGTTGGTGGGCGAATCGATGGTATCATCTTGATCAGTTTCGAAGTTGCGGTTGTACTCTGCAAAATAACTTGTTAATTTGAATGCCCACATAACTTATTATTGGCTTATACAGTTATTCCCATTGTTTGTTTCGTACATATATGTTTGCTCTCTTCAATAACTAACATCCGTGACAATTGCTTCGTGTTAGGTCCACGCCTTCTTTTCATCAATTACGATATATTATAGATAATATAATATACTATATTAATGTAGATGCTAGCTGTGCTTGATGCTATATTATTTGATTCCTTTTTATTTTTTTCTTCATATAATATCTCCTGCGCAATAAAATAGGATATGAATAGATTTTATGTCAAAATATCATTTTATCCTATATCTAATAATCTGGGAATTTTATTATGCGTGTATTTGAAATAATTTAACAGTGGGAAGATAGCTTTGGAATGGTACCTCCTAAAGTGATGAACACAACCCTTAGGCTTTACGCCACCGATATATTAGATGATGTGAACCGATAGTATCCGTTCTTTCCAAAGTGGTGTCTGGCAGGGTAACTCGGGATACTAGTAGCAACTTTGGGAAGCGGTGTGCACACTAGGAAGAAATGTTTTATGGCCAATTTGATTAATTGTGACTGGCAGGGTTTCCCGGGTCACAGGGTAGACTGACAGGGTTTCCCGGGTCTACCATGGTTCTCTTCCTACTAATTAAACTTCATAAAGAATAATAAAACTGACATTTTCTTTGATTATATATATATATGAATGATATTATTACTATTATTATTATGTAAATATTTATTTTCACTATTTTATCCTTGTTTTATTAGGATTACTAGCTTTGCTGATTTTTTTTGTATTCATGGGCTGCGATGATCCTTCAAGGGAGCAAATTTTCAGTGAAACAGGTTCCAAAGATTAGGGGCTAGCAGTGAGAAGTGAGGAAGAATACTCAATTAATTCTAGCTAGTTTTTATTTTTTTATGCTCTGAATAAAACATTTTTATTTAAGTTTTGGATTTATGTTATTGTAATAAGTTAGCCTTACACTTGCTTGTCCCATTACAAGTGCGGCAGTAATACTTCCCAATTTGGTTATTTCGAAATTCAGTAATTATTCATAAAATTTATTGCCATTCTAAGTTATTATATTTGTTAAAAATTTGGGGTGTTATAGTTTATTATGTTGGCTGAAATTTTGCAAGACTAAAAAGTGTCTTGTTAATTTCGGCCAACACCCTAATCAAGGTTCAAGATTAAAGACCCATTAATTATATTATCCAAATAATTAAGAAATGGATTAAATCCATATCTTGAATTAAACTTCAAGATAATGGATTTCATCCATATCTTTAATCATTTCTTTATCTTTTATGGGTTAAATACCATTTTTGCCACGGAAGTATTGGTCAAGGAGCATTCAGCACCCGAAAGTTTTTTTGATATCATTTTTGCTCCGAAAGTTTACAAAAAAGGAGCAAATATGCCCCAAAATTTTTTCTAAGAAGCAAATTTTCCCTGGAAGTTTACAAAAAAGAGCAACAATTCAACGGTCAAGATCAACCGATGGACAAGATTGCTATGTTTGTAAACTTCCGGGGCAAAAATAACACCAAAAAAACTTCTGGGTGCTGAATGCTCCATAGCCAATAATTCCGTGGCAAAATTGGTATTTAACCCATATTTTATTTGTCCAATCTTTATTGGACATTTATTTACACACACACACACATAAATATATTAAGATAATTCAAAATTATCTTTATAAGCTAATCTCTTGAATTTAAAATTCAAATTTTAATTTCAAATTGGCCTACGACTTTGTTTGGTCTTCTAACATATTTGGGCCTATTAGTAGTGGAGAAACTAATTTCCCACTAAAGAACCATATATTGCACCATTTTGGTATATTGGTCTTGGAGTTCCACTCCAACCCAAATACACCTATTCTCTCGAGAAAGCCCAATAACAATTATTGGCTCAAGATTGCTAATTTTAAGCAATCAAGAATAACATTTGTGTGTGACCCATTAGGCCCAATTAATCACTGACATAAATAACCTTGGACCAATCAAACGCCTTTAATGGGTTTAAGTTATCTAATGACCACAAAAGACACTAGCAATGCTCTGTGGCCCCAGAATTAATTGAGTTGATCAAGTGATATACCTTTTCTAATTTGGATCTCGTGCTGCCATCATCCCTCACATCGTCATTTACATTTAGTCGAGAGCAAAGATAGCCTTGGTTGACTAAATATAGCTTTTCACGGAACTAGGAATCTTCTCCTATTGACTCTAAGATGGATTATGATTCTTCATGATCGCTTACTGTGAACAAATTCCCAAGTCAACTAGAAGTCATCCAAGCCCTACTGGTTATGTGAACGACTAATCCTTTGTAGGGGACTGTGAGTCCTATTGGCATAGCCATCTACACTCATGTATTCGAGTCATACACAAGAGTACATTGTTCTCCCCATTCTAAGGAAGATAGAGTTGTACAATCAAAGTATAACCCTAGGACATAGTGCCCGATGACATCCTCAAGTCTAGGATAATCCACACTACCAAACGATGACAGACTTTACATGTCCAATGATACTCTCTACAATAAATCTTTTTGGAGTCTCTTGGTAGGTCAGTTTGGTGCTATATGTTCTCCAACAGATCTACCCACGACATCAGCTAAGGCATCACCATGCTTGTATTCCATGAGGTCCCTACCTTGTATCTCTATACAAGTAGATAATGTCGTACTAGTCTTATTGAGATCACCAATGTCCTTTCTTGGTGATTCAAGACTAGGAACTAGTTTTAGGCAATAGACATGTAGTGTTCTTGAGTCCTCATGATCACGATCCCTATCAAAGATCCTTGAGCATGTTCTATTCCTAGGGTTTTTTTTTTATATCTTTAAATGCATATTAACCTTAACATAAAGGCAAGACATAAATATGATAAAGATAAAATGTGCTTAAATACATAAATCATAAAATACTAAATAGAAAAAGATGTTCCTCTATCAAAACAGATTGTCTCTAGGACACCTATTTACTAACAATGGCATCAGAGCTTAAATTGCAATTTTTTTTTTTTTTCCTGGCTAGAAGCATCACACAATGAGAGAGGGAGTGTAGGAAGGTGTTCTGTGTGTGGTGGCCTATAGCTACTAATAATTGAATATTTCATACACTTCTTTTTATCTCTTGATTAATAATTTAGGACTCTTTAGTTAATAAATAATGGCTTTTATACTTATTTGGGCTTTGGGCCTTTGATTATATTTTAGCCATTTTTTAAATAATAAAATTCCAGTTTTATATTGTTTCACTATTCCTACCATAACTCTTGAACCAGACATCAGATTTGCCTCATTTTTGTTTCATATTTTAGATGATTCAGAGAGCTACAATTGTTATGAAGACATGAAGGGAACATTCGGACAAGAGGGTGGTCGATTTTGGAGCCGAAGTCGGATTTTTATTTGGGCTCGAATTTTGTAATTAAAGCTTTTTTTTATTTTCCGTTTTGGGCTGAATTGTGATTTGGAGCCCCATTTTGTTTTTCCATTTTAGGTTAAGTGAGGCAGAGCCACAAACATAATTCATTCACATTTTTACTCGAGTTTTGGATTAAAATACGAAGTTTCATTTTCTCTCAACCGTTCTTCATCTCTGTTCATCGTGTTCTTCGTGTTCATGATGAACTTCTTCATCTCTTTCCCATTTTCGTTCTGCATAGCTATGATAGGCTAAGCTTCTGTGATTGACCCATGGATTGAGGGTTCCATGAATCCAGAGGGCACGCGCTTCAGTTGGTAACGTAATTCGTTTCTGTTTATTTTAATCGGATCCGATTATAATTGCGAATTAGGTATTAGATTTAATACCTAGATTGATATCCCAAGGACATAGGTCGGACCGGGTTCCGAGAGAGCGTTGTGCGATCGCACAGCGAGCTCACCACGTGTTCGATCAAATGCTAGACGATCGTTTAGTCGAGGGAATATCTGGACAAATGCAGAGATTTCAGTTTGTCCAGAATCAATCACGAGTTTGGTTATTATCTTTTTGTCCGATGAAGGTTATGGAATCTCAATTATGGGTTAATCATTTTTAATCTGATTGATCTTGTTTTCTTGCTTTCTGTTTTAGTCTTTGCTTTGTTTTAATTACATTGAAAATCTCCCCCATTCTGGTTATTGTGTTACTTGTTTACTATTGATTTTAGACCCACTGCGAATTCCTTGAGAGAAACGATCCAGGTTTCTATTATATTGCAAAATTATATTGATCCTGGTTATTTTGGGAGATCACGGCAAATCTCTATCAACTACACGCACCCCACCGTTGGTTTCCCCTCCCACCGATCAGCATTTTCCATGTGGTTCGGTCCATTTTTAACTGGCAGGTGGTCCTCACACGCCTCGTCAGTTCTGCTGCTATTCCACGTGCCAGCGCGTGGTGTCACTTCCCGGTGATATATCTCTGTTTTCTCCCTTCTTCCGACATCGACTTGCTTCTCTCGGCCTTTCTTTGTTGTCTCGTGGTGTGGGTCTCTCTGGTTGGAACTCTCAGAGGTCTTTTTGGTGTGTTTTCTGTTTGTTTCTACTGCCTTTGTTGTTTTGCCATCTCGTGGTCGGGGTGTGGCTACTTTGGTCTTGCTTTTGTTGTTTGACAGTTGATGTGACTGCCTTGTCGTCCTTACCTTGACTCGTGGTTAGGTGTTTGGCACTTCTTTGTTGTTTGGTAGACTTGTGTGACCTGTTCATTCTTTACCTCTAGTGAGGTGTTTTTGTTTGGTGTTTGTCTCCGGTGAAACATTGGGAGTATTGTTTGGTCTTTGGTGAGGCTTTCTGCTCACTGTTGGAAATTGTGTTCTTTGTTTTCAATTGAAGGTTCATTGGTCTTTTTAGTGGCAGGTGCTCTTGCTTGGATTGTTTGTTGTGGAGCTCAACTTGCTTCTGGCAAAGGCTCAATAGCTGCATCTACGTTTAGTCTTCAATTGCTCTTGCTACAGGTAATATTGCTTCGAGTCTTGCCACTTCTTCTTCAAAGTGGATCATTGATTCCGGTGCCATTGATTATATGAAGGTAACCATCATTTGTTCTTCTCATATGCACCTTATACCACTCCCTCTAGTATAACAATTGCTAATGGTTCTTATTTTCGTGTTCTTGGATTTGGCATTATCCAACCTACTCCATCTGTTTCCTTATACTCTGTCCTTAATGTCCCTGAACTTGCATTTAACCTTTTGTCTACTAGCAAGATTACTCGACAATTAAACTGTTTTATCACTCTCTTTCCTGACCATTTTTTGATTCAGGATCTCACAATGAAGCAAGTTATTGGTAGAGGCTATGAATCTAGTGGTCATGACTTCCTTGACAATCAGGTACAGTGTTTGGTTGCTTGTTCTGGTGGTTGTCCCTTTTTTATAGTCATTATTGTTTGGGTCATTTGTCTTTGTCTTCCTTGAAGAAGATGTATCCTCAATTCCATCAATTGTCGTCTTAAGAATGTGAGTCATGTCAATTTGCTAAATATCATCGTGTTCATTTAGCACCTCGAGTCAATAAACGGGTTGCATCTCCTTTTGATTTGTCTGTTCTGATGTTTGGGGTCCATGTCATGTTGAGTCCAAGCCTGTTTTAGGTACTTTGTTACTATTGTTGATGATTTCTCCCATACCACCTGTCTCTATTTAATGAAAACTCATTCCGAATTGTTTTCTCACTTTTGCAATTTCTGTGTTGAAATCAAAACTCAATTTGGTGTCTTTGTTAAAACCTTACAGAGTTATAAACTTAAAATTCTGAGGACAATTTTTCTGCCCAATTTCAAAACTATATGCTCCAGTATGGCATGATTCATCAATCCTCGTATGCGGATACATCTGCTCAAAATAGTGTTGTAGAGAGAAAGAACCTGCACTTATTAGAAGTTGCCCGGGCTCTCATGTTTCAAATGCACATTCCTAAACCTTTATGGGATGATGCTATGTCCACTGCGTGTTTCCTTATTCATCATATGCCCTTTCCTGTTCTCAGTGGAGCCACTCCCTACACAACCTTGTTTCCTTCCAACTCCTTGTTTCTTGTTGACCCCAAAATCTTTGGTTGTGTCTCTTTTGTTCGTGATATTCGCCCTACTGTTAACAAACTTGATCCAAAGTCTCTTGAGTGCGTCTTCCTTGGGTATTCTAGGGTTTAGAAGGGTTATCGGTGTTATTCTCTCACTCTTCGGCCTTATCTTGTGCCTATAATGTCACCTTCTATGAGTCGATCTCGTTCTTTCCTATCTTTACTCCATCTACATCCCCTGACACCAACGAAGGTCTTGATGATATATTGTTCTATGAGGTTCCGTTACCACCAGTGCAAGCATCTGACTGGGCACTTGCTAAATTGCTTATTTAAAATGTTTATCGGAAATGTCCCTAGGCAAGTAATGAAGTCGATTAGGTTCATGACCTACCATTGCCAGCTTCGACGTCTGATTCGGAATTAGTACCTCCCGTTCTTGTCTCTAACCCATAAATAGTACCTAATACTCCTGATGCTTTCGCTCCTGCCTTTGAACCAAACCCAATACCTGATACTCCTGATACTTCTGCTTTTGCCTCAGACCTATGGTGTTAACTATTTGGAAACCCTCTCCCTTGTGTCAAAAGTGTCCTCTATTTGCCTCTTCATCTCTATGGCAACCAATTATAGTTGGGATTTTCATCAGTTGGATGTTAAGAATGCATTCTTGAGGAAGTTTACATGGAGCAACCACCAGGTTTTGTTGCTCAGGGGGAGTATAGGAAGGTATGTCACCTTCAGAAGGCTTTATATGGTTTGAAGCAGAGCCCTCGTGCTTGGTTTAACAAATTTAGCTCTACGGTTAAGAAGTTTGGTCTAAATCAAAGTAAGTGTGACCACTCTGTGTTTTATCAGCAGTCAGATGCCGGCATGATTATCTTAGTGGTATATGTTGATGACATTGTTATTATGGGTAGCGATACTTCAGACATCTCATTACTCAAGGCGTTTCTTAATTCTCATTTTCAAACAAAAGATTTGGGTTCGTTAAAGTACTTTCTTGGGATAAAGGTCATGAGAAGCAAGAAAGGCATCCTCTTGACAAAGAGGAAATATGTTCTTGATCTGCTACAAGAAACCGGGAAACTTGGAGGAACACCAAGTAGCTTTCCCATGATTCTTAACCCTTTTTTGGATATTGATGACAGTGTACCGTTTGACGAGCTACCTGAGAATGTGAGAAAAAGGGTCGACCCTGAGAAAATCAAGCCATTTGCGTATCCTGAGAGATACCGTAGACTGATTGGGAAATTGAACTATCTCATGGTGACTCATGTGACTTTTCCAGTTAGTGTGCTTAGCCAATTCATGACAACACCAACTATTGCTCAGTGAAAAGCTTTGGAGCATGTCTTACATTACTTGAAGGGCTCACCAGGTTGTGGCATACTCTATACGAATTATGGCCACATCAAGATTAGATGCTTTTGTGATGCAGATCATGCAGGGTTAAAGGCTACCAGAAGATCCCCCACAGGATATTGTGTGTTTGTGGGTGGAAATTTAGTATCCTGGAGGAGCAAGAAGTAGGATGTGGTTTCTTGATCGTGTGCAGAAGCTAAGTATAGAGCCACGACTTAGTCAGTAGAGGAAATTGTGTGGATTTACCAATTAATGAAGAGGTTGGTCTTCTCACGTCATTGCTTGTGAAGTTGTGATGTGATAATAAAGCTGCTGTACATATAACCTCCAACTCTGTATTTCATGAACATATGAAACACATTGAGATTGACTATCGCTTTATATGCGATAAGATCAAGGATAACTTTATTTCTGTGGGGCATGTGCGGTCGAGTGACCAATTGGGCGACCTTCTGACTAAAGCTTTAAATGGGACTCGGGTTGACTATTTTTGTAAGAAGTTGGGCTTGATTAACATCTATGCTCCAACTTGAGAGGGAGTGTCAAAGAATCAGGGATTAGAGATCATTAAAAATCAATTGTCATAATGAGACTATTAACTCTAAGGCTTCTCTCTTGTATATATATATACCCCCTTGTATTCATGTAGTGGTATGGAATTCAGATTATATTTTCTATGTTCACTACAGATTAATTACCTTTACCATAATTTGTTCACTTGGAATGTTTCTTGAGTTTAGGCTCTCCTCCAAATTATGAGTATTCATCACACCAACATACCAAAAACATTGGGAAGCATTTGTGATATATGATGGGCAAGTATCCTTGGTGCTTTTTATCATATTCACGTCATTATGTTTCGGTGTTTCTCTATTGTCTTGTTTGAAATGTTCAAAACTCATAACAGCAGAATTATTGCCAAAGTTCAGTAACAAATCAAAGGAAAACTTTTGCGCCTGTCACTCAGCACTTACCCATCAACTCTTGCAAAATAGGTGAGTGTTTATAAGTGTCAAGCTCTGCCATGAAAATTCCCTTATATGTGCTGTTTTAGGCCTTTCTTCCAGTTTGTCAAAAGCTGTTCGATTAAGGCATTATATATATTGGTGCATCTGATCATAATGTGAGCCTTGTTTTATCCCTTTACATGCATTTTCTATGTTAAGTTTATTTTGACTATTGTGAGAAAAATTATTCAGGTTGGTGCAATGACTTATGGGAAAAATTGATCGGGTTGCTCTTCAACAGTTGTTTTTTTGGTTAGAAATTCAATTTCTAATCGTATGTTTAGTCTGCAACGTCAATATTTATTGGTGAGGATACAATGCTAGCACTCTGATACTTATGCATGTGAGTTCTTGTGAGTAGAATTGCAAATGCATGAGTTGTGTGTACTACTAGTATTAGATAACCCCATAATTAATTACTTGCAATTTTCGTCACTCAGATAGTCATGTGGTGTGTAATTGCATCTGTTCTTGCTTTGCATTTTGTGGGCTAGGGCTAGGACCACTAGCTAGATAATAAGGCCCTTGCAAGAAAGTTATAATGAAAGGTGCAATTGATTTTCTGTTTAAACAGAATGATTATCTACCCAAATATGCTTCCATTTCCAGGTTTAACTCTGAGGGACACACAATATGCATACACTGTTTGAACACCATTTCATGTTTTTACTAAATGAATTGAGATCATCGAGTTATATAGACTTGAATTTAACCTTATGGGGGATAAACCTTCACTGAAGACAGAAGGTAATTCTTGATCTGTAAATCAGAGTGGAGTTAACACACAAGTTCGTGATTGTATCACTAAACAATCCCATGCCCATGTTAGATGTCACATACTCATATTTTATAGCTAAAGCCAATAGCATTTACCAAAGGACATTGGATTTGGATTTTAAATTAGTAGACAACCTCTGGTCTTTAACTGATACGAGGATGATCGTTAGTTTGTATATCTTGAATTATGATTATTTTTATTGACAACCTCTGGATAATCATGTGCTTTCCCTAATCTTCAGCAAACAAGTTTTCTTTCCCTAGGGGGAGGGGCTGGAAGGCTTCTCCTCGTTCCTCATTTCTGATTAAATAGTGCTTTTGTAATGCTTGTTGCAAAAAAATTGTGTTCCGTTGCACTCATAAAGACTCTCCCTGCATCCTTCCTTCTTCATGTTGATTGATACTTGCCATAAAAGGAAATACGAGATATTTGGTTGTAAGAGCACTTAAGCTAATTATGGATATCTGTGCTGACACTCAGTGGGAAAAGCAAGGAATAACCTTGTTACTCATAACTTGTTATTGCATTACAAGGGTTATTATATATAATGTCTCTCATTTCTGCATAGCATTTAGAGAGGAGCTGGAAGATCCGGTGAACTGCATGCATGTCTCTTAATTTTCCGCTAGCTATCATGATTCAAAGAGACAGTTAGTAATTAAATAGTAGGTTGAGAGCATCATTTTTACTACCTAACTATGCCATGAATGTGCTCGAGATTGTTGCTTTGCCCACACAACCTCCTATCGCTCTGCTCAACTTTAGCTGCTTTCTACCTCATTTTATCCGTCAATTAACTTGTGGTAATGCTTTGGAGAAACTGAGTGCTACCTCATGTCCTTAATATAAGACCCAACTATATATTAAAGATCGGGAGAGAATTAGTTTTAAACCCGAAATTGAATTGTATGGCTATGGAATGTAAAATTACTTTTCGGAGATTGGAAACGTAACAACATAAGTTGCTTGTCCTCATTTCTCCGAACATGTTGGATAACTCAACAGTGCTACGATTGTAATAGATACCAAGCTAGCAAGACGGAATCCTACAGGGTTACATATATTAGATATTACAGGATGATGGAGCCATTTTTCATTTTATTTTTATTTCTTCCATTCCTTTCCAGACATGGCTGCTAAGAAATGTTGTGGGAAGTCATGCATCAGAGTTTGAGGCAGATGAAAGTTTGTTGACTCGTGCCAAGCAATTGTCTGTGGGCCTCGTGTGGGGCAAGTACATCACGGGGCATTCAGGATTGGCCTGCTCAAGCCTGTATGTTTTGCAATACCAAACAACTGTTCATACTTAAGGACTAGTGAACAACAGATATGTTGCAAAGTTGGACAAGACTACTCACTGGTAATTGAGAAGGAAATGATGAAGAAAAACTGCAATTTCCATCTTGGCAAGATCATTTCCAGGACACATTCTTGTTCCAGCGCCGAAGGGAAGGAATTCTCCCGCCCTGTGTGCCGAGCCCTTTTTTGTCCCCATCAACCAAATTCATTCACAAGTTATCAATCATGATTGTGAATAACGTGGCTTATTTATTAGATCTGATGCAATTCATGTAGAAATAACGTGGCTTATTTATCCAAAAACAAGAAGGCAGAAAACTTACATTCCATCTAGAGGGATCAAATTCCTTGGGATTGGGATATATTTCAGGATCGAGATGAACAGTCCTGAACCATACTAGAATTTTCCAACCTTTTGGGACGGTGTAACCTGAAACATCCAAATGCAGTTAGTAACACGAGATATTGAGAGATGAGGGGAAATAAGAGAGCGGAGAATTGGGAAGGACCGTTGATATTGACATCTGATTTGGCCTCTCGAAATACCACCAATGAGAATGTAATCAGCCGCATTGTTTCATCAATTACCTATGCAAAATAATAATATTAAACGAGGATCAAATCTTTTAGTGTAATTCTAAGCATCATCAAATTGATTTTGACATACCTTTGAAAGATACTCCATCTGCCGTATCTCCCTAAGAGTCAACCCTCTCTGAGTTGGTGGCCTTCTCCTGATGATCTCCTCTTGCTCTGCCTTTGCCCTCTGCAAATACTCTGGGTGCTTCTGAACCATCACGGTGGCCCACATGGTGATATGACCAGACGATTCGTGGCCAGCGTTTAGGTACATCAGCATCACATCGATGATTTCTTCATCGCTCATCTTTCTTCCGCCCTCATCTTCCTCATCCATTAGAGCATCCATCATGTCTTTTGTCTCCCTGGATGAGTGCTCCCTCCTCTGCTTTCTTCGCTTGTCCACTATCGACTGAAATGTGGCCACCAGTCTCTTCCTGGCCTGAAATTCCACACCCAACGAATTGTTCAATTTCGGACAATCAGAATGAAAAATTAGTAATTTACTCTAGTCACTTACCTTGAGTGCGTTGTGGTATGCGAACCCTGGAAGATTAATTCCCATGGCCCTGACTCCGTAATTAAGCGTTGTATATTCCCTCTCCAGAGCTTCCATCACAGGCTCACTCTCCGAACTTAGGAAGACGTGCATGATAATTTTAAAGGTGAGCTTTCGGAGCTCAGTGAGGAACTCAATTTGTCCCATGTTGGACCATTTCTCCAGGGAAGTCTTGACATTTTCTTCAATGTATGTCAAGTACAAGGACAGGGATTCCATGCCATTAATGGAGGAAGAAGTCAAGCGCCTGAGACGCCTGTGGTCTTCATAAGAAATCCCGATGAAGGATTTCTTCCCTATGAGCTCCACAGTGGAACGGGGCCAACCCACTGTGAAGTTGTCATCGTCTGTCAAAACTCGTCTGCATATCTCTGGTGTCGTCACTATCACACTTGGATTCCAAAACATCAAAACCTTGTATATTCCGGTACGTCCGTATCTGCATTACATTATTCAACGTTCATCACTTTTGTCAGAGACTAGTGAGCTTAGAGGTGTTTCTATTTTAGTGCTTTCATGGAGTCAATTTAAAAATGATGGTGTTTGAATTCGCCTGTTCACTGAAATGTGATGAAAGTGAATCTAAAGTTCAGTGACTTGATATCCCCTGTTAGATCTATTTTTTTTGACGAAAGGTTACCCAGAGAATTGGTGTGGGATGAATTACTAGTGCACGAGTATACGGCAACTTTATAAACAATGTTGAAGGCAAAGTAATTGAAAGAAAGGAGCCTGACTTTTGGTGTCATGTGAAATAATGATGTGCACGAGAAGGCAGGTGTTGGTGTGATGTGGTAAAGTTGAGGAGGTTAAAGGGGGAATGAATTAATTAATGGAGGGGAATTATCGACAAGAATCATGATGTAAGGAGCGAGGGGCATGATGGGAGTCACGTGAGGGCCACGAGGAGATGAAAGTGGAGTGGAATGGAAAGGGAAGGGATGAAACAAGTAGAAATGTTTTGTCGACATGAATGCAACAGGTACAGGACAGAGAGGAAACGACTAGGTAGAAAACAGAGAGAGAGGAGGCGTGTGCGTATCAGTGAAAATGACAAAACAGTGCAGCCAATACTTGAAACTCCCAAGTTGAAGAGAGAATCAGATAGATAGCAATATATCCAGCAGACATGTATGTTGGGTGGAAGAAGAAGGAGTTACCTGGAGGAAAAGGAGGAGACGAAGGAATCAGGATCAGAGGACATGAAGGCAGAGCGGAAGGACCACATGTTGCCGATGAAGGGGAGGCCATAGTCACCGGGAGGGAGGGAGGAGCGGAGGTGGTGGGGCAGGTGGGATTCATAGAGCCACCGGGTGAGAAGGCGGAGGAGGAAGTGGCGGAAGAGGAGGGCAGAAGCAGCAGCAAGCAGAAGCAGCAGCAGCAGCATGGTGAGAGATTCGGTTGGGAAGAGAGAAGTGAGTGAGAGGGGGTATAAGATGATGATGAGAGAAGAAGGCCAGCTTGGCCGGCCTTATTATATGCTTTTTGTCGTCTACATACGCTCTGCCTTCCCCTCTGTACGGTACAGCATCCTATTCCCTATTCCCTATTCTCTATTCCACTCCCCCCTTCCCCCTTCTTCTATTCTATATTCTTTATAATAACCGCCACAACCCTGCCCCATCTTTTCTTCGTAATCCTAATTTAGAGTCACCAGGACACCAAGGTATAGTGTTTCTACTGGTAACAAATTATTTCGTATGTCATCGTTCCATCACTTGCAAGAAAGTAGCTTGAAACATAACAACAAATAGTTACACGGCGGTTTGTATTCTAGCTCTGTACATTCATCATCCGCCTTTACTTGGTTTTCTATTTTTGGCAGGAATCCAGCCTCACCAACTTTGTCCCGTCAAATGCTTAGTGCCGTCTTAACTGTGATGAACTGTATTATTACCCCACTCTTTCGGTGCCCAACACGCAGCACCATTAACTCCCCCCTCTTTTCATCCCAAATATTTGCTCATTACTTTATTTGGTTACAAAGCTTAAGGGTTGACAAACGCACTACAAGGTGTATGTCCAAAAAGTCTACACGGCATTCATGATCACCTCATGTTCGTTCACAGATATTGAGGTTTTTTCTCTAATTAAGCAATTAACAAAATATCTGGCATGTGGCCCCGATTAATTCGCCAATTGAATCCGATTTGGCATATCATCGTCTTGTAGATGACGTGCTAAAGCAGAGTTGTGGTGGTGAAGGGAGGCTTTGCCTATACATACATATATAGAGAGAATGAACGAGTGGTTGTAACATGGGCGGCAAGGGCCCTCCTGATGAAGAGAAGAGAGAGTGGAAAATAATGAAGATGGGATTGGTTTGATGTGTAGTGTAAAGTGAAAACATTGAAGTGGCCTCAAATCTGGTTCTGATTTTGGTTGTCCTCTTTTACACTGACTTATTCACCATGTATGTCATTCCTGCTCGCCCTTCTACGCATACACCATCCACACTTGCCCCCTTTTCTTTCTAATGGACACACCACCACCACCACCACCACCCACACACGTCTCTGCATCATCCTCTCTTCAAATAAACCAATATATATGCATACTTAACTATCTCACCTACATCAATCATTTCCTGTTTGCTCATTTTTGTCAAAACTTCAATGGTTCATATTTAATATCCCTCATCACTAGGATTACTTGCTCAATTCGTTGCCTTCTTCTTTCAATATATATATAGATGTCTTTTTTAATATACACCCACAAAGACACGTATATTAATAAAAAGTAAAAACCATCACTTACTACGCTGCCTAAATTTTCCCTAAGCTTTGAATTCTGTCCAACTATAACTCTGTCACATATTCATCTCAATTTTGATATTTATGCGCACATATTATCCCTTGCCATTAATTAGATAATTTTCTAAACTTTAATTCATATCAAACTTTAATTTTCCCTAAGCACTACCTGGACATGATGCATTATTATTATTATTGTTGGCTATATATACCCCCTTACTAAATTTTTTATGTAAATAATTCTCTTAAAATTTAAATATTATATATAGATAATTTTCTAAACTTTAATTCATATATAAAAAGGCATATATCCATCCAGTTATATTTCCTTAGTCAAATAACGGAAAATGAACAGCAACAAAGTAGTTATTTTCATAAATTCATTGTCAATTTTTAAAAATAAAAGCATGTGTGAGTATATGTAGCTAACTCAAAGTTGAGGTGTTGATATATATATATATATATATATATATATATATATATATATATATATATATATATATATAAAATTTAGCCTTTTAGAAATAGATAATTTTTCTTTTGATTTGATTAAGGATAGTGTCAAGTTATTTTCCCAACAAAAACGTTTCCCCAAAATCAGATTTATGTTTTCTTCTTTATGAGGTGAGGCCATCTATTGTCCACTTGGATCATTGGTTTTAGTCATCGAATTGGTTACTGTTCAGTTTATGAAGTAGAAGAATGGGGTGCTTATAGAGGCCTCGAGTTAGCATTGGGAATTAGGCTTTAGAAAGGTCATATTGGAAAGTGGAAAGTGATTCAAAGGATCTTGTGCAGGCTATTAGATCACCTAATTAATGGCTCCCAACCTGGAAGTTTAACTCTTATACAGATAAGGACTATGATGCAGTAGTATACATGGGAGTTAGTTGTTAACCATATCTCTAGAGAATAAAATTATATATGTTGCAGATGCCTTTGCTAAGGAAGGTCTCTCCAGAACAGCTACGTGTAATTCTGGTCCTCAGCAGTTGTGGGAGCTGTGCCAGTCTAAGACTGTTCGGGATTAAATTCCCCCTCGAGTTAATTTACGTTTTGTAATTGAGCTTTTGCTCTCTCTCTCTCTCGGTCGAAGCAAAAGTATCTTTTGGGAGAGACGGGTGAATGATATATATATTTAGGGGTGGGCCGCTTTCAAGAATTGGAACGTCGTCATGGGTGTGTGTGATAAAAAGTGGTCTTCCAAAAGGCACCAATAGACATTACATTCGACAACTCGCAATACATTAATTTATTGATTAGCTTTGGGGTTTAATTTTATTGCTTTATTTTATAAGCTGCGACTGCGATGACAAAATGGATCCAAGGAAATATGGTGAAGAAGCAAGTCGGCTTTTGAAGTTAATGTTGCCTCTATGTGTGTATGAATGATTTCTGAGTGCCATGTATCCTAATCCTTAATTGTTTATTACAGACCGTAGGACCTTATAACTTAGGGATATATTTATTAGCCGGAGCCTGTATAATTGATATATTCTTTTAAAATATACAGTTATCATCCCCTCTTTCGTCCATCATCTTGTAATGTAAAGGTGAGTGCCCAAGTCTATAATTATTAAAATTTGGTCCAATTATTGAAGTTGTCTCATTTGAAAGGAGCAGATATATATTTAAATAGAACCTAGCTTATAATAACTGAAAAAAGTTGACTTCTTTCAACGTTGGCTCTTCCAAAGCTTGCGCTTATCAAGCCTCTGTATATACCACTAGTATGGATCGATATATTAATTATATGTAGCTAGCCGGTATTGACATTTGTTTGATGAGAAGAAAAACGTAAACTATGTATGTATTTAATTTCCCTCCTAATGAAAGCTTGAATTCAGTGAGTCACCCAAGCTGAAATGAAAATCATCAGACCTCGCTAGATCGTATATGGTAAGTGAGAATATATAATTAGTTAAGGATGAATTGTTCTTCCTTGATCCCAAATGGAAGGTCAAACAATATAACATTATGTGTGGCTGATTTTTTTTTTTTTTTTTGGCCACTTGAAACATTGTAGAAGGCATATTCATGTGCCCACTTTGTTGACTTTAATTATTATTTCATAAAATTAAATTAAATCTGCTCTCATCATAGATTGCATGGTGTGGTGAATAATATTTGATTAATTGTTATATATAAATAAGAATTTTGATTGATTGAGAAATGAAATTGTTATATATAAACGAGTTTTAGTGGGTGTGGGAGAAGTGTGGGGATCCTGTTTTTTCCCCCCCTTCTAGGCACACATGTGTGTTCTTTTATTGTAGGCAATCATGTTTGAAGCATTATCGGACACTAAATAAACCCACCTTCTTTAGGTGGGATTCAAATATTGATTCCCCATATTATAAAGGAATAACTCATTCTGCTAGACTCAATCCAGTTAGTTGTTGAGATGTTATTGGGTGGTCTATTATTAGCATGCATGAGGTTAGGGGGCCAATTAAGATTGCAAACACCTCATACTGTAATTTGGGTCCTTCCCATCTCAAATTTGGATAATCTGTTCAAACATATTACAATGCATATTCAGTGTAGGCAATCAGAGCTGCGTTCTTCCACCACCAAGCCTCGCCTCCAACGCCATGTTCGGAGAAAAAGTTCAAGAGGCAGCATATATAGAACTAGAAGGTCAAGAAGTGGCAAACGGATTGAAGAAACCAGAGGTTAGACTCAGAAAGTAATTAGAAGAGAGAAATGAAGGTTACCCAGCAAGTTGTGAAAACAGAGTTAAACCATTTGTTAACCTAGGGTGGGACAAAATTACATCATTATTTTCAGAATACTGAATGCACCTTTAAAAATAGTTTAAGGTGTTGGATTCATCTTTACCCTAATAAATATATTCTATAACTAATCTAACTCTATAAAAAGTAAAAGCTATAAAATACCTTTGATGATATATATATAAGAGAAGCAATTTTTCTGGTGATAAGAAGCAAATTTTCCCAAATGTCTAAACCAAAACTGCACTTTGGAAAATAGAAAGATTTACTTCTTATTCAGCTTATCTTTCTAATTAAAGTATATATTTTAGATAACTCTTTCAGGCAACTTTGCCATTTTAATCACAATACAAATTGGAAAAAAATCACGGACAATACGATGCCGCACTTGTTTAAAAGCTTTCACAAATCTAAATTGTTCCTTCTATTTTTTATTTCTGACTCCACTGTCACCTTATTTTTCAGACACTTTAGATCATTTATTAGGATTAAAAAAAGTGTTTATTTACATAAATAAATAAATAAACCATGCATGGCCTTTTTGAAATATTTTGTTTTTGAAGACGAACGGGTTCATAAATATTTACTTTAAGTTCAGACAAAAACAGTGAAATACATTTATTAATAAATATTTTAGATTAATTCTAAGCTGTGAGTTTGTAAAAATATTTTGAAGACGAACGGTATGATATGGCTCCGTCTGAAAGCTGCGCCCAATTTAATCAGTTTGGCTCTAGTTTAGCTAATCCAAACTTATTACGAGTATTATTCTTCTTTTTTTCCTCCAAAATTTACGAGTGTTATTCTAATCAAACCTATATAGGCGAGCATGCACATACAACATAATTAAAAGCCAACTCCTGTTTTGCTGTATTTTATTGTTTGCACAAGCACTATACATGTGTGTTCGGATTAGCATTTTGAAACTATGATTTTGACTCAAACCATGATTTCAAAAGCTGAATAGCCAAACATTAGTTAAAACTTAAAATAGTTTGTAACCTTCAAAACCATAATATTGTTTAAGTTATCAAAACACTTGTTTTTTCTATAATTTATTTTGGCGAGAAAACCATGATTTTGGTGGAAAATAATAGTTTTTCATAAGCTATTTTTTCTTGAAGTTATTCTCTACATAATCTTTTGCTCTGTTTAAAATCGCTCCTATCATTTTTTTTTTTTTTTTTTTATAGAAACTATTCTCGAAAGCTAACATCTCTCAAAAGCAGTATCAAATTGGTTGGCCATAGAATAAGGAGAATAACACTTCTAAAATAGATCAGCATAATAATAATTAGATCTAAAAATATTTTGCTGAAAGATAAATTTAAGATAATCCTCTAGTAATTAAATAACTAGAGTAGATTAAGAAAGTAAGTTAAATTAGTTTATAAAGAAAATATCATTTAACCCCGTTGAAGCAATTTTATTTCAATCAACCCCAAAAAACTTTAAAATTTCACTGCACCCCTTAAATCAAAATAAAATTAAGTTTTGTGAGTGAAAATATAATGATGCCCTTGCTTTATTATTTCAATTATATTATTTGTCTTGTAAATGCACATATTTGTCTTATAAATTCTCTTATTTATTTTGTGAATGACTCATTTTTTTTTTTAACTTTCTGGATTCTTTTAAATTCTTTTATTTATCTTGTAAATGTTTTTATTTGTCTTGTGAATGCTTTTATTTTTCTTCTGAATTATCTTAGTTTTCTTGTAAAGGCCAAAATGTTCTTGTTAACTCTTTGGTTTTCTTTTAATCTCTTTGTTTATCTTGTAAATGCCTTTATTTATTTCGTAAATGTCCATATTTTTCTTGTAAATACTCTTATAAAAAATAAAGTAAGGGCATTATTGTCATTTCAATAACAAAAATTAATTTCATTTTAACCTAAGGGAATGCAGTGTAATTTCAAAATCTTTTGAGGGTTGACTAAAATAAAGTTGCTTATATGGGGACTAAGTGAAATTTTTCCTAATTTATATGACATGTTCTTTTTTAAAAACATATATCCTAATCATCTTCCTTAGTTTCCATCCATCCCTCTCCTATTTGATTATTATTGATAGAATACTAATATGGAAAAAACTGAAAAACATGTTAAATAATAATTCTCATATTTACAATTATTGGAATCGATATTTATACTTTATGTGTGAGTAAAAAAAAATTAGGACCTAATTATAATTGATTTGAATTTTTAAAATCTAGCTATCATTAAAAAAAAAACAATATCAAACCGGGTGAAAAGAGGAGAGAAACATTTAATAGAAGGAATAAAATAAGAAAAAGCTAAGATGAGAATCCCATATATAAAGGCGAGACCAAGCATGCATACAGCATATATGCATGCGCCGTTGCACCTTCCTCAGTTCCTCTTGTGATTCACACATCTCTATATATACAAGATCAAGACGGCTAAGCATTTATTAATTAATTTTTTTGTTAAGGAAATTAATTTCATTATATATGTACAGGGAGGTGTTCAAACAATTTGGCATTGCACTAGTTAATTAACCAGAGATGAAAGTGATAAGTAGATATTTTATGATTAAATAAGTATAGATTCTGAGATATATTGAGTTGAATTTATTAATATTTTGTACTTATTTAATTATCTGTATGTACTTATCTATCTTTTAATTAAATATAGGATACAAGAATATTATAATAGAAAATATATTGATTTCCTATTTTATTTGTGCAGAAGATATTATGTGATCTAAGAGAGGAGAAAATATAGGAAAAGCAATAAGGGCAACAAATTAAATAAAAAAAGGATATAGTATAATATATTATTATATTAAATTGATAAAAGAAATTAAAAGAAGTTCCCTGTGCAAATAAAGGAAATCGGCGCAAGAATCATGGAATACATATTAGGATAGCAAAAGATGTTATCTTGGATTTTTGGAAAATAAAAGATTGAAGACGTGGACCCCGCATGACAATTGAAAAAGGAACCTAATATATATCTATAAAGAGCAAGATGCGAGAGCGGAGGAGGATATATACAAAGACGCGAGCAAATTCGGACGACGCAAGACGCAAGGCACAAAAAAAGACGGACACGCACGAAGGAATTTAAAGAAGAAGAAGGCTGGACATCCGAACAAAATTGAGAAGGTCGATCACGCAAGAAGCGGGAATAGATCCGGACGCACGCAAGAGTGTTTGCTATTTCTTTTATTATTTTTGTTAACCTAGCCATGTTTGGCTAGTTTTCTTTAGTAGTTAGGGCGAATATGAACCCGATGTTAATTTGAGTATTTGTTTGAATTCTCTATTGAATGTTATTTACCATGATTGAATGAATTATATTTACTTAAAGCCTTCTTAAAAGACTGATCACCTTTTAGATTGTCCATAGGTTAGTGCATGACAATAGAGATTTGGTGCACTTAACTAGAACCTTTAATTCATCATAAAATTGCATGACCTAGACATAGGCTTACAAATTTATGTGATCTTATAATTCCGGTTTATATAATCTTTCTAAATAATACTAAGACATTAGGTTATTTTCAAAGATAAAGACTAAGGTAGCATCAAGACATTGGGACTTAGTATAATTTTAGAGAATTGATCGTCAGTTATGGGAATAATGATCAATTAGGGATTTAATTCGAATACTTAGAGGAACATAGGGGAATTCTATGCCCTAGCTGCGTTTTTCTCTATTAATCATCTTTTCTAAAACGTTCTTGAAATTCTTGATTCTTATTTTTTTATTTAATTATTTAAAACCTTTTTAGTTACAATTCACCCCTATTACTCTATTTCACCCAACTAAAGCTGAAATAACTAATTAGTGGCTGTAATACTATTCCTCGTGGGACGATCTCTTTCTCACATACTTTATTACTTGTAACGATCGGTGCACTTGCCGAAGTCGCTATCAAATTTTTGGCGCCGTTGCCGGGGAATAGTTTTATTTCAACACTAAGAGTAGTTATTGAAACTCTAGATTGGATTTCTTTTTCTTTTGTTATTTAACTCTGTTTATGCGAGGTACCATAGACAGGAATCGCTGCGGTTTGATCCACGAAATTGAAAAGACAAAGACAAGGAGAAACCGGAAACTTGCTCAACGAGTAAAGGAAAGGCTAGTAACTCTAGTACTGGGACTGAACCAGTTATAATGGCAGAAAATGGTGCAGATCCTCCTCCTCCTCCAAAAAAGACCATGGGCGATTATATGACGCTTAATCCTGCCAGGGCAGCAACTAGCATTGTCAATCCAGCTGTGAATGCAAATAATTTTGAAATCAAGCCATCCCTCATAGGCTTGGTTCAACAACGCTCTTTTAGTGGGAGTGATTTAGAGGATCCTAATCAGCATATTAAGACTTTTCTGCAGATTTGTGATACCATCAAGATGAATGGGGTTTCTGAAGGGGCTATTCGTGTGAGACTGTTTCCTTTATCTTTGGGAAAGCGGGAGCTTGGCTTCGTTCTTGTCCTAATGGAAGTCTCTCCACTTGGGACATTATTACCACAAAGTTCCTAGAGAAATTTTTCCCTTCTTCTAAGTATACAAAGTCATTGTCGGACATCCGTTGCTTTACTCAAGGCAATGGGGAATCATATTGCCAAGCGTGGGAAAGATTCAAGGAGTTGCTTAGGAAGTGCCACAACATGAGCTGCAAGACTTTGATCGGTGAGAATATTCCTCAATGGGATGCTTAGTCCTCTAGGATGATGATTAATGCCGCAAAGGGTGGTACGCTAAAAAATAAAACTCCGGAGGAATCATTGGAGTTGTTTGAAGATATGGGGTCCTTAGAGAATGAAAGCTGTTACTCCACAACCAAAGAGGGAGTTCTTGGCTAGACTCTTACAATACAATGTTGGCCCATAATGAGAACATTGCCCAACAAAACAAGGTGATCCAACAATGAGTTAGCTTCCATCACTAAACGGCTTGCCTCTTCTCGGGTGTCATCTATCACTTCTCAGCCTCCTTTGCTTTGTGATTTTTGCAAAGGGGAACACGCTAATGGAGATTGTGCAGCATTCATTACTAGCGAAACAGCTGAAGTTAACTACATGGGTAACCCTCCTAGAAATTAGTATAATCCGTATAGCAACACATACAATCCTGGCTGGAAATCTCACCCAAACTTTTCCTATAAACCCCAAGCAAGCGCACCTCGCGGTTCCACCAAACCACCACTCGATCCGGAAAAGGCTTTGACACGTTGACTCTTACCACTGCGAATACATACGGGGATCGAAGCTTTCGAGAATGAAACAAAGTCTGCTCTCAAGAATCGGGGGCTTCGATCGGAATTTGGAGAATCAGATTGGTCGTTATCAAAGCAAATAGCGAGAGAGAAGCCAAGGGTCCTTCCCTAGTGATACGAGGTCAATCCAAAGGAGCATTGTAAGGCCATAACTACAAGGAGTGGTATAGTGGTTCACCGGTTGAGAAATCTGTTCCGATGAAGGACAAGTCTGAGAAAGGGGAGGAAGAGGTCGAGCAATGTAATGTGCAGCAGGTTCCAAAGGAGATAGCTACAAAGAAGTCTCCCACTCCTTCTTATGCAAAACCCCCTTATCCCCAAAGGTTGAAGCGCGAGATTCGAAGCAAAAGTATGCCGAGGTTCTTGGATATTTTTAAGAAATTGCATATTAACATTCCTTTTGCAGAAGCTCTTGAAAATATGCCTAATTATGCAAAGTTCATGAAAGATTTGCTTTCCAAGAAGCATAAGTTGCAAGAGGCAAAAACAGTGGCATTGACTCAGCAGTGTAGTGCCATCATTCAAACTAAGTTGCCACCAAAGCTTAAAGATCCGGGCAGCTTTAGCATTCCTTGTGCAATAGGGAATGTCAATATGGGCAGAGCACTTTGTGACACTGGGAGCTAGTATTAATTTAATGCCCTTATCGTGGCAAAAGCTCTCGGCATTAAAGAGATGAAGCCTACTATGATGTCATTACGGTTGGCGGATAGATCCATTAAGAAGCCGGAAAGGTGTCATTGAGGATGTTCTTGTGAAAGTAGACAAATTCATCTTCTAGGTGGATTTTGTGGTTCTTAACATGGAGGAAGATCTTTGAACTTCCTTTGCTATTGGGAAGACCCTTCTTGGCTCTTGCTAAAGCGGTAATTGATGTAGTCTTTGGAAAAATGGAATTCCAAATGAATGACGAGAAAGTCACTTACAATGTGTTTCAATCCATGAAATACCCGGTTGATAATAGTGATTTGTTTCAAAGCATTGATGTAGTTGACGAAACCATTCGGGAGGGTCTTTTTCAAGAAGATTCAGATAAGTCCTTAAAGGATGATATTGCTCGAGATGTTGCAAGTGGAAGAAGAGGTCTCTGAGATGAAAATTCTAATTTACATGTAGAGAAGCTGCAAAGGAAGGATTATGATGCACCACCCTTTGCTCCTAAGGTGGAACTAAAGGAGCTCCCTTCTAATCGAAGCATGCTTTCCTAGGGAAGGATGACACTTATCCGTTATTGTTAGCGCGAGTTGTCACCCTGCGACGAAGAGAAGTTCTTGAAAGTTTTGACTACCCACAAGAGGCGCAATAGGGTGGTCTATATCTAATTTAAAGGGGATTAGTCCTTCATTTTGCACTCATAAAATTCTTATGGAGGACGAAGTGAAACCAGTAAGGCAGCCCCAGAGGAGACTTAACCCGACTATGAAGGAAGTAGTGAGAAAGGAGGTGATGAAAATGTTAGATGCAGGTATGATTTATCCTATCTCTGATTCAAAGTGGGTTAGTCCAGTACATGTAGTACCGAAGAAGGGCGGAATCACTGTAGTGCAGAATGAGAATAATGAATTGATACCCACTAGAACTGTTACGGGTGGGCCGGAGAATGTGTGGATTATACGAGGTTGAATGATGCCACTCGCAAGGACCACTTTCCTTTGCCATTCATGGATCGGATGCTTGAGAGGCTTGCGGGTCATTCTTATTCTTGTTTCTTAGATGGCTATTCCGGTTACAATCAAATAGCGGTGGCTCCGGAGGATCAAGAGAAGACAGCTTTCACTTGTCCCTTTGGGATTTTTGCTTATAGACGGATGCCCTTCGGTCTTTGCAATGCCCCTGACTACTTTTCGAGAGGTGTATGCTGTCTATATTCTCTGACATGACTGAGAGATTTATTGAGGTATTTATGGATGATTTCTCTGTTTTTGGCACTTCTTATGATACTTGCTTGGCTAATTTATCTTGTGTGCTCCAAAGATGTCAAGAGAGTAACTTAGTGCTTAATTGGGAAAAGTGCCACTTTATGGTGAAAGATGGGATAGTCTTGGGTCATAGAATATCGGATAAAGGGATAGAAGTGGATAGAGCCAAAATTATTATCATCAAAGACTTACCTCCTCCCACCTGATGTGCGTAGCGTTCGCGGTTTTCTTGGTCACGCAGGTTTTTATCGGAGGTTTATCAAGGATTTTTCCAAGATAGCCAAACCACTTAGTCGGTTGTTGGTCAAAGATGAAGACTTTAACTTTAACAATAATTGTCTAGTGGCATTTAACTTGTTGAAGGAGAGATTGACCACGCACCTATTCGACGGCGCTGATTGGGAGTTACCATTTGAGCGATGTGTGATGCCGGTGACTATGCTATAGGGGCTGTGTTGGGGCAAAGGAAGAATAAGTTGTTGCATGTTATTTACTATGCGAGTAAAGTTCGAATGAGGCACAACTAAACTATGCAACAACTGAGAAGGAGATGCTTGCAATTATTTATGCATTAGATAAGTTTAGACAGTATTTGATTGGTTCCAAGGTGATTATTTTTACGGATCATGCTGCTCTAAAATACCTCTTGACTAAGCAGGACGCTAAGCCAAGGCTTCTCCGTTGGATGCTGCTACTCCAAGAGTTTGATATTAAAATCAGAGACAAGAAAGGGGTGGAGAATGTGGTAGCCGATCACTTATCTAGGATACAGGTTAAGGAGTTGCAGGATGATTTAGAGATGGAGATTCAGGATGAATTCCCAGATGAGTATGTCTTGGCAATCAACAATGTACCTTGGTTCGCCGATATTGCTAATTATAAGGCAATTGGGATGATACCAGAGGGACTAACATGGCGACGAGAGGAAGAAGTTCATGCATGATGTTCGGCGATATATCCGGGATGAGCCTTTCTTGTTTTTCGGGTGTGCGAGATGGAGTGCTCGGCGTATCCCGAAGGAGGAAACTCATAAGGTCCTCTGGCATTGTCATGGTTCAGATTATGGTGGACATTTTGCGGGAGAACGCACTGCTGCTAAGGTACTACAAAGCGGTTTTTATTGGCCTACATTGTACAAGGATGCTAGGAAGTATGTGGAGCAATGTGATCGTTGCCAAAGAACAGGGAATATCTCTAGGAGACATGAGATGCCACTCAACAACATTCTTGTTTATTGAGATATTTGATGTGTGGGGAATTGATTTTATGGGGCCATTCCCAAGTTCTTTTAACAACAAATACATTCTTGTAGGCTTGTGGACTATGTCTCAAAGTGGGTGGAGGCAATTTCTCTTCCCACTAATGAAGCTAAGGTGGTGATATCCTTTCTCAAAAAGAATATATTCAGCAGGTTCGGGGTACCGAGGGCCATTATCAGTGACGGAGGCACTCATTTTTGTAACCGACAGTTTCAATCATTGCTTAGCAAATATGGTGTCACTCATCGTGTCACTACTCCATATCACCCACAAACTAGTGGGCAAGTGGAGATCTCTAACAGGGAATTGAAGCAAATTCTAGAGAAGACTGTTGGGAAGTCAAGGAAAGATTGGTCTAAGAAGCTTGATGATGCTTTGTGGGCGATCGAACGGCATTCAAAACTCCTATTGGCATGTCACCGTTTCAGCTACTATATGGTAAGTCTTGCCACCTTCCAGTGGAGCTTGAGCATAAGGCGCTTTGGGCAACTAAGCTGCTGAATTTTGATGCTAAATCTGCTGATGAAAAAAGGTTACTTCAGTTGAACGAGCTTGATGAATTCAGAATTTTTGCATATGAGAGTGCTAGCCTCTACAAGGAAAGAACCAAGAGATGGCATGACAGGAGGATTATTCCTAAAGAGTTTCATCCGGGACAGCAAGTACTACTTTATAATTCTCGTTTGAAACTGTTTCCATGGAAATTGAAGTCTAGATGGTCAGGACCTTTTGTAGTCAAAGAAGTCACACCTTTTGGTGCAATTGCCATTGCACCAATAGGTTCAGATGAAGCTTTTAAGGTGAATGGGCAGAGATTAAAGCCTTACCATGGTGGAGACATTGACAGAGGAAGAACCTCTGTGGCATTGGAAGTTGAGAATTAAGGCGACTTAGTCGTCGAAGACTATAAACCAAGCGCTTCTTGGGAGGCAACCCAAGGGTTCTGCTTTCATTATTTATTATTATTGTGTTTTTCTTTTTCTTTTTTTCTTTTCTTTTAGTTTTATTCAGGTTTGAAGATGATCACTCCTCTTGTAGCTGCAAAGTCTGGCTTGTACACTCTTCTCTCTCAAAATTTGAAACATCATGGATGGTACCGGATGAAGCACTCCACATCCGAGTTAGAAGCCTAAACCAGGGGAGTACTAGTTTCTTTCCCTCTTTATATTTTAGCAACATTGAGGATAATGTTTGATTTAAGTGTGGGGAGGGATATAATTTCTTTGGTGATGCTTGTCCTTATTTTATTTATTTTTTTAAGAATTTAATATTTGAGATTTTTGCATTGTTTAGGATTGACCTTAACTTTGAGCTTTCCCCATCTTAGAGAATATTATTCCCGCCTGTCACGCGGGTGACCCGGGTTCGTTCCCCGGCAACGGCGCCAAAAATTTGATAGCGACTTCGGCAAGTGCACCGATCGTTACAAGTAATAAAGTATGTGAGAAAGAGATCGTCCCACGAGGAATAGTATTCTGACCACTAATTAGTTATTTCGAAGCTTTAGTTGGGTGAAATAGAGTAATAGGGGTGAATTGTAACTAAAAAGGTTTTAAATAATTAAATAAAAAAATAAGAATCAAGAATTTCAAGAACGTTTTAGAAAAGATGATTAATAGAGAAAAACGCGGCTAGGGCATAGAATTCCCCCTATGTTTCTCTAAGTATTCGAATTAAATCCTAATTGTATTATTCCCATAATCGACGATCAATTCTCTAAAATTATACTAAGTCCCAATGTCTTGATGCTACCTTAGTCTTTATCTTTGAAAATAACCTAATGTCTTAGTATTATTTAGAAAGATTATATAAACCGGAATTATAAGATCACATAAATTTGTAAGCCTATGTCTAGGTCATGCAATTTTATGATGAATTAAAGGTTCTAGTTAAGTGCACTGACAAAGATCTCTATTGTCATGCACTAACCTATGGACAATCTAAAAGGTGATCAGTCTTTTAAGAAGGCTTTAAGTAAATATAATTCATTCAATCATGGTAAATAACATTCAATAGAGAATTCAAACAAATACTCAAATTAACATCGGGTTCATCTTCGCCCTAACTACTAAAGAAAACTAGCCAAGCATGGCTAGGTTAACAAAAATAATAAAAGAAATAGCAAACACTCTTGCGTGCGTCTGGATCTATTCTGCTTCTTGCGTGATCGGCCTTCTCAATTTTGTTCGGAATGTCCAGCGTCTTCTTCTTCTTTAAATTCCTTCGTGCGTGTCCGTCTTTTTGTGCCTTGCGTCTTGCGTCGTCCGAATTTGCTCAGCGTCTTTGTATATATCCTCCTCCGCTCTCTGCATCTTGCTCTTTATAGATATATATTAGGTTCCTTTTTCAATTGCTGCGGGGTCCACGTCTTCAATCTTTTATTTTCCAAAAATCCAAGATAACATCTTTTGCTATCCTAATATGTATTCCATGATTCTTGCGCCTCAGATTTCCTTTATTTGCACAGGGAACTTCTTTTAATTTCTTTTATCAATTTAATATAATAATATATTATACTATATCCTTTTTTTATTTAATTTGTTGCCCTTATTGCTTTTCCTATATTTTCTCCTCTCTTAGATCACATAATATCTTCTGCACAAATAAAATAGGAAATCAATAGATTTTCTATTATAATATTCTTGTATCCTATATTTAATTAAAAGATAGATAAATACATACAGATAATTAAATAAGTACAAAATATTAATAAATTCAACTCAATATATCTCAGAATCTAACTTATTTAATCATAAAATATCTACTTATCAGAAAGCTATAGGCAGGTCCACGATGTCCCATCCATTTTTATCATCAATCTAACCATCCACTCAGCTACGGGGTAATGTATGTTTGTTTTCCGTGTTGAAAACCTGTGTTCCTCAGCTTTCTGTCCCATCCTCCAATAGAGAAATAGTATACACTAATCACTTCAATATATTTGCGATAGATGGTGTGCGGTGATGAGCAGTGGAGGAGGTGAGGGAAGGGTATTTCACAAAGAATTCATCGATCTCTACTACTTTTGAAACTTGGGTGATGGTTGTGGTGTGAAGTGTATATAAGTGATGATCGGAGTAGCATGTTTGAGTCACTGCTGCTCATCTCTACTTGTTTTCTCGCCTGCCATTTTATTCATCTATCCATCTTTGCTAGTTATTTGTCAATCCTTTTAAATTACTGATTTAATTTCGCCCTTTCCTTCACTATATATCTCCTGTTACAACTATGTATATATGTTTGATTTAATCATTTGAATGAATTAAGGCACCAATGATGATGATGAAAGACACTGATCACAAACGGGGACTAAGGATCGATCTGAATGCCCCCGGGCCTCTTTTTGACTGATAACTGAAATAAGCAATAACTTATTCATGTTTAACTAAAAAAGTTAGTTCATGTTTCATATGAATTTACTTATCGATCATCCATTGCAAAATGATACTCCTCTATTCCTTAATATAAGACATACTTAGGAGTTGATCTTGATCTCAAATATAAGATCCAGTTTTCATATTTATTAATATTTTTCTAATTTATCCGTATTGATACTCCCTAACAATAATCAAGGAGAATAGGAAAGAGGGAATAAAAAAGAAAGATAACTAAGATATTTTAGAAAATACATATCATATTAACTAACTTAATTTAATCAAATTAGGTAAATAAATTATATATTAAGGATATATTAGATATTATGTGTTGATGAGGTGAAAAATGTAATCCAATAATCTAAGTTTTTACATTGGATAAGGAGAGCCTTTGATGGGTACTTTCTTGAGTTTGAGGCCTCTAATATGCCTCTCTCTAATGCTCTTTGTAATGCTCCAATCCCCTAAAAGTTTTTTTTAAAAAAAAAAAAAAAAAAATTATGATCATTAGATTCTACATAAAATGAGTGATATTTTAATACATTATAAAAAAAATGATGGAGTTTTGGATTTTAAAAGAAAAAATACTCCCAAATTATGCATGATTTATTGATATTTTTTGAAAAATCATAAAAAATTCAGAATTACATCATTTTACACTCATAAGATATTAAGGTGTCACTAATTTTATATAAAATCTACTACTTTCGGTCCTAATTATAAGATAAAGTTTGTAGTGCAATTTACATTACAAACTTTATCTTATAATTAGGACCGGAGAAATAATTAGCATGCACAAGAAAAGAAGAAGAAAACACTTGGGAGAAGCTGTAAAATTTATTTTACTAACATATAAATTTTTCCGCTAATATAATCAAAGGCATGAAAAGCGATCATCACCGGTAATTCAAAGCAAAATCCGAATCCTATATATATATATATATATCTTTCTCAGGTAAATTAAAGTCTTTAATCCCGTCACTAAATCCTTTCCCCCACGAATATAATTAATCTTTTTTTTTTTGGGGGGGGGGGACAAAGGCCATACCCTACTTCCTCTCTCAAACAGTCAAACACCGCCCGAACCAGGAAAAATGGTTCCAAAACATACATTTTCTGCAATTTTGTATCTCCTCAAATTTATGACATGAAAGCAAATGAAACTGGAAAATTGAAATCCCACCTTCGCTTAAGGCTCGATGAGATCTTTCGGGAAGAAGAATGTTGAGATGTGCGAGGAAGCGCCTTAATTGGAGTTAGGGCGCCCACTGAGGCACAGGGCAAGACATGTAAGTTTGCATTTGGAGAGATCTGAGTCAAGTTTGAGAATATGTGTGTGTGTGCAGAACCAGAGATATATCGGTAATTCAACAGAATTATTTGTGGTATGGAGGTAAGAATTTGAAGGTCCAAGTTGTTGGGGATGAATGGATCGCCAAAGCTGGCTGCTATAATTGGCTCTTCCATAACAGCAGGGAAATTAGTCAGTGGATCAGAACACGAGAACTGTCAGTGATCACAGATGATGACACTGTACCGGCACACACTATGTCACTTAAATCACCTTCATAATCCTTCACATAACTTTATATTTTTTCCTTTTTTAATTTTCCTGGCGGAGAATTATGCTTCAATTCAAGAGGAAGAGGAAGGCAGTGACGAACAGTTGATTTACAGACGACTAATCAATGCAGTTCTAGGGATAATTAATTTTGTACTGTATGGATGTGGGAAGATTATATTGTAATCAGTGTCAGTGATGATGAGTTTGATTCCCGGGGGCGTGTGTGTGAGACTGAGGCCCTGTTTGTTACATGGAAGATTTGAGGAAGGAAAGAAAAGGAAAGTGAAAGGAAAATAAAAAAAGATTATGAGGGAAGTTAAAAAATGTGACATGTTTGATATAGTAGGGAATGAAAGTTAGTTGAGGGAAAATGAAATGTTTAGTATGAAGAATTTGGTGTTGGTTAAGTGGGAAGATTATGTGAAATTTCCAGAATGCCCCTAAATTAAAAACGAAAGTGACCTAAGTTAAAATGGCCACAGCAACTAAAAAAATGTGCAGTTGTGAGGTTGAAGAAGAACATAGTCACAGATTGACAATACGCATAATAGTATATTTGTTTGAGAAAAGGGTAGTATAAAACATACCAATATTATACATAGAAAAGCCACATATCCACCGATGGAAGCAATTTTTCTTAATTTTCATTGAATGCAAGTTATGTGAAAGCAATAAGAGAAATTGCTTTTGGGCTTGTCAAATGCTGTAGAAGCAGCAGGAAAGAAATTAAAAATATGGAATTTGGCTTTTTCAAATGTTGTATAACAATAAACACATACTTGGACATGAGAGCAGCAAAATCCAGAGGCATATAAATGATGTATCTGTTTTGATAGAAGGAAAAATTAGGGTACACTTGACAGTTTACAATGGGAACATTAACTCAGATGTCAGGTTTAGTTGCTGTCACTTGGAGCGTTCAAACGAAGTCATTAAGTTCAAAACGTAAAAATAACCCTTCTGTTACCCAGTCAGTGGCTTACCATGGCAACGAGGACGTTTGAACTACTGGTACACGTTCGAACGTAGTGCTTTAAAATATGTTCAAGTTCGAACAAAAATTTTGACAGTGAGCACTCTGCTGCATAAAAGTGAAAAGGCTTCACAGTTTCATATAGAAAGCCCGACATTAAAAGCAAGCCAACAAATTAAGGAAAGTTTAGTGTGTGTACTGGTAAGGGAATGCATCACAGAGGAGCAAAAGAAATACCCATAAAAGAAAGAGACTCATATTAGAAAATTTCATTTAAGAGAAATCAAAGTCACAATAAATTGTGTCTGTGTTTGAAAATTGCTTCACAATGCATTCAACAGTGGGTGTGTCCCCCCCCAACTCAAAGTCACAGTACACTGTGTCTGGGTTCAGCTTCTCCTTCGCCTCCAACGCCCACTGTAGTTCCAAGCTTCTTCACCAACAGCTTCGTCCAGCTCGCGTCTTCCTTATGCTTTTAAAGAGGTACAGTGTTTTCAAGGGGCCTTTTTATCCGAAATTTTCACTCTCCTGGGAACTTTTTGACCTTCCCGCCTCTTTCAGATGGAAAGCACCTTCAAATGGTTGATAGAACTTTGACACTCGTGGGAAGCATACTTGACGGAAGACGCGCGCCCCAAACACGTTTTTTTAGGGAAACTTGTTATGTTCCCTTTCCATCGCTGGCTTTCACTCTAACAAACAGGACCTGAGAATAAAACTTCTCTGGTGGGAAGATGATGGGTTTTGGCTTGTGAGAGGCTAAAAAGCAAAAGCAATAGACTTCTTATCATGTGGATAGCGGTGGTAGAAGTTTTTTTTTTTATATGAGCTTTTTCCTAAAAGTCATAATGTAAATATGATTTATATTTGGGATAACGATGACAGAAGTAACTTTTTTTTTCCAGATGAGCTCTTGTTTGGCATAGCATTTGAAAAGTCGGTTGAGATGAAAAATGGCTGAAAAAGGAATGAATCTTATTGAATTATATATATATATATATTGTTATGGACTCATATATTGGGCCAGTCAGTTATTCGGCCCAACAAGAGGGCTTGCAGTAAAACACTGACAGAGATTTGCCGTGATCTCCCAAAATAACCAGATTAGAAAAGGATTTGCAGTATAATGTAACATGGGTAATTTCTCTCAAGGAATTTGCAGTGGGTTTAAATCAGCAACAGCGAAACAGAACAATAACAAATTGGGGATTTTTGATTCAAAAGAGATTAAAAACGAAATTAAACTGAAACAGAACGAAATATGCAGAAACAGATTAAAACGATCAACCCAACGTTTAGATTCCAGAAACTTCCTTCATTGAACGAAATATAAACGACTCGCGTTTGGTTCTGGATGAACCGAAATCTCTGCGTTCGTCCAGAAATCCCTCGACTAGACGATCGCCTAGAATCTGTCCGAACAATGGCATCTCACTGTGCGATCGCACAACAACACTGTAACCTAGTTCGGACTCAGTCCTTGGGATGAACCAAACCGAATATTAAATCTAATATTCAAACTATTTCCAGAAATCGAATCCGATAAGATGAAAACATAAACGAGTAAAGTTATCGATTAAGCACGAGTTCTCTGGACGAATCATGGAATCCTCAACGTTGGGTTAATCACAGAAGTTTAGCCGAACATGGCTGGGAAAAACGAAGAACACGAAGAACATTTGAGAGAATTTGAAACTTCTGTGTTTAATCCTAAAACTGAATAAAAACGTGTATGATATCTGTTTGTGGCTGCTGCTACACTTAACCTAAAATGGAAAAACGAAAATGGGGCTCCAATCCACAATTCAGGCCCAAAACAGAAAATAATAAAAATGGGTTTTAATTACACTCTTGTCCGAATTTTCTCTTCATGTCTTCATAAGAATTGTAGCTCTTTGAATCATCTGAAATATGAAACAAAAATGAGGCAAGTCCGATGTCTGGTTCAAGAGTTATGGTAGGAATAGTGAAGCAATACAAAACTGGAATTTTATTATTAAAAATGGCTAAAGTATAATCAAAGGCCCAAAGCCCAAATAATTATAAAAGCCATTGTTTATTAACTAAAGAGTCCTAAATTATTAATCAAGAGATAAAAAATAAGTGTATGAAATATTCAATTATCAAACACCCATTTAACCAGGTAAATGGCTCACCACTACTCCATCGTGTCTGTTATGCAGGACCGTACAGGTAGTGGAGTAGGTGTCTGCAGAACGTGGGAGGCGCATAATGGCTGATGGATGGATGCATTTGCATGAGAATGAAACCCTAGGTAATCCCTATAAATAGGAGATTACCCACCAGGTGCACTCTGGATACTCTCTATTCCATTATTTATCATTCAGTCACACTGTGCACACACCCCACTCTCAGGCGAATCGCCACCCCCGTGTAGCACTGTGGTCTGAACTCACTCGTTGATATCTCCTTCATAGATATCGCCGAGTTGAAGCCTTCTCTCTGGTGATTAACTCTTGAGCATCCTGAAAAGGCTATTGATCCAACATTAACAATCCCTAGCTCATTGAAGCTAGACATCTGTGTTCTATAGCAGAACATTGGTGCCGACCGTGGGGACCATAAACTTTGATTCTAAAACCATATAAAACCACTAACGACCACTGAGGATGACCGCAAGTACTAGAAGCCGTAGTCAAGCGCTCCGGCAAGATCAATTACCAGAGGAACCTCGGTAGCGTTCACGTCAGGAGCATACAATTCAGTACTCTGATTTAGTTGCTCTGGACCCTAACAACGTCACCATGATGACAGAGGACGAAACTGAGGATACGGCGCATTCTCCTCACCCAAGCTTAGTTGCTCAGCAGGAGCAGCAAAGGGTTCAGCGTCGGAACCTTCCTCCCCCCACTCGTGAATTCCAAGTTGAACACCCCGACACTAGAGTGTTGCACAAGACGGTGGATTCATTGATCCAACGGATGGAGAATATGGAAACTCGTCAACGACTTCAGAGAGAAGAAGATATCTGACTTATCCAAGAAAACTTGAACCTCTGAAATGTCGTTTGGCGGCAAGAAGAGCAGAAGCGGATAAGGCAAGCTTGGGAAGAGCGTGCGGGACAAAAGGAGAAGCAGGTTGAAGATACAAGACGGGATGGTGCTGGCACAAGTTGGGTCATGACCTCGACGTCGGTATACACCAACGAAGAGAAGCCTAGCGAAAATCATGAGGAGGAAAATCTAGTCGGAGACGACCGAGGAAAGATCACCGAAGAGGAACACCGAGAAATTTTGTTGCTAAAGGAACGTATAAGGATATTGGAAAATCCTACCCAACCTTCTACCCGGGATACTGGTAAGCCCAGCCGGGCTAGCGATATGACGGCTACCGACATAAACGTGGACACTCACCGACTTGCGGGAACCGACCTGTCTCGGGCAAAAGGAAAGCAGTCGATTGAGAACTCGGATTTAAACAAGCACGAGGCAATACCCCCATCATTTAGCATTCCCAAAACAGTTGTTGAAGGGCACTGCGGAGACAACATGTTGAACCAATTTTCCAAGGAGATTATGGTGGCCACCTACCCTGAGGGCCTAGATTCCCAGGAATTACCAAAGTACAATGGTAGCCAGGACCCGCTGAATCATCTAAATAATTTTAAAATGGAAATCGGGGTGAAAGGGATTGTAGGGCACGTGATTCCTCGACTATTCGCAAGAACCCTTCAAGGAGCTGTTCAGACCTGGTTTCATTCTTTGCCCCTGCATTCCATCCACGATATGAAAACCATGGAGCACAATTTTTTGCTCAATTTCGCAACAAGCAGAAAGCAACCAAAAACCGAGTTCCAATTAGATCAAGTCAAGAAACTACCTAATGAGACACTACAAAAGTATTTGGACCGTTTCAAGGACACTGCTCTCTAGGTCCCCGGCTTAAAAGAAGATGTGCACTTACACTGCGCAATAGCCGGTCTCAATAGTGCATCTCAGCTAAAGAAGTCGGTGATGAAGAATCGACCTCAAACTTTGGCCGACTTTAGAAATCGGTCAAAGACGTACTTAGAGCTCGAACAGATGGAAATGCTGAGCCAAGTACCAAGGGAAAGGGGTAAGAGTCCACCTCCCAAGGCCAAAGAGCAACATACCGGTCGCAAACCGGAATCTCGCGGACATGGTGGGGAGGTCAAGCCAAAAGGAGGTAAACCAGAAGGAAGGTTCGACAGGTATACTCCCTTGAAGGTATCCCAGGTGCAGATTTGGAAAGAGGTGTCGATAACCGAAATGAAAAAGGTTGAGCGACCCCGGCCAATACGTAGAGAGGCTAACCTGGACAAGTCCCGGTACTGTGAGTTCCATGATCAGCACGGTTACACCACAGACAGTTGCTGGGATTTGAGAGATGCTGTTGAAAAGTTCGTACGCGAGGGAAAGCTCCGTCGATTCGTCATTCAGACTCAGGGGCGGCAGAATAATAAGCGCTAAGGGTGTAGGAGCAAGAGCCCACCCTCGGAAAAGAAAAGGTGTGAGCAAAGAAAGAAAGCAACAGACAGTGATGACGAGTTCCCGGACTCCAAATATGATTGCAATGTGATTAGTGGAGGCTTTGGGGGCGAAGGAGATTCGGTAAGTCAGCGAAAGAAATATTTGAGGGAGGTCCTCTCAATCAGAGATCGCCCGAACTTCAAAAAGGATGCTACAAAACCCGAACCCCCGGTCCTAAGTTTTACCAGAAAGGACTTAGAAGATGTACCGCCAGGTCACTATGACGGGTTGGTCATCACGGGAAGTGTAGTCAACTGTTGTGTGAAGAAGATTTTTGTTGATAATGGGAGTGCTGTGGACATTATCCTATGGGACACATTCAAACGAATGCGGTTTGACCCAGAAGATTTGAAGCCATGTAAAACGACCCTGACCGGGTTCAATGGCCAGGATACATGCCCTAAGGGGTACATTGACTTGAAGTTGACTTTGGGAACGAAGGATGCGTTTAAGTCTGAGCGTGTCAAATTCATTGTAGCCGACTTTCCTTCCCCGTACAATATCATCTTGGGACGACCTATGATTCACGACTGGGATATGCTGGTATCCTCAAAGCACCAACATCTGAAATTGGTTAATAAAAGGAACCAAATCGTAACGGTCAAAGGCGACCAGAAAGATTCTCGGCAATGTTACTTTGACGCGGTCAAAGTCAGTAAGGCCGACCCAGCATCTCGGAAAGGAAGGAACAAGGCGTCCAAGGAGGAGGAAAAAGGAAAGTCGGTCAACCTTGTTGAATTAGATTTGCGCGAGGAGGAGGAGATGCAGAAAATGGAGCCAAACGGTGAGCTAGAGGACCTCGTTCTGGGAACCGAGCCCGGTCAAGTCACTAAGATTGGTAGGATGCTGGACCCCAAGCTTCGAGCAGAACTTGAGGAGTGCTTGAAAAGCAACAAAGACATTTTTGCCTGGCGACCGTCCGAGATCCCTGGGGTGGACCCCGGTGTATGTTGTCACAAGCTGGCCATTTGTCCGGGGTCAACCCTATATCTCAAAAGAAGCGAAAACTCGGCGAGGACAGGCGAAAGGCCTTGGCAGGGCATGTTGAAGAGTTCCTGGAAGCCGGCTTTGTGCGCGAGGTACAATATACAACCTGGATATCAAATGTCGTGATGGTGAAAAAACCTAACGGCAAATGGCGGGTATGCGTCGACTATAAGGACCTAAATAAGGTGTGTCCCAAGGACTCCTTTCCCATGCCGAATATAGACCAACTGGTTGATAACTCGTCTGGATTCAAGTTACTCTCTTTCATGGACGCATACTCAGGTTATAATCAAATCGCTATGCATCCAGAGGATCAAGAGAAAACTGCGTTCATTACGGAGAAGGCCAATTACTGCTATAATGTCATGCCTTTTGGGTTGAAGAACGCATGGGCCACATATCAAAGAATGATGAATCGAGTGTTTGAAGACCAGTTGGGAAAGAATGTGGAGGTTTATATAGATGACATGATTGTTAAATATGTATCAGTGACGAACCATGTACAAGACTTGCAGCAAACATTTGACAAATTAAGAGAATACCGGATCCGCCTTAACCCGGCCAAGTGTGCTTTTGGTGTTCCAGCAGGAAAGTTTTTAGGTTTTTTGCTTACACACAGAGGCATCGAGATTAATCCAGATAAGTTTCAAGCTGTTTTAGACATGCAAGCGCTAAGAAATAAGAAGGAAGTCCAACAGCTGACGGGAAGACTGGCGGCACTAACCCAGTTTTTACCGAGATCTGCAGAAAACTCCCTCCCTTTCTTCAAACTCTTGAAAAAGGAAACCTCGGGAGAGTGGAATGTAGAGTGCGAAGCAGCTTTTACAAAGGTCAAGCAATGTCTATCAACCCCGCCAGTCTTAACCAGGCCTGAACCAGGGGAAGATCTGATCTTGTATTTAGCTGTGGGTAATAAGGCAGTCAGTGCAGTTTTGGTAAGAGAAGGGAAGGAAGGCCAAACGCTGGTGTATTTTGTAAGTCAAGCCCTGCAGGGCTCCGAGCTAAAATACCAGAAGTTGGAAAAGATGGCTTTCGCCCTGCTTGTAGCAGCAAGGCGACTATGTCCATACTTCCAGAGCCATACAGTCGTAGTACGCACTAGTCAGCCGATACGTCAGATCCTCCACAAGCTGGATTTGGTTGGCTGAATGGTTAGTTGGGCTATCGAATTATCTGAATTCGACATTGTATATGAAGCCCGGCATGCAATCAAGTCGCAAGCACTGGCGGACTTCGTGATGGAATTAACGTCAGTGGAAGACCGGAGCGACGAGGCTGATAACGCGTGGAAGTTATTCGTCGATGGGTCGTCCAATGTAAGGGGGAGTGGAGCTGGTATCATGATTGAAAGCCCAGAAGGAGTTTCTTTGGAACACTCCCTTCGTTTCAATTTCACCACTTCCAACAACCAGGCCGAGTATGAGGCTCTAATTGCAGGGTTACTGCAGGCCAAAGAGAACGGAGCCAGGAAAGTTCATGTGTCTACTGACTCCCAGCTGGTCGCATTGCAAATAGAAGGCGCATACCAGGAAAAAGGTCCTTTAATAATGATTAAGTACCAAGGGAAGGTTAAACAACTCATGGCTGAGTTTGACAAGGTAACCGTGGTGCATATCCCACGAGGAGACAATGTAAGGGCAGATATTTTGTCAAAATTGGCAAGCACAAAAAGCCCCAGGAATCACCGCACGATTGTCCAGCAGAATCTGTCAGAACCCAGCTGCGTGATGATAATTTCATAAGCAAGTGACTGGAGGAAGCCGATTGCCAACTATCTAGAGAGAGGAATCCTCCCGCTAGACGCAGCGGATGCAAAGAAGATGGTAAGGACGGCGGCTTCCTATGCTATGATAGGAGATGAGTTGTATCGTAAAGGCTTTCACTCTCCACTGATGAAATGCCTTGATTCAACCAAAGCTGAGTACGTGTTATCTGAAATTCATGAAGGGATTAATGGTCACCACATGGGGGCCAAGGCGTTAGCACGAAAAGCTGTACGGGCCGGATACTATTGGCCCACAATGGAAGCAGATGCTAAAGAGCATGTACGAAGATGTGATAGCTGTCAGAAACACGCTCACATCCTATGAATTCCTCCCTCTCAGTTAACACCTATCTTGGCTCCATGGCCCTTTCTACAAGTGGGGCATGGATTTGTTAGGACCGTTCAAGATGGCCCCCGGACAGCTGCGATGGCTCATAGTGGCTGTGGACTATTTCACAAAATGGATAGAGGTAGAACCATTAGCAACAATTACTTTAGCTAGGGTGCAGAAATTTCTTCATCGGAGTATCATATCTCGTTTCGGGATCCCGGCTAAAATCGTAACCGACAACGGAACCCAGTTCATTGATAAGGGTTTCCAGGAGATGGTCGCCGATTTTCGCATAGAACAACACTTTGCTTCGGTCGAACATCCACAATCCAACGGAAAAACCGAGGCGGCCAACAAGGTTATCGTGGAGGGGTTGAAAAAGAGGATGGAAGAAGCTGAGTCATATTGGGTAGAACAATTATATCCGGTCTTATGGGGACATCAGACTACTATTCAATCAGCAACACACGAGACCCCGTTCAGACTGACTTATGGCTGCGAGGCAATGATCTCGGTCGAAATAGGGGAACCCTCATGGAGGAGAATCAAGGCTCTACATGAGGAAGGCGAGAATAGTCGGGCAATTGCAATGGAGTTGGATCTAATTGATGAGGTCAGGGTTACGCCCCATTGCCGAGAGTTGGCTGCTAAGCAACTAATTGATAACCGATATAACAAGAGGGTCAGACCCCGGATGTTCGACAAGGGAGATCTCGTTCTACGGCGAGCCGACATAGGCAATAAGAATGCCGGCCAGGGTAAGTTAGCCACAAATTGGGAAGGCCCATATCGGGTAACAGAAAACCTTGGTAAGGGTGCCTACAAACTGGAGACATTGAAGAAAAAAGCCGTAAAGCGGACATGGAACGCGGACAAGCTTAAGGTGTACTACAGCTGAAGAACCAAGTCCTGCCAGGACATAGCAGAGGGTTGAGTTATGTAAAGTTTTTATTTCGGGCAATTCCCATGGGAAGATATGTACCAAAGGTATTAATGCCTGCTTTATTAAAGCTAATGAATTTTGGGTCCAGGGACCTATTTTCAAGAAACTCAAGTCCATACCACTGCTATCATTAAACATGTAGGAATATGAGGTATTTGAAACCCATTTCCAAAAATCATGTCCAAATTAAACATGTAGGAATTTGAGGTATTTACACCCATTTCCAAAAATCATGTCCAAATTAAGCATGTAGGAATCTGAGGTATTTAAACCTGTTCCCAAAATCATGCCCAAAATAAAACATGTATGAGCCCCGAGGTAAATAAACCCGTGATTCAAAAATCATGTTCTCATTAAATGCGTATAGATTGATGGTTGGCGAATCACTTTTCTACAACCACGTCTGCAAAAGGCATGCATGAACTCATGGTAAAGAAACCAGTTTTCTAAAACCATGCCTACATTAAAACATGTAGGAGTCCGTGGTAAATAAACTCGTCTCCAAAAATCATGTTCAAAATAAGCATGAATGAATCCATGGTGACCACACCGATTTTCAAAATTTATGTGAAAGTTACGGCGCGTATGAATCCATGGTAAAGAAACCAATTTTTGTAAATCGTGACCGAGATAAAAACATGTAGAAATCCGTGGTAAATAAACCCGATTTTAAAAATCATGTCCGAGGTAAAACATGTATAAACCCGAGGTAAACGAACCCGTGTTAAAAATCATGCCCTCATCAAACGTGTATGGATTCATGGTCGACAAACTAGTTTTCTACGAACACATCTACGAAAGGCATGCATGAATTCATGGTCGATTAGCCAGTTTTCTAAAGTCGTGCCTACTATAAAAATGTGAGTGAATTTATGGTGTTCACACCAATTTTCAGAAATTATGTTCAAAATCTGCATGAATGAATCCATGGTGTCAACACCAGTTCTCAAAATCTATGCGAAGGTTAAATCATATATGAACCTGAAAGTCATAAAACATGTATAAACTTGCTTATGCAATGCAGTTGCAAACACGGGCATTAGGCGAAGATTCATTCGGTTTATCATAAATAGAAGTGTATTAAAGCAAAGCAATTATAGTTGACGAAGAGTCACTTAGCTATACAAAAATGTCAAGCCGGGATACAACCACGGCAGCAAAAAGTAAGGCCTAAAAAAGAAAGGACCCGAAGACAAATATTCATTGCTAAAGTTGGGCACGAGCCTAGGAGGAAGAGGGTGGAGCTTGTTCTTCTTCTTCTTCTTCATCTTCATCCACGCCGAGAGGAATCAGTTTGCCTTTCTTGCCAACATAGGCCAAGTAGCTCAACCCGGACGTGTTGAGAGCGACATCCAGGTTAAGAGCGCGAATCTGTGCCACAGCATTATTGAAGGACTCTATGGCCGCATCGACATACTCGGTAAGTTGCGTTCTGGCCTGCAGGAGCTCATCTTCTCTTGCCATCAGCAGAGCTTTGTAATGGTCTGCATCAGACTGCTCTTTCTCTACGGTCGTCGTGTCGTGGGAATGAAGATCCTCCAGACGATGGATATCGAGCTCGGCCCTAGCTAATTTCTCCTCGGTCTTAGACAGGTCGGTCTTAAAGGCCGTCAGTTCTTCCTACATTGTCCCTTCTTTAGCCTTGGAGGATTGTAACTCCTCTTGCTGCTTGTTTTTCTCGGCCTGTAAAGACTGAAAATCCTCCTTCAGTTTGGCATATGCTGTCGATAGGGTCTGCAATTCGTCACGGGCTTGATCCCTATCCTCGGTGATCTTAGTCACCTCCGCGTTTTACTTCAGGGCTGAAAGTTCTTGTTTCATGACCTTGGCCTCTTTTTTCAGCTGAAATAGTTGGGCGTTGGCTAAACCATACTTCACTTTGAGGATAGCATAAGGCCGGAGCACGGAGATGGCTCTCTAGCCATGTAATTCCATCTCGGAAATATTTTTCTTGGCAGCTTTGGTTAATCCGGTGGCATCGTGAAAATGGGCAGGAGCACGGGTGATAGATAAGACTTCTTGAGTCATCCCTTGCTCCCAAAGGACGCCTTCAGGAAGGTTGTTCATAGTAAGTTGGCCAAGCGACGAAGACGGGGTCGGCGTGGGTTACGTTTGGGTGGATCCAGACAGAGCAGCCGAGCCGTCTATGGCTGGCACAACTGGGGGCTGTATGGTTGGAGCGGTTGGTTCTGCCACGGTTTGTTTGCCTTTGGATTTTTTGGAGGCAACATCTTTATTTTCCGTAGCATCTTTCGGCGCAGAGCGCTTGCGAGTGGCGATTTCTTGGGAAGGACCTTGGGGTCCGACTTCAATTGTGGGCTCACCCAATGCTGGAGCGGTTGGATTCACCTCGGTATTTCCAGGGAGTGCCCCAAACACATTCATAAACCTTGGTCTCCCCATAGCTTGGCCTGTAAAATAACACAATGATGTTAGTATAATAGTCGGCAAGGCGAAGCGTTAAAGAAGAAAAGATTGTATGATGTGCATGTTAATGTATGTGCGCTTAATTGCATACTCGTCAAAGAACGTCGCCTAATCAAAGGGGTGGAAATATAAGTAGGTGGATCCATAGGATCCTTCAAAGAGCCGGCAAGTTTCACGAGCTTTATTTGGGCCCTTTCCTCGGCATCAGAAAAGCTTTTAGGTTGAGGAATATAATCTTCAGGCTTAAGAGTGTGGTGACATGTGGACCAGTATAAGGGAAATCTTTCCTCGGTTTCCCCAGTTTCTGTCCTTTGCACAAACCAAGGAGCTTGATCGGGGTCTGCAGCAACTTTAATGAAGGCAGCCTTGAAGTTCTTCCATGATTCCATAAAAGGTTTGAAAAGTCGTCGGTCGCGGATGCTTCGAAGTGTCGTCCAACCGAACCACTTCGTGTTACTTATAGCAAGAAGGTTTGTTTCTAAAGGAGAGAAAAAAGACAAAAAAACGAGAACTGTACAAACAATGGCTTTTTCTTCACAGAAACTCTCAAAGGCAACGACAAATGCCCAGCCATTGGGATGAAGTTGTGAGGGGGCGAGATGTAGATGGTTCAAAAGTTGGATTTGGAAGTCGGTAAAGGGAAATCTCACACCAAGAAGGGTGATAACATCTCGGTAGAGGAAAAAGAAATGAGGATCATTATTGTTTTGGCGGCAGGAGTCCACGGATTCACCCTCCAGGGGCAGTTGGACAGTATAACCCTCTCCATCCCCGATCCCTAATTGCGGCAGATCACGTTCGTACATGATACTTTTGATCTGCGTAACGCAAATATTAACAGCCGGATTCGAACCGGTTAGAACTTGGGAAAAGGCAGACGCGCTGGACTCATTGGTCGTAGATTGGACGTGTTGGTGTGACGATGAAGCCATCTATACCTAAAAATATCATAAGGAGGTAAAAATCAGAGAACGATATATACTTGAGGCAACAGAACTATCTCGGTGAAAGCTTAAAGATGCTTGATCAAGAGGGTTAAAGCCGGAAGAAGCCGAAGTAACTGGAGGAATAAGGTTACATCGGCATCTATCTAACAATAATTCGGCATCTCGGTCGCGTCCTTGCTGAGCCAAGTCAATGCTTTTGTAACGGCACTCGTCGCATGGTGTTGGACCCCGGGTTGGAAATCCTGGGGTAGGAAGGTTTTTCCTTAAACCCGGGTTTGAAATTTCTGAAGAAGATGGTGGAGGAGAAATGGATAACCTGCGAGAAGAAACCAAAAAAGTTTCAACGCCTTCCTTATGTCTGCCTTTGCGTACATGGGAATGGTGGGATTTATTCTTTCTAGTTTTGCCTTTGGCGGAGGACGATTCCCAGAATGAGAGTTTCGTGGGCCCAGGAAAGTCATTGATGCGAGTCTCTGGTTGATTGAGGGGCGAAGGGTCTTTGGGTTTAAAGGCATACTGTAAGGTACGGGCCATTCTGGACACCTAGAAAAGGAAACAGATGCTAAGAACCCACCCAGAAATACACCCACAAAACCTAGAAGTGCATCAAAAACCCAGAATCACGTCAAAAGCCCAGAGAGACATTCAAAAAAGTTTGAGCGCTCAAAAAATGTCACCCAGAGAATCACCAAAGCAATTGGTACTATTTACCAGAATCATGCAAGAGCAAACGAAGGAGAAAAATAGTGGCATTACTTGTTATAATTTGAAGGTTGGCTAAGAGGCCGCCGCGGTAGAAAGCACTTTGAAAAGGAGGCGTATTTTCTGAGAGTAAGGAAAGGCGTGAGTGTAAAATGGTACAGTGAAGAAGTGAAGGGGAATATATAGACGTTACGGATTTGAAAGGTCAGGGGTCGCGACGTAATTACTAAAACCTGGAAAGCCGCCGATGCTTCAAATGAAATGACGTGCGCATTTAATGCGCGCAAATATCAAAGGCGGCAGTGGTGACCAATCCACAAGGGCGACGGTTGAGCATTATGGCATGTGAGCACCGTGACGTGTCAAGACACGTGGCTAACAGGTGTAGCCTTATCGAAAATCATTCAAAATTTTCTTTTTTGGAGGGCGGTTTGCTCAAGTTCAATCCGTTCTGGAGGGCGGTTTGCTTTAAATCAACTCGAATTGGAGGGCGGTTTACTTTTAGCGTTAGTTTGGACTGGACGGCGTTTCCATAAAGGGTAGATTGGATTCAATTCAATATACGAGTAAATGAACAAAGGGCAAAGCTGAAAGATACATCCGTGGTTCAAAGATAAAGAATCAGCGAGATACAGAATGAAAAAAATGAGAGACCAGCACGAGACATAAATATTTTTCCATTAGTAAATGAATCGTTTACATAACATTCTTACAGGAAAATAAACTGAGTTCTTGACTCTAATAGGGAGATACAAAGTTGGATTATAACCAAATCTGGTTTGACTATTTCCTAGTAGGATCTTCTCAAGTTGTCACAAAGGCGGGACACCCAAAATCCTCAGTTGAGATCCACGAGTTCGTATGAACTCCCTGCTGCATATTCGGTGTAGATCCCTATCAACCACGAGGAACCTTAAGGTGTGGAAAAATTTTCACTCCAGAAGGGCCATTGAGTGGTGAAGATCCCTGAGTCAAGGATCGTCAAAACAAAGATCTTCACTAGTAACCAACAGAACATGATTGAGATCCCAGATTGAAATTGGGCCAGGCGGGTGAAGACTGGCAAATATATCTGGACTCCCAGATGCCCGTTGGGGGATGTGGATGAAGACTGGAAAATATATTTGAAGACAGCCGCTGGTGAAGATTACAGGCGGCGCTACAATTATTGCTTGTCTTTTCTTTTTAACCCTTCGCCCACTCATTCTGAACAGCTTTAAAGGGAAAGACAAAGGCCAGGAGCCTAGTTTCCCTGACATTTGCAATTCGTCATAGAAGTTTGAAACTAAACAGAAAGGCAGAAGGATCAAAAGTTTGAAAAATGTGGAATGGGGCAAATAGGGTGAAGAAACAAGAGCTTATATAGGCATTTTGGTAATGGGAACATCAGGGGTAATCAATGCCTCTTTAATTCTGATGTTTAAAATTCCAGGGGCAATTAATACATTCTCAATGGAAGAATGTAACCATCAGGAGTAATCAATTCCCTTTTTATGGGAAAGCGCAAACGCCAGCGTTAATCAATGCCTTCCAAGTGGGAAAGTGCAATGATGACTGGATCGAAAAAAGGCGCGAACATTAAATGTGCACAAGGGTCAAGAAAGATTGCTGCGAAAAGGTGGTGATTGCATATCCCAAGGTGGATAGGTGAACAATTGCCGATATCTTTATAGAATCATGCCTGCATGTACGACCAGCCTTTTATAAAGAACCCAGATTGGGGGCAACTCATGGAAGGAACTCGTGAATCCGGTTAGGGCAGACTTTTAGAAATAACAAAGTCAATCTCGGTTATTATAAAAGCAAAGAAACGACTGCGGAAAAGTCAACCCGCCATGTAAAGCCAACCCGTCATTCAGAAAGTGAAGAGAGTTGGCAAGATGGCAGGAGCTCATAAGTCGGTTATGACCAAATTCTTAATGACGATTTTTAACAAAGATCGCCCGTCAGAACAAGTTTCGGTTGTTATAAAGGTTGAAGAGATGCTTGAAATCGAGCCCGTCATTTATGATAGAGAGCGATAAAGCAAGGCGAGCAAGGAAAGAATCCCGGAGGATTCTTTTAAAACTTGAACTCGGATAAACGAAGATTGGGTTAGTTAATACGCAAATCTCGGCACGTCAGAAACCTGAAATACCGAGCTTGGGGGCAACTGTTATGGACTCATATATTGGGCCAGTTAGTTATTCGGCCCAACAAGAGGGCTTGCAGTAAAATACCCATTTAGCCAGGTAAATGGCTCACCACTACTCCATTGTGTCTGTTATGCAGGACCGTACAGGTAGTGGAGCAGGTGTCTGCAGAACGTGGGAGGCGCATAATAGCTGATGGATGGATGCATTTGCATGGGAGTGAAACCCTAGGTAATCCCTATAAATAGGAGATTACCCACCAGGTGCACTCTGGATACTCTCTATTCCATTATTTATCATTCAGTCACACTGTGCACACACCCCAAGTCACCCCAAAACTACGTCGTTTTGGGAGTTAGGGGAATTAATAAAGGGTGTTTTGGTCAAATTCATATAATAAATACAAAAATAAAAATACCAAAACAACCTTCATTAATTTCCTTAACTCCCAAAACGACGTAGTTTTGGAGTTAGGGGAATTAATAAAGGATCTTTTGGTAAAATTCATATAATAAATACAAAAACAAAAATACTTAAACACTCTTCATTAATTCCCCTAACCCCAAAACGACGTAGTTTTGGAGTGACTTGACATAACCTTATGTCAAGTGACATGACAAACGATAAACCCTATATATACACACACACATATACATATACATATATTGGAAAAGTTTGAAAAGTATAAATACTTTTGGAAAAAAAAAAGTATAAAAATAGTTTTATCCCATAATTGTTTAATAAAAGCATATAATATTTGAAAAATTTTGAACACGTTGTAACCGAGAAATATAAAAAGAATATATTAGTTTGTGTCTGTCGTATATTATATATTTTAAAATAATTCAGGAATTTAAAAAAATTGGTAAGCATGTAATGATGTGGAATACTGGAATGTATGTGTTAGTTGTAAATTGGAAGAATGAAAGGGCAACAGTAATGAAGCCAATCAAGGCAGGCGCCTTGATGGTAACATCAACGGCATTTGTGGAATTTCAAAAGAGGGACACGTAACAGTCATGGAGCCAACAAGAAGCTAGAAGCTACTTTTTTCAAAAAAAAATCCATCATCATAAGAAGCCATGCCAAATGGACAGATTTAACGTTTTCTTTCCAAATGGGCCTTTTTCACTTCTCACTGGGCTTTTGGCTGATGCACTGGGGTTTTGATGGGATCCAAAGAGGCTCTTCTCCAGGGGATTAAAAACTTCAATGCTTACTTTGGTAGCATGGAACTGGGAAGAAGGAAGTGGAATTGGAAGTAGAACTCACCCTTTAGAATGTTTGGTGCAATGGAATTGGGTTTCTAATAGAAGTTACTTACATCAAGATCAATGGAAGTGAGTTCCATCACTCACCCCATGGAAGTGATTTCCACCCCACTTCCTTGGTTCTATTTCCCCCACTACCCTTCCACCCTTTCTTCTTCCCTCCACCAACAACCGTGATCTTCCACCACAACAGCAACGGCGACGGTCCTTTGTCTTCTTTTTCAAGCTCTCATCTCCCGCCCTTCACGCTCTCCAACATCTTCTTACTCTTCTCTGACAAGGATGGTTTTCAGGGATGTTTTCTCCGTCACAAGATTTGGATCTGTTTGCTTCTACCATGATGGACGCAAATTCGGTCTACAAACTTCTTTGTACTTCATCTTCGCCCTCATCAAATATGCTCTTTTTAATATCACTATACCCAATGGAATGCGCAATCTACGCTTGTTTGATGGCGCAAACCTAGCCATATGCTGATGATTTAATCTAGGTTTTTGGTTTTGATTTTAAACATTGATTTTGATTTCTATTTATTAGGGAAGATTTTGGTTCACTGATCAAGCTTGTTTATTTTTTTCTACGATTGTGATTGCTCTGATTTCGATTATAGACGTGATTGCTCCTTCTAGTTTTTGTTTCTAGTAGAGCTGAGCAGGGTGCCCACAACCCGGTAAGCCCACCCAAACTTGTCTTGAATTTGCCCATCTAGGCCCGCCCATAAAAAGCCCATGACGAGGTCGGTTGAAACCCGTCAGTTTAAAAATTAAATGGGCGGGCTATGTGTAACATCCTAATTTTTATGTTAGGATTTAATTACATGTAAGAAAGAATTAATTATGATACATGAATTTGTCATGCAATTATCAAGATAATTTTTTTATATATTTAAGATATGATTTATTAGAAAGAAATTGGTTGAGATAATAGAGAAGAGAAGGAAAAAAATTATTGGGCCTTTTATGGTAATTTTTCCAAAAAATAATAAAAATAATAATATTTTTATTTTATTTCTTAAGAAAAAGGGTAGACATGATGCCACGTTTTGGCAAACGTGGTTACTTGGAGAGGCGGAATTAATTCCCATAGCCTCTCCTCTCTTTCCATATATATATATGTGTGTGTGTGTGTGTGTGTGTGTGTGTGTGTGTGTGTGTGTGTGGTGTGTGTGTGTGGGTGGTGAAAGATAGGGCGAGAGAGAGAGAGAGAGAGAGAGAGAGAGAGAGAGAGAGAGAGAGAGAGAATTGAGGGACAGAGAGACAGTGAGAGTGAGGAAGGAAGGAAGGGGGAAGGGAAAAGAAAAGAAGGGTCTGGAGGATATTTTAAGGTAAGTTATTTATTTTATAAGATCATTTAGATAGTTAAATTAATTTCTTTTCAACAAACTTTCTTCATGAAAGTTATTCTATGTATTTTTCTCTTTCTAATTAGAGTAATATAGTATTGATACGTGAAAATTTTAGAGTTAGAATTATGCTAAAGTTTTGATTTTTGATAATAAATGACGGTATATATCTAGAGCATGATTAATAAGTAAATTTAACCGGTTTGGATTTATTAGTTCGTTGTAAGAATTTTAAATCGATTTTCTATTTAAATGAATTTATGATTTTTTTTTGTCTTATAGGATATGTTTACCAATTAAATGAGGTTTAAAGCATTTATTTGGACTTCTAGAGATATTAATGTCAGTTTAATCAATTTAGTTTCGCTAAATCTTGAACTTTAAGTTGGGATTTGTGATTTAAATTAGAGTTTGATATGATTTGATTATGTGGAAGTTTGAAGATTTGTTTAATAAATTTGGTTATGCTCATATATGTTAGTAATAGGTTGGAAAAATTAAGGTTGGTGATAGTAGGTCTCTTATATTTGAATTTATAACCCATTTTTAACTTATTGGAAGTTATATTGAAGATTAGATAAATTGGATTTCAGGGTTATAAATGAATATGAATATTAGAAATTGTTTTAGGTGAAACTTTTATTGTGAGAAATTGGGTATTTTGGTTAAATTGAGGACATGGTGATATTTTGACGATTATAATTAGTGAGAAATAATTTATGAAGGAAGAAAATGAGATTGTTTAACGATGATTTGAGGAGTAAATAAAATTTGTCACTTCTTCTAAGAAAACTAAAATGAGACAATTATAGTTTAATTAATTATTTATTATTGTATTAGTTGGTATTTTTGTTAATGCTATTAACGTATAATTATATATTTATTTTTAGAGTAAACTTGATCTCTCTCAAGTTTAGTTTTTGTGTCAAGAACTGGAGGTAACCACTTTCCACTCATTGTACTTGCTTATATGACGTTTGTGAGTTATTTTTAATCTATGAAAACTATGTTCTTAATGAAGTTGCCTTGTGGGATTTTATTTTAAAATGTGACTGGTGATATTGTATTCTTGATTTAATATATCAATGAGTACTTTGAAATGGTTATTGAGACAGAAAATTATGATATTATATATTTTGGATAATGCACTTTTGTTATGATTTTGTGAGTTGAAATAATATTGTTATCTTACTGATTATTGAAACAATGCATTATTTTTATAAAATCTCGTATGGAACTCGTATATACATGCCAAGATTATGATTGTTTATCATGATGTGGAGCGGTGATGGATGTGGAGTGATGATGAGAGTTATTGTGTATAAAATACCGCGTGGTATGCCACGACCCGATGCACAGTGGATGGTCTTAAGGCCCTTGGTATCACCCTTTTCCTTTGGCCGGGATAAGGGTCAGTCCTTGGGATAGTGACACCTTTCTCTATTCGAAAGAAAGGGATCCCATGGTACAATATGAGTTATGTAGCCTTTGGCCGGGCTACACCTCATCATTGAAGAGCTTGGTGCAGTCTTGTCAAAGAGACTAAACCTATTACGTTATTGCCCTTGGGTTCTGTCAACGGAATAAGGGTGGGGGTGGTAAGAATTGTTAGGGTATTATAACACCCCAAATTTCTAACAATTATAATAACATAAAATTGCAATGATTTTTATGAATAATTACTGAATTCAAAATAACCAAATTTGGGAAGTGTTACCGCCGCACTTGTACTGACACAAGTGCAAGGCTAACTTATTACATTAACATAAATCCAAAACTTAAATAAATATATTTTATTCAGAGCATAAAAAAAGACTAGCTAGAATTAACTTAATGTTTTTCCTCACTTCTCACTGCTAGCCCCAACCTTTGGAACTTGTTTCACTGAAAATCTGCTCCCTTGAAGGATCATCGCAGCCACATAAACACAAAGATCAGCAAAGCTGGTAATCCTAATCAAAACAAAGATAATATAGTGAAAATAAAATATTCACATAATAAATAAAATGTTAATTTCGTTATTCTTTATTAAGTTTAATTAGTGGGAAGAGAACTATGGTAGACCCGGGAAACCCTACCAGTCTACCTTGTGACCCGGGAAACCCTGCCAGTAACAAATAATCAAATTGGCTATAAAACATCTCTTCCTAGTATGCACACCTCTTCCCAAAGTTGCTACTAGTGTCCCGGGAAACCCTGCCAAACGCAACTTTGGGAAGAACAGGTAATCTCTGTTCACATCATATAATATATCGGAGACATAAAGCCTAAGGGTTGTGTTTATCACTTTAGGAGGTACCATCCCAAAGCTATCCTCCCACTGTTAAACTATTTCAAATACATACATAATAAAATTCTCAAATACAGTCATTGAAATTTTGCCTCTATTTTATCATAAGATTTCCCAAATTAAACTATTAAGTATATACTCATGGGTTCCTATAAGGTTGTCATGAGAAATTCTCATGACCATCATTTAAACCCCTGGCTCTACTCATTATCCCTTTTTGGCTTTACTTCCTATAAGGTTATCATGAGAACCCATAACTCTAATGGTACTCATGATAATAAATATCATTTAATGTTTTCAGACTTCTAATAATGTTAACAACCTTCTAGTTTCAGACTGACAAAGAATTCTAAATGCCCGATCCATTTAGCAATTAAAGAATCAACACAACAAGGTGCAATTACTCTAGCATAGCCAATAATGCTCCGAAAGCTCGTGATCTAGCTACAGAATATCTTACAAAGAGACCAAAATTACAATAATATTTTACACTTTCCTGAAATAAAAAGCCAGGATTGAATTTACATCATTCCAAAACCCCAAATGGAAAATGGATCCAGGATCAATCATGATTAAATGCATTTGATACTCGTACCTTCCGAATTACTCCTTCCGTCCTATTTTTCAGTTTATTTTGTACGTACAATTTGCAAACTTTATCCTATATATATATATATATAGGATAATACGGATATGAAAATCTCACGATCTACTCATTAAAATATATTAGTGGTATTAGGATTACCTGGTCTTCGTTTTTGCTAACCTCCTAAAAGAATAATTTGACGCAGAGTAAGAATAGAGGAAAAGAGGAGTATTAAGCGTTAGCTAGGGTTAGGCGGCTAGACCTCTGTTTATAATTTAAAATTAGGGTTTAGTCATGGGTTGGGCTCTAACTATTGTCAACTCATTAATAGGTTATATAACAATACCAACATTATTAAATTCTAAATTTTTATTATTACTATATTGTTGTTGTTGTTGTTATTAATCTGGGGTATTAAAGGTATTGATTTGTTGCTTGACATGTTATATATTGATTCATGATATGAAATTTAATATAGAAATTTTATTACAAAATTGTTGATTTGGAAAATTGTAAATTATATATCTAGTACTTTGTTATTTAAATTGTTCCACTTGGCATCTCACGAGCACATATTAGCATTCATAATGAGCTGGATTGATGGTTACAAATATTTTTTAGGTGTTAGCTCTTGTGTGGGTCTATCAAAGAAGGCTTCAGAAGCTTAAATTACTTTTGTTAGACAGTGCTTCCACTTTTTTGGTACATGTTGAATTATTGTATATTGTCACATTAGGGCTCACCTTGGCATACTCTAGTATATTTTGAATATTTTGGCAAATCTTGAAGCAATATTTAGTTAAAAGTATGGGCCTAGTAAAATTCAAAGCTCAACTATGTGCATAAAACATTTTAATGAATGGTTTCATCAAGTTAATAATTAATAATTAATAATTAATAATTGTCCTTTAAAATGGAGGATGTTACATTATGGGCACACCTTTGGGCTGTCGTGCTTGCCCATTTAATTTTACTATCATCTAGATATTTTTTAATTTTGTTAACTATTGTTCCTTTAGGCTATATATTACTCCTATAATTGATAAAGTAAATACCCTTTCTGGTCCCTGACAAAAAACACGACCCCATTTTGGTCCCTTACAAAAAAAAGGTCTTTTTTTGTCCATAAAAAGGAGGAATAATGGTCGATTGGTTGACATTTTGATCCCTCACAAATTTCCAAAAGGTCATTTTTAGTACATAAAAAGGACGAATAAGAGTTGATTTTTTTTGTAAGGGACTAAAATGGGGTCCGTGTTTTTTGTCAGAGACTAGAAAGAGTATTTACTCTAATTGATATATGTTGTATGTTCTGTTTTACAATTAAATATATGGAGTTTAAGTCTATACAAGCTTAAGTATTATCACTTATCTGTAGGGATTCGTACACGCAACGGAAGGCATATATCCAATAAAATTTATGAATCTCATAGGAGGATCTATCAACGACGTTTAAATTGAAGTAATCAAAACCGTACCTTTCGTATTCGTGTGCATCTTGTTCGATATGATCACTAGGAGCCGACTAAACGAATCAATTCCCTCTACCGGTATCCACACCGAACAAAACTCCAACACAGACGGCAGCGTGCTAGCGCCTTCAACGTCTTACGTTTCTTCTCTTACTCTCTAGGGTTTCTCTTTCGCGGCTAATCCCGATTTTAATACGACTAGATCATTATCTTATAGTGTTTTTCAAACCCTAATTAGGCCGTATTAAAATATTCAAAATTAATCTTTATTGATTTTGAAATTCGAATTTGGATTAAAATAATATTAATTAAATCTGTCCAACTGATCTAATCTAATCTATTTATTTAATCCAAAGTAAAAGCTAGCTGATTTAATTTATCTTTATAAATTAAATCTGAGATATGATATCTATTTATTTAATTAAATTTGAGATACTATATCTCAATTCAAATTAAATCTGAGATATGATATCTCTCTTCGAAAATTAAATCTGAGATACGATATCTCTATTTGTTTTAGTTATTTAATTTATCAAATAAATTAAATACAAAACAAATACTACATAACAATATTATTATCTATATAAATAATAATAATATTATTATTTTTGAATTTATATTATAACACACACACACACACACACACACACATATCTATCCTAAATTAAACGTTGTATTCATTAAATCTTAGACATATCTAAGATTCAATGAATCTGGACATTATTGCTTGTATTGGGCTATTCTTGTGTGTGACCATGTAGGCCCATATGAGATTGGCAGCGGGCCAATACTGTACCAGCCCACAAGTCGCAAGCGGCCTCTAGCAAGACATTACGACTACCCAATTCATATGAGGATCGATGATACGATACAACCTATCATACAACCATGCCACGTCCCTTTTGTCACGCAATAATTTGGTCAAGGATGAAGCATGGATAGTGTCATCCTCCTGCTCTTGACCATTACTTTCTCAATTCTTGAGTAATCTAACAATTGAAATGGAAACTCCTTTCTATCATAGTATGACCATACATTTCTCAGACTCACTCATCGCGAAGGGACCCAGTAATATCTCTCTACAAATGTGAGGAACAAATCCCATCTTGACCATTCATATTCCTCTACATGAAAACCACTAATCTCGATCGAAGCCTTTATCATCACCCGGTCAAAGGTGACTTTTGACTAGGTCAAAGATCAGCGACTTTCATGTAGGAGTCCATGATGATCTTAGGTCAAAGGGCATTATGACGTGGTTATACATGAGATAAGCATATGACTTAATCCATGCAGCTTTCTCATAGTGGGTCGGTCCAGCACCTTGTACTCTTACAAGTGCCTAAGACTTTGATTCGTATCTCCATACCTCATCAAAGTCATACTGGTTTTATTTCATCTTTGCTCATGCATAGATGACCGACCAAGGACATTTAGGACAATCTTTATGATACATCCAAGGATACAGTAATCATAATAAACATGCAAATGATATGATAACAAAATGAAAAAATACTTCAAATAACATTAATGTTTAAAGTACAATGATTTGCCCTTAGGGTATAATTTCCAACATTATCTATATATGTTATTTCTAGACTTGATTACAGATGATATTCTGAATTAACTAGATAAAAATTTCCTTAGTCGTTAAACAATTACGATAGGTGTGCATTAGAGTTCTGAAGAATAGAATACAAGTTAACACATTGGAACAAGTTAAATCAATTTTGTTAAGGCAAGTTAAACCAATCCATTGCACTTTAATTCTGTCACGTTTCATATTTGTCCAACATACGTGCTTCTTAACTTGTTTGGTCCTTATGAACTACATTTATTTTTTATTATACCATATAACTCCCTAATGACACTTGGTATGATTTGCTTTTATAGTTATCATGAATGTAAACCTTACTTGTTGGTGTCATTTTAAGATTTTTTGTGTGTGTGATCAAATATGCTTTCTATTTAAACTTTCCTATTAATTTTCATAATGAATTCTCTTTATTTTTGTTAAGTTTGATTTGATTTTGAAAAGACAAATAAGCATGACACAATCTTCTTATCTTTAAAGATAGTTGAGGCACTCATTTGTGCCCAAAATTGGCTATCAAAGACTCCCCAAAATCAAGAACCTTGATATTGATAATTTGAATGTAATACTTGAACTTTGAACTTTAAAGATTAGAAATTTACCATAATGGAATGGATTGATAGCTATGTACAATGGTGACCTTTTTTTTAAAAAAATGTCAACATCTAAATGAGTTTCCCCATAACCTGTTTAGCCCGTCCATTTATGTCCCTACTCGTTTAACACAGGTTTAATGGGTTGAGGCATAGGTATGGGCGAGCTCATACCCGTGTATGGATAAATGAGTAGGCTACGAGTTAGGGCATAAGCTGCCCAATCCACTTATTGCTCAGCCTTAATTTCTAATTTAAGCTCCAATCTAGTTGAAGTAGAGTTACTCATGAGAGGTGTTCAACAAGTTGATTTTCTAGCGACGGTAGTGGTCATATGAAGTTGGTTGATTTTCTAGAAACAACTGTTGGGCTAATTAAACGTTTTTTCTTCACTATTTAATTAAAGTAACCTCTATTTTATGCATTTTTTTATTAATCACATTAAATTGTTTAAATTAATGAAAATGGTTAATTTTTTTGGCAATTTTCACACACTGGAAATTTGTGAAATTATTTTCATGAGTTATTTAATTGTCTAAATATTTAGAAAATTAAATTTAGACAATTATTTAACAATTCAAAATTTTGTGAAATCTAATTTAAGTTGAAAAGTGCCAAAATTAATTTTGTAAACAATTTTTGAATACATAAAACAGTGGGAGGGCTTTAATTAATTATTTTTAAATTAATTAATCTCTCCATTATGACATGCATATTCTGATTAAATGCGCTTATATGATACTTGTAATTAACATGCTACTTTTTCCAATGAGTAGCTACATTAAATATAGAATTATAATTGATCTTTGCCCACAAGTAGACAATTATAATTATATATTCAATTAGGGTGGGGTAGTTTGGTCTTATATTTTCTAAGTTGCCCATAGGTATTAGGAAATGTAAATAATATGTTCTAGGCCTGCCAATTTGAGATAAATGCATGCCATACTAGGTTCTTTGCCCACAGGTAAAATTTAGTGATACACGTTTATAGATATCACACATTTTCATTGGTGCATAACATGCATTCAAGGCACAAAATTCGTGATTGTCTCAAATTTTATCTCATGAGCTAACTTGACACTCTAAATTGCAGCACCTACTACTTTTCCTAACCTTATTGATGACAATGGCAACAAGATTGTGCTGGATGATACCAATTACCCTGAATGGAGGGAGGATGTCACTTTGCAGATTGATATGTTGCACATGCACTTTGTTATGGAGAAACCTAGACCTCCCAAACTGACTAATAAATCAACTCCAACTGAAATTGACTAATCAAGAGCTCTGGGAGAATTACAACCGCATGTGCATGTCTTATAACAAGACTAGGATTTAAAGAAGCGCTCAAGGAGCAATTCCCAAATGTGAAATTGTTAAGGATTTCCTGGAAGCTGTTGACAAGTAGTTCAAGCCAACTAACAAGCAGATGGGTGGTTCCATCAAGTTAGAGTTATGTGCAGTGAAGCTTACAAGTACAAGTGGAGTTAGACAATATATCATGAAAATGAGAGACTTGTCTTCTCAGCTGAAAGGCTTTGATATGTAACCAACAGAGCAATTCCTAGTGCATCTGATATTGGAGTCCCTTCCTTCTCAGCATGATGCCTTCAAAGTCTCCTATAACACACATAAGGAGAAATAGACAATTGATGAACTGTTGTCCATATGTGTTTAGGAGGAAACCAGACTTCAAATGAGTGGTAGGGATGCACCTAGGGCAGCTCATTTAGTTGAAAGTTCCAACAGGACTGGTGCCAATGGCAAGAAGACAAGCAGAAAAAGAAGAGAAAGATCTATGTTGTGCCATCCATCAAGAAAGCTGAAGCTATTTGCTTTTTCTGCAAGAAGAAAAAGCACATGAAGTATGAGTACCTCAAGAGGAAGGCATGGTTGGAGTGTATAGGTATGTATTTTTCAAGTTTAGCTTTAGAATCTCATCATATTAGCATTAGTAATGATACTTGGGGGATTGATACGGGTGTAATGATCCACATTTCTACTACCATGCAGGGGTTTTTAAACACTAGACCTCCACTTCCCAATGAAGCTTGAGTCCTTTTAGGAAGTGGGAAAGGAGATCCGATCAAAGAAATTGGAACATTTAGAATAGGAGAAATAGTTTTTTTTTTTTTTTAAAAAAAAAAAAAAAACATACCGGATCTCTTCAATTGTTTTTTTTTAATTCCTAATTATAGGAGAAATTTGATTTCTATGTCGAAACTTATTCCTTTGAATTATGGTATTTTGCAAAAGGATTTGATGTATTTTAGTAAAGACTATATTCCAATTGCAAGGGTGATTATTGTTAGTTCTCTATGTGTTTTAATGATAACTGATAATTGTAAACTCAAATTGAAGTTTGTCTTTGTTAAGTTGAAAAAACTTACTGTCAAAGGAAAACTCGATTTTGTAGTTGCAAACTCGAGTTTGGACTTGACAAAGAGTAGTTCAAGTTTCTAAACTTAAGAAAACTCGAGTTTGGATGTGTAAACTCGAGTTTATGCCATACAGAGAGCACTCCAAGTTTTTCAAGTTAAAAGCGAACTCGAGTTAGCTTTATTGAACTCGAGTTTTAGCTAGACAGAGAGCTTTCAATATTTTTGAACTTAATCAAACTTGAGTTTGGAATATCAAAATCGAGTTTGTGTCTAGCAGAGAGTTTTCAAAGATTTTCATATCTTGTAAAAACTCAAGTTTAGAAAAGTAAACTCCAGTTTGCACTTGGCAAAGAGTTTTCAAAGATTTTCATCTTTTAAGAAAACTCGAGTTTGGTTTTGTCAACTCGAGTTTAGATAATACAGAGAGCATCTCAATATTTTGAGGTTTTGAAAACTCCAGTTTGCCTTTTGAAAACTCTAGTTTTGAGCTTTGTGGACTTAAACATATTTTCACTTCAAAAGTCTCAAACTTGAGTTTGTCACTTAATGACTCAAGTTTGCTCTTATGATTAAAATGCTATTCAAAGTTCAAATCGCGACGTCCTTCTCTTGAAGAACTAAACTCAAGTTTGAGTTTATTAACTCGAGTTTAGGTTCTGAAGAAAAATTGCAAACTCCAGTTTGACCAAAATAAACTCGAGTTTGTGTCGCCCTGTTTGAAAATCAAATTATTCGAATTTGCAAAATCCTTATGTTTGATCTTGATACTTCTTATCATCACTCATTACTATTTTTAACTATATTTAATCAGTTTGTTAATGAGATTCAGATGATTATAAGTGTGTTAGAATAAGGATTTAGAATAAAGCAAAATGTGACGTCAGCACATTTATTGCAAGTTCAGAAAACCTTGCATCCTTTTGGATAATCATTCCCTAAACGATGCAAAGGTTTAGATGTTTTATTTCCCTATCAAGAAGCTACTCTTCTAATGGATTTATTTCAAGGGAAGTCAACCAAAAACATCTGGGCACCTGGATTAAGTAAAAAATAGAGAGAGAAAGGACCAAGTTGCACCTAACAACTAGATTAATGCCTCCAACGGTTACATTAATCATTCCAACAGCCTTTTAATGCTTCCTTCATATGTAAGCTGAAGCATTCAAGTCTCTACAACAACCAACTTACAGAAAACAAAAAGCTATCAAGTGTTCATCTGCATTTGGTGTTTTCACCTACTTGTAAAGTATCTTTTGATACATTGTACTTCAATGCTTATTCTATCAGCTCTTTTAGAGAGTATATCATTGAATATCATTTATTGTAAGAATCTCAAATCGTGGGACTTAGAGATTGGGTTTATCAGTTTACAACTTATAAGGGGGAGTGTATCCTAGTGAGAGGATAACTTTCAAGTGCAGAGTGTGTAACTGATTTTGTGAGTTAGTGAAAATCCCAGAGTGTTTGGGGATTGGACGTAGGTCAAGAGTTGAGACGGAACCGGTATAAATATTGTTGTGTCATTCTTCTCTACTCATCCTCTGTTTTACCCTGTTTCGCTGTTTGGTTTTGGGTGTCTGCAAAAGAATTTTTAAAATCCTCAATTCACCCCCTCTTGGTGATTTCCTCCATTTACAATTATGATTGATTATTTATTTAAAATAATCCCTAAACTGCCCCAATTTTTTTCTATTACGCATGGTATTAGGCAAAGTATCATTGATGAGAATTCTATTAGCTTGTGGAATAAGAGATTAGGACATATATCTGTAGATAGGATCAAAAGGTTAACTAAAGATGGAATCCTTCCATCTTTAGACCATTTAGAATTTGATTCTTATGTAGACTGCATAAGGGGAAAGAAGACCAATAAGTCACAAAAGGGAGCTAAAAGAAGTTCTAAATTACTGGAAATTATACATACATATATTTGTTGTCCTAATTTATCTGCACACGGTCAAAAATATTTTATCACTTTTATTGACGATTACTCACAATACACGTATATCTACTTGCTTGATAATAAAAGCTAGGCACTAGATGCCTTTAAGGAATATAAAGCTGAAGTAGAAAAACAAGTTGGAAAGCCAATTAAGATTGTGAGATTTGATAAAGGTGGTGAGTATCACGGTAGATATAGTAGGCAAACGAAAATAGCATTATACACTAATAAAAGTTCTTGATTACATTACAGGAACACCCACAGGATTCGTACATTTTACAAAATAACATTATACAACTATAGAATCTCGAAAGCCGATAAGGCTCTTAGCGCAATCTTGAAATTTCCTTTGTTGGTATCCGCCACCTTGCCCTGGGAGCCATGTCTAGTACACTGTACATTTTACAATAATAACAAGGGTTGAGATTCAAACAAATCCTAGAGCAACAATGAATCTCAAATAAAATGCATGCACAATACATGGTAGTCACCATAAAGAGTCCACAATAGTATATTCAACATTTAGAGATCACATATCACATGTAGCAACAATTGCAAACATCAGATCCAACTAATCCATTACCACAGAGCTGGGCATTCAACTGGGTATCAACCCATATCATTTGAATGCGACTAGGTTTCGCGACCCAAGGACCATTGGTCCATTAGGCCCTATCGCCCAACCACCAGGAAGATACCCCATGGATGGTTCTTCCAATCAATCGGTTGGTGCCAGACTTTTCTCAAACATGGTTCAAACATGCATATACAATCATATATAGTATGTGAGAGAAGAATTACTACCCAGACACTTTACCATTTCTTGAATCAGCTCCCAATCCTTTGATCGTCTCGAGCAAGTGTCGAGTCCTATAGATACACATTTAGAAAATTCATAATTTGGGTTAATACTTGAATCTGGACACATAATTTTCCAGTTTTCATGACCAAACTTAGAAAATTCATAATTTGGGTTCTATACCACTTATTAACATGTTTTAGGGCTAGTTTTAAAGCCTATAAGGTATACTATCTTCTAACCAAATTTCACAGACAAACAAGGTCGTTTGCTTGATCAGAACCTCACACAAAAACAGGCACCTAAATATGGAAACATGGACTTTATAATTTTCCTGGTATAACTTTGAAAAATCATAACTTGTTCTACACAGACCCAATTGAGGTGGTTCTAGAGCCTATACGACCCTTATTAAGTATAGTTTCAGGGAAAAATATTGTACTTAACCAATTGGACGCACAGAATTTCAAAAACCTCAATCAACCCAACTGTTCTAGAATCATTCCAATTTCAGTGCCACAACTTTAACAATTCATATTTACAATATACTAACCCAAACAGAACATATTATATATCAAATTAAAGCTTAGGATGTCTACTACAATACTTTAAGTTTTCATAACCATTGGGCATCAATTGGTTGGTAAAAAAAATGACACACACATATTGCCTTCCGAAAACGAATCTGGCAGCACTACAAGATTAACTTCAATCTTTGGGTTTTCAATTCAAACCTTCTAAAATTATGATCATATCCTATTCCCACACAATTTTACCTATAGAATCCATTTATAACCTTAAATTTAACAAAATCCAATCCCTTCCACAAGAACCACTTTAGCTGAAGTGTTAGGGTTTTTGGCCAAAATTCAATTTTCGCTACTGACACTTGCAAAATCGGTTTCTCACCTTTATCCTACACAACTTTTCATTTGGAACTCATTGGAAGCATCAAATATAGCAAAATCATAATATTTCATGCTTAAACAGTTCTAACTGAAATTAGGGCAACCTCAACAACCCAAGAAAACCTCAAGATATTCAGTTTAAATTGAAGCTTATACGTACCTCTACTCGATTCCATAACGGTTCATGATTTTGGCAGCACCTCCACGTTGTAGAAGGAACTAGACTCCTCTAATCAAGAATATGAAATTGTAGAAATGTCGCTCTCACCAAGAGGAACAACGTTAGAGAATGCCTCGAGAGCTAGAAATGTCAAATCAAGGGTGAAATCTGCTCTGGAGTGTTTTCTCTCTGCTCTCCCTTCTTCAACCGACCTCTATCTCTCTCTCTCACTCTATATTTTCGGCCTCCTCCTCTCTTTCTCTATGTGCTGGCCGAAATAATGGTATGGAAGATGAAATAGGGAAAGTTAATAGGCTTGTTAAACAGCCAAGCAAAAAGAGGTGATGTGGTAGTTTGACAATTTGGAAGAGAGAAGGGTCAGGTGTGTAAGCTTGGAGAGCAAGCTAGATATGCTTAGAGAACAAGCTAGATGTACTTGGAAGACAAGTTAGAGGTGAGGTGGTGCCCTATGTAGGGTCTACACCCTACTAACCTTATTTGACCATTTTATCCCTCTACAAAACTCATATTCGCATAAGAGTCATACTCACAAAATTTTCAACCAACTTTGAAAATTCATATCTTTATGTACAAATGTCAAATTGTAGTGATTTCAAAGGATATGTGACCACTATTATGTCTATTTTTAAGAAGAAATACCTCCTACAATCAATCACATGGAAACTATTCCAGAATCAACATTTAATACACACTTATCCATAAAATGTTTCAGATTCAATACCTAACTTTAAAAATTCATAAATCATTATGTACAGGTCCAATTGACCTATATGACCTATCAAATTAAACCTTATAAAGTTTACTTACAATATGGAAAGTTTCATGGCCATTGGATATCATTTTCTCAGTAAAAGCACATTATAAACTGACTATCTTCCAGAAAATCCAATCTACCAGCATCAAGGGAAACTCCCTTTCCACCTCTAAACGGGTTCCCATATAATATTTCTAGTATTCAAATCTCAAAAATTTGGGATATCACACTTTCTAAACTGGGCTTAGTCATCTACCTTATACAGGCTTACCCTCAAGTTATTAGGCCCAAAATTTAGGATTTTACAAAAATTGCCCTCGAAAAAACTTTCATAGCAAAATTACCCCTCAGCAAAAACTTCTAAGGCAAAATTCCCCTTAACCCTTGTTTATTGGATAAGAGAGCAAGAAGGACTTCTTTATTAATTAATGTTAATGTCTTGCATTCAAAGCCATAAATATAATGAAATTGCTTTCCATTGTTTAGCAAATTAAATGGGCTCTTTTGATAGGAAATCATAGCATACTATATCTTAATTTAGAGTCAAGTCAATACCTGAGAGCTGAAACAGTAGAACCAATGAGCCCAACAGCACTAACACAACTTTCTAAGGATAAATAAATCTTCAAAAGGTTATTGTGAAGACAATTAATCTAGCAATATGAAACTCAATAGTAGTATCTTATTTAGTCCTTTTTCTTGGTTTTCTTGTCTTCAACTAATTTTTCTGAAAGTTATGGTTGGAGTTTGTTTTTGCCTTGATCTTGCTCCCTATATACTTACGATAGTGTAAGCTAGATTGTGCCAAGGCGGATGGCCAGTCAAGCATTCCATCCAACCATGTGATCTCAGTCTCGGTAGCCACCGCAGAGTAGAATAAAGGGCAAAGGCAAGGTAGAGACAAGCAGGAAAAGGGTGACAGTAGTGTAACACCCCCAAATTTCTAACAATTAATAATAACATAAAGTTCTAAAATCATAAATAACTGAATTTAAATTAACTAAATTTGGGAAATGTTACTGCCACACTTGTACTAAAGACAAGCGCAAGGCTAAATTCATTACATTCAAATAAAACCAAAGGCTAAAGTCCAACTAAAGGAAATATGTCTTATGAATTTTATTAAATTCATAAAACTTCTGTAAAATCTAGAATTAGTTAGAAATCTCTGAGTTGTTATCCTCACGCCCACTGCTAACCCCATCCTTTGAAACCTGTTTCACTAAAAATATGCTCCCACGAAAGATCATCACAGCCACACAAACACAAAAATCAGCAAAGCTGGTAATCCTAATCAAAACACAATTTATATAGCTAAAATATAATAATCAAATCAAATATATAATCACATAGTAATTGAATCAAATATCAATTTCAATATTCATCATATCTATATATTCACATCGAATCAAATCTTATTCATTATCTTTTTAAATTTATTTAACGTAATTAGTGGAAAGAAAACCATAGTAGACCAGAGAAACCCTGCTAGTCTACCCTGTGACCCGAAAAGCCCTACCAATCACAAATCATCAAAACATATCTTCCTAGTGTGCACACCTCTTCCCAAAGTTGCTACTAGTATCCCGGGAAACCTTGCCTGACACCACTTTGAGAAGAACGGATAATATCCTTTCATATCATATAAATATCAGAGGCATAAAGCCCAAAGGTTGTGTTTATCACTTTAGGAGGTATCATCCCAAAGCTATCCTCCCACCATTATTTCATTACAATCACACACAATCAGAAAAAAATTCAATTTTGTCACAATTATCTTATTTAAAAATTTCGTTATTGAATATATCAGTTGCTCTAGGGCATCATAACTTTCCAAACTATTCAAGAATATAATAATTTAAAATCCGAGATAATATCCAACTCATATTGATTATTATAATTCAGATATCTATCTGAGTAAAGTCTAAATCCAACTATCATTTCAATCATCATAAGTTACAGGGTATCAAGATCATAATTGCACTATCAAGACTCATATAAAATTAACCTAAGACTTATAGGAATTAGGATTACATATAATATATTTCATATGAAACAACCCTATGATATATTTAGGATCATAATTACCCTATCAAGATTCATATAAAATTAACCTAAGACTTCTAGGGATTGAGATTACATATAATATATTTCATATATAATAACCCTATGAAATATTAACCTAATACTTCTAGGGATTAGGATTACATTTAACAAATATAAAATTAACCTAAGACTTCTAGGGATTAGGATTACATATACCAAATGTAACACCCCCAAATTTCTAACAATTATCATAAAATAAAATTGTAATAATCTTTATGAATCATTACTAAAATTCGAAATAACCAAGTTTGGGAAGTGTTACCGCCGTACTTGTACTAGGACAAGTGCAAGACTACCTTATTAAATTAACATAAATCCGAACTCAAATAAATGTGATTTATTCAAAAAAAAAACCTAGCCAGACGCACTGAATGTTCTTCCTCACTTCTCACTACTAGCCCCAACCTTTGACACATGTTTCATTGAAATTCTACTCCCTGAAGGATTATCGCAGCCTATGAACACAAACAAAAATAAGCAAAGTTGGTAATCCTAATAAAACAAGATAATATAGAGAAAAATAAAATATTTACATGATAATAATAATATCATATATATATATATGTATATATATAATTAAAAGAAGATGTCAGTTTTGTTATTCTTTATGAAGCTTACTTAGTGGGAAGAGAATCATGGTAGACCCGAATATCCTTCCAGTCTATCCTGTGACCCGGAAACCTGCCAGTCACAAATCATCAAATTGGCCATAAAACATTTCTTCCTAGTGTGCACACCTCTTCCTAAAGTTGCTACTAGTGTCCCGGAAACCTGCCAGACACCACTTTGGGAAGAACGGATACTATCGGTTCACATCACATAATATATCGGAGGCATAAAGCTTAAGGGTCGTGTTCATCGCTTTAGGAGGTACCATCCCAAAGCCATCCTCCCACTGCTAAATTATTTTAGATACACTCATAATAAAATTCCTAAATTATTTCTATGCACTATAGTGCCCAAATTGAATTTATTAATATTTTATACTTATATAATTATCTTTCATACATTTTTCTATTATTTAATTAAATCTAGGATAAAATGATATTTTAATAGAAAATCTATTCATATCCTATTTTATTGTGAGGAGATATTATATGAAGAAAGAATAAAAAAAATATATCAAATAATATAGCATCAGGCACAAACTAGCATAATATAATATATAATATTATCCATATTATACCACAATTGATAATATCCAGAAAGCAACACGCACAAGACTGGCATAATATAATATAGTATATTATTTTATTTTATCCATGATATATCACAATTGATAATGTCCAGAAAGCAATACGCACAAGACTAAAACCCAGAGCAACGTACGACATCTTATGACTTTGCAAAAAGCTAATATGCAAGATGAGAAGAAGAATATATATATATATATATATATATATTCAATCACCTAAAACTGAAAACCCAGAGAACACATGTACGTACAGGGATCATATATTCATTTGCAAAAGACTTTCAAAAAGTTCATAGCGCAATTCGAGAAGGGGAGATATGAAATCATGTAATCTGGTGCGATATGTGAATTGGTCAAAATGTCAAACAAAAAGAAAATAAAAGGCATGGGACCTGCAGCAACATGCAAAAAAAGAAAACCCTAAGTTATATCTATTAGAAGCAGCACGATGCACAGAAGTGCATATACTTGGACCACGCACACAAGAATGGCAAAACAGGATGTAGAGAAAAAGAATCAGCACGAGACACAAGGTTGTTCTAGGGATTAGGATTACCTAGTTTCCGTTTTGCTAACCTCCTAGAAGAATAATTGACGCAAAGTACGAAAAGAGGATGCAATAGCGGAGAAGAGAAATGTTGAGTGTTTGCTAGGGTTAGGCGGCTAGACCTCAGTTTATAATTAAAATTAGGGTTTAGCTATAGGCTAAGCTCTTTAACTATTGCCAATTAATAAATTCTAAAATGATACAATTAAATTCTAAAAATTTTATTATTACTATAACTATTGCCAATTAATAAATTATAAAACAATACAACCATTATTAAATTCTAAATTTTTATTATTACTATATTATTGTTGTTGTTGTTGTTATTATTATTATTAATTTGGGGTATTACACCAAATTTCATCTAAAACTAATTTAAGATGCCCTAAGGTTTGGGATTACCAAAAAAAAAATCATACAAAGCCAACCCTTGACTCTCTAGAGATTAGGATTACATATAATATATTTCATATAAAATAACCCTATGATATATTTAGGATCATAATTACCGTATCAAGATTCATATAAAATTAACCTAAGAATTCTAGGGATTAGGATTACATATAATATATTTCATATAAAACAACCCTATGATATATTTAGGATCATAATTACCCTATCAAAATTCATATAAAATTAACCTACAACTTCTAAGGATTATGATTATATGAACCTAAGACCTCTAGGGATTAGGATTACTTGGTCTCTGTGCTTATAGGAGGAAAATTGATTAGACAAGATAAGCGATTTGAAATAAGAAGAAAGAGAAGAAGAGGACAAAGATGCTTATGAGGTTAAAGAGGTCGAGGATGATGAAGGGTGAGTTGTAGACATAGGAGCTTCCCTCATAATCGTGGCCACCACTCTAGATTTTGATTTGAACCCCAATGGATTTGGCACAAATAACAATGGCTTGCACATGGGATTCCTTCAGAGGGGTTACGATGATGGAGGGTTTTGGGGTGGAAGAAGTGTTGAATCTGGCATTTCTGATGTAATTCTCAAGAACTGAAGTGTAGGAGACTTTTGTTTTAGCAAATACAATGTGGGAGACATAGTTGGATGGATCAGTGTTTTTGTGCAGACAGTTAAGGAAGGGGTTGTAAATGGAAGAGTCTACAAAAGAAACATGTTGGTTTTGATTAGTTTTGATGATGTCTTATATAGATGTCATTCTTAAGAGCAAAAAGGTTGCACACTACATTTACATTATACTTGGACTAATTCTTATATTTAATGTAGATGTGAAGTTTAATGATGGAGAATAATCAAGAAAAGAGTAGAAATAAAGGAAGAACTTGTTTAATGGAATGAGAAAATCATTATACAAGTTCCTAGATTGATTCTAGAAGTCTCCACGATGATATAGAAGTTGGAACGGCTCAATTCGGAGTTAAAATGAGTGAAAACGAGTTACAAGTTCATTCTCGAGAAGCAAATTCTCGAGAATGGTCCTGAACATGTGAAATTTGGAAGCAATTCTCGAGAATTGAAAGTCCATTCTCGAGAATGGTTCTCGAGAATGCTATTCGATTCTCGAGAATGATCGTGCTTTCAAAGATACTCGTTCTGCTCTATATCTGGCGACCTTCGGTAAATCAACGATATCTCCCAAACCAGAAATTGTATTGACATGAAATCAGCGGCATATTAAACTAGACATCCAACACGTACTGTTAACAAAATTTCAAGTCAAAATGAGTCCAGATGAGAGAGCTATGATTTTCGAAAGTTGGAACACAAATCACCGTCACAGTCCAGACCAACCTTCGGTGTTTTGAGTGTAACTCACAAACGACAAATCGGATTGCGCTGAAATCGGTGCCATTGGAAACTAGACTCAAATACCTTTTCAAAACCATCAAGAACACAGAAAATTAAGATTAATTGAAGAAGTTATGATGTTTTGAAATTGGTAGTATGTTCTGGATGCTGCAGAAGTGTTGATTAAGAAGAGCCTACATTCATCCTATGATAACCAACGAAATACATCAAGTTTGGGCTGATTCTTCTTGCAATGGAAAGAAAGCTTGAAGAGATTTATGAGCATGAGAGCTTTGACAAATTTGCTATCTCTTCTAATTCCCGATGTGATGTGCGGTATCAATTCTTGAGAACTATCTCAAGGATTCTCGAGAATTCGAGTGGTTGCTAATCCGTAATTCAATCACAGCAAAGCAATTCTCGAGAATGGGTATTGCATTCGGAGAATGGTTCTCGAGAATGCACCAAAGCACTCTCGAGAATGATCGAGTCGAATCGAATCGAAGATGTCTCTCCGGTGATTCCGAGAATTGAGAATCCATTCTCAAGAATGGTTCTCGAGAATCGCAAGTGATTCTCGAGAATGGTCGATGGCCTGTACTGATGCATTCCGTTTCTGAAGTGACTCTCGAGAATCAGAACTAATTCTTGAGAATGGTTCTCGAGAACCAGAAAGGATTCTCGAGTATTAACGAATGCTTAACTGATATTTGCTTTTGTGTGTACTATTGCTTGAGTGATTCTCGAGAACTAAGAATTAACTCTCGAGAATGATTCTCGAGAATCATTGGGTGATTCTCGAGAATGATCGAGAATTGATCAATCTTCAGATTGATTCCTTATGCGATTCTCGAGTATAGCTTCAAAGCATTCTCGAGAATGGTCGACAAAGACCCATACCAGTTGGAATGAGAAACTGATTCATTTGTAACTTTATTTAAATGATCTATTTAATTGTTTTAATTCTTCAATACATCATTCTACATTAACTATGATATCATTAATCATCTTCCTAAGTATTTTTCAGATTCATAGTCAAAGTTTCACATTCAGATGAAGAACATGCGAGTATTAGCCAACAACGATGTTTGCGGGAATACTCGAATGAATACTTGTATCGAACCGAACCCAACTATAACTCATTTGAATAAATTGATTATATAATAATATCCTCTTGAATCTTATTATATGCTAATCATCTTTGTGAGTGGCTTTCGGACATTGAATCTCGGTTTAAAGCATGACAGTCGGCGCACCGAAAGTATGGAGAAGCAAAGCCGACATGACTCGAGGACCCATAACTAAAAAGCATCTTTAAAGTTTCTCTTCACTCAAGGTCACAACTGTAAAGATGACCCAACTAAGGAGACATTTGATTATGGGTGAGCGTAAGACGCAAGTGCTTCAAAACAATCAACGGACGTTTAAATCTCTCCAACGGACATTTAACAAAGTAAAAATAGCCGACAACACATAGAGAAACACGAGACGCTCCAAGTAACCATTCCCAACGGTCGAATGCTCAAAACAAGTAACTTCAACATTCAAATCCTTCCAACGGTCTTCCAGCTCCAACCAATATAAATACACGAAGGTTTGACTTCTTCAATGGTGGAATAGACGAATACACGAGACAAAGCATTAAAAACATTCAATCTACATTACGTATATATCTTAGGATATCATTGAGCTTCGGTGTTTATCATTTATCTACTCGTGAGAGAGTCTTATCATTTATTTTACAATTCATTCAAATTTCAAGGTAGAGGTATCTTGAGTGTGGGTGTATCAATTACAACTTGTAAGGGGGAGTGAGTCCGAGAGTGAAAGGATCATCCTTCGTTTACGAGTGTGTAATTGTGTCCACGGTTAGTTGGTTACAACTTGTAAAGAGGAGTAAGTCCTAGTGAGAGGATTACTCGTGAGTTCTGAGTACGTAATCAAGTTTAAAGATAGTGAAATCCCGAGTGTTTCGGGATTTGGACGTAGGTCAAGAGTTGGACCGAACCAGTATAATCTCTTGTGTTCATTGCTCTTCTCTCTATCTCTGTTTTAAGTGTTCTCGAGCAATTAGCGAAAGAATTTCAAGATCACCTATTCACCCCCTCTAGGTGATATTCCACCTTCAAAACAGAGACGTGAAGAAGAAGTAGAAGAAGAATGAAAGAAAGAGCTGGTGCTCGAGTCATGGATAAAATTAATGATAGATACGTTTGGATGTGAGGAATGAATGAAGAAACCGAGCAGAGATCTTTTTTATAGTACATTGAGTGGGACAAGGGGTTGATGAAGATGATGTAAGGTTGGGTCCCATGAAGCATCTAACACACCTGTGTTTTTTTTTGCATTGAACAGAGAGAGATAAGAGATATAAAAGAAAAAAAAGATGATGTGGATGATTGTGGGGTCCACAAAGTAACAGAGTTTAAGGTGGCTAATGGAGATGTGCATTTTTGCTCCATTTGAGAAAGTTCGTGTGCATTTTTGCACGTAAAAAAAGCATTTGGTATTGGGCGCTCCCAAGGGTAAAGCACATGTGCATTTTTGCACCTTTAGCTATGTAAAAAAGTGAGTAAGTGTGAGTGGCTTGTGTGTTCTAAGCATATGGCAGTACCTATTTATAGCTTGGAGTCAAGTAAGTTTGTTCCTTCTTTTGTGGATCTAAGCGAGAGGTGAGGGAGGTGGAGATCCTAAAGTTTCGGATCTGTGGTTGTGGATCAAACACTAGCTTGACTAAGTGTACCAAGATGAATTTGAGTTAGTCTTGGGTGGGGCGCACGCTCTTGGGTCTGCTCCAGTTGCCTTGTTTTGGGTTCGTAGGTGATGAGTTTTGAGCCCTACAACATGTAGATATGAAGTATAATAAACAACATCCTTAATAAACTTTGAATAATATGGCCAATTTTTCATAATATATGAAATGTTTGGAGAGGTACATCTTAAAGTTTATTGATAAACAGTATTTATGTGCTTAATATAAAACATATTTATCAAATTTAATTTGATTAAGGAAGTTAGTTTAGTTAGTTAATATGATATGTATTTTTTAAAACAATTTAATCATCTTTCTTAATTCCCTCAATCTCTTTTTTATTTGATTATTGTTAAGGGAGCATCAATATATATATATATATATATAATGTATCTTATATTTAAGATTAGGGTTAAGTATCAATTTTTCCCGTGAAGTACGCGCCCAGGAGCAATTTTGCCTCTGAAGTTTTCGACGTAATTATGTTGCCCTTGAAGTATAAAAACGTAGCAATGTTGCCCCTCCGTTAAAAACCCTAACGGTCAACTAGCAGTCAATGTTAGGGTTTTTAACAGAGGGGCAACATTGCTATGTTTTTATACTTCGGGGGCAAAATTGCTCTAAAAAAGTAGCAATTTTGCCCATTGTTACGCCGAAAACTTCAGGGGCAAAATTGCTCTTGGTCGCGTACTTCAAGGGCAAAATTGATACTTAACCCTTAAGATTATATATTAATAACGGGTGGGAGTATTAGAGTGTGTTTGGTTTGAGGGGAAGGAGGAGAAGGGAAAGAAAATTTTCACATTGTTTTGATCAAATTGCCTATAATTTTTTTTTCAATATTTTATAAGGGTTAAGTACCAATTTTGCCCCGGAAGTATACCCCTAGGAGCAATTTTGCCCTGGAAGTTTTTCTTGGAGCAATGTTGCCCCGGAAGTTTTTTTTAGGAGCAATGTTGCCCCTCCGTCAACGGTTAGTTGACCGTTAACGGAGGGGCAAAATTGCTCCCAAAAAAAACTTCCAGGGCAAAATTGCTATTTAACCCAAAAAAAATGTTAAAAATGTTATTTATGATATCATATATTTTTAATTCTTATTTATATAATATCTAGGGTGGAAACAGACCAGGCCAGCCCAGGCTTCACCCTTAACAGGCCAGGCCTGTTCAACAACAAAGTGGCCTAAGCCTGGCCTGTGGCCTGTTAGAGGCCATTTTTTCAGTCTAAGCCTGGCCTGTGCCCTATTAAGGCGGCCTATATTTTTAAAATTTTTATAATTAGGCTAATAGGCCACAGGCCTCACTGCAAAACAGGTCTACTTCAAACAGGCCAAAAATAGACATATTTTAAACAGGTCGAATTAAGGGTGAAGCCTGGGCTGGCTGGCCTGTTTCCACCCCTAAATATTATATAAATAAGAATTAAAAATATATGATATCATTAATAATAGTATTAACATTTTTTTTACCCCCAGGAACAATTTTGCCCTGGAAGTTTTTTTTTTGGAGCAATTTTGCCCCGGAAGTTTTTTTTTTGGAGCAATGTTGCCCCTCCGTTAACAACCCTAACGGTCAACGGTTAGTTGACCAGATTAACGGAGGGGAAACATTGCTAAAAAAAACTTCCGGGGCAACATTGCTCCAAGAAAAACTTCCAGTGCAAAATTGCTCTTGGGGGTATACTTCCGGGACAAAATTGGTACTTAACCCTATTTTATAATTAGGGATAATGGTCTTAAATGCCATGGAAGTTTTCACTCAGGAGCACTGGTAAGACGGAAGTTTTTTTTGGACCAAAAATGCCACGGAAGTTTACAAAACGTAGCAATTTTGCACCTCCGTTAATTTTGACCGTTAAGTTTAACTGAGTGCACACGTGGCATGCCACCTCATTAATCAAAAGTATCATTTTTGCCCTGGAAGTTTTCACTGAGGAGCAATTTTGCCCCGGAAGTTTTCACTAAGGAGCAATTTTGCCTCGGAAGTTTACAAAACGTAGCAATTTTGCCCTTCTGTCCCCATTTATTAAATTTGACTATTAAATCAGTCAAAGACCACACATGTCATGCCTTGAAAAGGTCGAACTTGGAGTCAGAGAAGGAGATCCTTGAGATGTTGAGCTCAAGGCGGTCAGAATTTGTGAAGCCGAACTAGTTAAAGGGACTGAAAGGTTTGTCGCAAAACCCAGAGGAAGCATCACTTATGATCTAAGCAAATGAAACGCAAAACGAGAAATGAATTGTTCCAAAAATTGGTTCAGTAAAACAAATCAATAGTATTCATTAACAATTTTCCTCTCCTCTGTGTGAGTTTCCTCTCCTTCTGTGAGAGCATGTTCCATTCGGTTTAAGCTTGGTCCATTCGGTGTAAGTCTTTTCTCTCCGCTATGAGAGACCACTTTTCCCAGTTCTCGTATTGCTTTTGTTTTCTAGGATTTAGTTGCTCCACTTTACTTTGAGGATCATTATATATTGGTGGTATTCTCTTTCTGAGCTAATTTACTTGTGAATCTGTTCGCTATTCCTAACTGCAGATTATGGAGATTGATTTGAACAACGGTGGTACTAGAGGGCCTAAGGCAGTCCATCTGAACCTTAGCACGTCGATTAATGGCCAGAAGGGACGTGCTCTTGTAGGACGTTTGGAGACGGACAAATCCCTGCATCGCGGCATTGTGATGTCTATGATCAAGAAGGGGTGGGGACTGGACAAAGACAAAGGGATGGAGATCCACGAGTTGCCGAATAAGAATGCCTACCTCTTTCGATTCACAAGACATGAGGACTTTCAACGAGTTCTGAAGGGGCGCCCTTGGGCTATCCAAAATGTTTTGCTGAACGTCCAACCTTAGGATGAGTATATGGTTTTTTAGGAGGTTAACTTTGAGTGGTGCCCGTTCTGGATCCAATTCCATGGACTACCACATGTAGCTTTTGATTGTGAAAATGAAATAACTCTGGGCAATGCTATAGGGAGAACACTGATGTATGAACTACCAAAGATCCAGGGCCGCTTGTCACGCACCTTCATCAGAACCAGAGTCCTCATTAATATTCTCAACCCTCTTACAGCTGGATTCTGGGTTCCACGACCTCAGCGAGAGCCGATTTGGGTATCTGTTCGGTATGAACGATTACAAAATTATTGTTATGATTGTGGGAGAATTGGTCATGAAGCAAGAAACTGCAAGTTTCAAACAGACTGTATCGATGATGCTTTGAATGATACTCACGTGGGAAATGGCTTGGGAACCCCACATGTCAAAACTATTGAGGAGGGATTAATGGTGCACGATATGAACTGGGAGGAATCAAAGTTTCTACACAAAAAGCCTCCTCCGGCGACTGCCCAAACCCTTGATCGGCGATCGGCTGGTGGAACCTCCCAATATGGTAATCGCTTGGATCATGGCAAGGAATCTGCTAGCCCATTATTACGCTACGAGTACGCTGCAACCGAAAAAGGAAATTTAAATATCCCAATCGCAGAGCATAATAAGGGGGATCTTCGATTCAATGCACCCCCAACAACCACGACTGATTTTGTGGGGCCTTTAATTAGGGATTCTGTTCCAAACGGCAGCATTTATCTCAATGGCAATCAAATCCCATGCGTGATATTAGGAGAGAAGCAAGAGGACAACGGTCACAATATTCAGATCCCTGAAAATCTGAATCTCGGCCCTGAAAATGTGAATCTCGGTCAACAAGAGAATCAGTTCAATGAAATCCCTACTTTCATGGCTCCAAACCCGGTGCAACAGAAACCATCCTCCTATCAGCGTGTCTTGCGGAAGAACCATGGAGATACGGCCGAACCTGGTCCAGCAATTACCCCGACAAATAAGGAGCAGCTCCATGATTTTCGCCCTGATGTTATGACATCAATTCCGCTGCCCCATTATCAGCGTGACTTGCGGAAGAGCCAAGGTTCGAAATCTGAATATGCTCCAGCAATTACCCCGTCAACTAAGGAGCTGTGCCATGAAGATATGCCGCCAATTCCGATGCCCTATTACCGTGTGGAGTTCCCGGCGAACGACACAGATGAACTTAAGGCCATCGTCCCTTACATCGGATCTTCTCCAATCTCTGCTGTTACCGATGGGGTTAAGAATATAAGTCTGAAGCATCACCAGGATCCTTTGGAAGATGAAGACACGACCCTCAACCCTCCGAAAAAGAGGCTTTTATTCCTGGAACAAGCCCATGAACTGCAAGATACAAAAGCTAGCCCACTTGCAATAGAGAATTCAACACGTATGAATGTCAGAAGCTTAAAGAACTCTTTGAGGGGAAAAAAGATTAAAAATAATACTAATGCAGGGAAGGTTGGTACTCAGATGGGACTAGATCACTCCCTTGTAGGGAGACCCGATGTCACCAACAATTCTCCTATTGACTGTGATGCGCTACCACACGCCGATGGCTGTCACCAAGCAGCCATCGGTTCGCCATGAGTCTGTTGGCATGGAACTGTCAGGGGTTAGGGGTTCCTCTGACAGTCAAAAATCTTAAAGAAGAATGCAATAAACAAAAACCCCATATTGTCTTCATTATGGAGACCAAGAAGAAACATCGGTATGTTAGCAGGATCAGGCAGCGATGTGGGTTCAACGAAGAGTGGATAATTGATCCAGTTGGGTTGAGTGGTGGACTTGCGCTATTCTGGGATAATAATACTACTGTTAACATTATCTCCTCATCTAGGAATGTCATTCACACATCTGTTTTTGACCCATCAGTTGATCTACCTCATTATATCACTTTTGTCTATGGGCCACCAACAGAACAAGAAAGACTTGCGGAATATGCCAATATCATTAGATTTGCCTCCCAAAGGAATGAAAGCTGGATCTACATAGGGGATTTTAATGACATCACGTCACATCAAGAGAAACAGGGAGGCAATCCGAGAGCCATAAGAAAGATCCTTAATTTTCAAAAGTTCATCTCTGACTGTTCACTTATTGATTTGGGTTTTCATGGATCATGGTTTACATGGTGCAACCGCAGGCAGGGTGAGGCAACCATCAGAGAAAGAATCGACCAAGCTATGGGAAATGATATTTTCTGTCATAAATTTCCGTCTTGTCAAGTTTTTCATATTGAACCTCTTGGTTCGGACCATCATATATTGCTTGTCAACTTTCACCATGTTTCTTCTAATAAAATAAAACCATTTAGGTTTGAGGATTACTGGACTGCCCATAATGATTTTATGCAGATTATTCATAACAGTTGGGGGGTAGTTGCCCTGATGGCTAACCAAGCCATTACACAATTTACCCTATCTTTGAATATATGCAGGAAAAATCTCATTTATTGGAGTAAACAAAATTTCCCCAACCGCAAAAAGATGATAGATGTTTTGAAGTCGAGCCTTGCGACTATTAGGCAGGGATGTCAATCAGATGATAGTAAGCGGGATGAAAAAGCTCTTCTCCAAAAAATAGAGGAACTAATGGACCAAGAAGAAAATCACTGGTGGCAAAGATCCCGCATATCTTGGCTCAAATCTGGAGACAAAAACTCAAAGTTCTTTCATCTAACTACCCTTGTTAGGAGAAGACATAATTCTATATTGAGCATTAAAGATGCGAATGGTGTATGGACGCGGGATAAAGGTACTATAAATTCCATGTTTACAGAATATTTCACTGACCTGTTTTCTCCCTCAGGGACCAGAAACCTTTCAATTGCTTTGGACTCAGTTGACACAAGAATTGATGAAATCTCAAATGAACTCCTCCTTCGCCCTGTCACGCGTGAGGAAGTCTGACTAGCAGTCTTTGAGTTGGGAGGTTCCAAAGCCCCTGGACCAGATGGGTTCCCAGGTAAATTCTACCAATTCTCATGGGATGAGGTGGGGGACTCTACTGTTAAGATGGTAAAAAAAATTTCGATATGAGCCTCCCTTTGCATGAAATAAATGGAACAAATATTGCTCTCATCCCAAAGATTGACAAGCCTGAATCAGTCACTCACTTCCGCCCCATTGGTCTATGCAATTTTTCGTATAAAATCATCTCAAAAGTTTTGGCCAATAGGATGAAGTGGTGCCTTGATAAGTGCATCTCCCCTAACCAAGGGGCCTTTGTACCAGGCCGGTTAATCCAAGATAATATTATCATAGCCCATGAAGTGTTTCATTATCTCAGACGAAGGAAAACAGGTAACAAGTTGGAATTCGCACTAAAAATGGACATGAGTAAGGCCTATGATAGAGTTGAATGGGACTTTTTGAGGGGTGTGTTACTTAAATTTGGCTTCGCTCAGAAGTGGGTTAATCTTGTTATGAATTGTGTGGAATCTGTTCACCTCAATTTGTGTATTGCAGGGGAGAAAGTTGCTTCAATTAGTCCGGGTAGAGGATTGCGACAGGGTGACCCTCCATCCCCTTACCTCTTTATATTCTCACTAGAGGTGCTATCATGCATGATTCACAAAGCTATGTCACAGGGACGCCTAGCTGGGATTAAGCTGAGTAACAATTGTCCAACTCTTTCACACAGTTTTTTTTGCGGATGATGCCCTGTTTTTTATGAATGCAGATAGACAGAATTGCCATGCTCTGGCGGATACTCTACACCAGTATTGTTTAGCTTCCGGCCAAACAGAAAATCTAGAGAAATCAAGCATTGTATTTTCTGAGAACACACCTCAACCGGTCAGAAAAGATATATGTGATATTCTTAGCATCAGTGAAAGCTTGGATCAGGGTAAATATCTGGGCATCCCAAGTGTCTGGGGAAAGACCAAACATCAGGCGCTTGCTTATGTCCGTGAGAAAATTGGAAAAAAGACTCTTGGGTGGAGTAGCAAACAGTTATCTTTTGCGGGAAGAGAGGTCATGATCAAGGCTGTCATAAATGCTGTCCCTATATTTCCCATGACATGTTTTAAATTCCCAGCTAAAACATGTAAAGCTCTCAACAGTTTGGTGGCAGATTTCTGGTGGGAGGGACAACATAAGACATATTGGGTGGCATGGCATAAACTTACACGGCCTAAAGTGAAGGGGTATGGGTTTCCGTGATTTCACCAAATTCAATAATGCTCTTCTAGCAAAGACAGCTTGGCGACTAACTCAGAATCCGCAAGACCTATGGGTGCAAGTTCTTAAAGGCCTATACTTTCCAAATGGCAATCTTCTAGATGCTAAGAAAGGCCATAGAGCCTCGTGGTGCTGGTCAAGTATTTTAGAGGGGAGAAATTTCATCAAGAAAGACTTATGCTGGCAAATTGGCAATGGGGAGAATGCCCGTATCTAGAAGGACAACTGGATCCCCGCCCTCCCAAATCTGAAACCAGCTACTGAGGATGCTAGGCTTAAAAAATCCAACCAACAGGTTGCAGCCCTTATAGATGCCAATAGTCGAAGCTGGGATCTTACAGCTATCAGGAACAATATTGACAACCAGACCATCAATGCTATTATTAGGATCCCGCTATCAAAGACGCCTCAGGAAGATCGGTTACGGTGGACGTTGGTAACTAATGGGACCTATAGTGTCAAACTTGGGTACTACCTGACACTATCCTCCCCCACGGTGAATCCTCATCCAGCTGGTACATCTATTCCGATCCCATGTGAAGTATGGAAGAAAACCTGGCAGATCAAAGCTATACCCAGAGTTGTGAATTTCATCTGGCGGTGCCTCACCAATTCCCTTGCTACAAATGCTGCCCTGGTTAAAAGAAGAAGGGGAACCACAGAGTTATGTCCGGTATGCCATGTATCGTGTGAAACTTTGGAGCATCTATTCTTCCAGTGTCAATGGGTGAGATGTGTATGGTTTGGAAGTCAACTAACCATCAAAAGTGATCTCAATAGTATCCATAGTTTCAAGCAGTGGTGGAACTCCATTATGCACTCAACTAGCCCTCTCTCTGAATATGATATTGCTTCTATAAGCTGGCTGCTATGGTGTATTTGGAAGGAAAGAAATAATTAGGTGTTTAATGGTGTGGATCTGGACCCTATAGCGGTGATTGATAAGGCAAACCAGGCATTGGTTGGTTATTGGAATGTAAATTTCCCAAGGAACCCGGAAGAGGAAGCTTGTAAGCTGCCAAAGAAAGCAGTCCGATGGGAGCCTCCAGATGAGCTATCTCTAAAAGTTAACTGGATGGCTCCTTCCGAGACTCCTCCGCGCAATTGGCCTAGTGTGTCGTGATCATTGGGGTCATGTTCGGTGGATGTTTGCGACAAGGTCAAGTCAATATCGCTTTCATGTTGAAGCCCTAGCTTTGAAGAGAGCCTTGATGATTGCTTATGATTTGGGGAACAAAAATGTCATTTTTGAGACTGACAACCAGACTCTTGATCGACTTGTGAAACAGAATCAACATGATCTAGGTGAATGGCAATCTCACGGTATCACTCAGGACATCCTAAGTGCTCTCAAATCTAAACCCAGTTTCTCAGTTCGATTTACTCCCGTCGGGGAACAAGCAAGCAGATTGCTTGCTTTGTATCCACCAATAAGGAGGTGTGCCCAATAGGGTGGGTAGGAATACCCTTATTTTCTTTGTCTCAGTTGCTGGAAGAAGACAGAAAGAGCATTAGATTTTACAGGGATTATGCCTCAGAGCTGCCCAGAATCTTTGATCCTGATTGAACTAATAAAGTCGCTGCACCACCGCGGTGATGGTTATCCAGTAGTTCATTTGTAGTTGGTTTATGCTTTTCTTGTTATCTCATCTTCGTATTTTTCCTTCCTCTATAGCTTAATTTCTAAATGTTTTAGTTTGCTTGTAATAGCCTCATTTCCAGTAATGAAATAGTCAGAATTGTTCAAAAAAAAAACAAATCAATAGTGATAATATTTACGTTTGTATAGACTGATCATTTGCTTAGATCATAAGTGATGCTTCCTGGGTTTTGTGATGAGACCTTTCGGTCCCTTTGACCAGTTCGGTTTCACAAATTCTGGCCGCCTTGAGCTCAACATCTCAAGGATCTTCTTCTCTGACTCCAAGTTCGACCTTTTCAAGGCATGACATGTGTGATCTTTGACTGATCTAATAGTCAAATTTAATATTGGGAGACAGAAGGGCGAAATTGCTCCTTAGTGAAAACTTCCGGGTCACAATTTCTCCTCAGTGAAAACTTCCAGGGCAAAATTGATACTTAACTCTTATTTGATTGATGAGGTGGCATGCCACGTGTGCACTCAGTTAAACTTAACTGTCAAAATTAACGGAGGGGCAAAATTGCTACGTTTTGTAAACTTTCGGGGCAAAATTGCTACGTTTTGTGAACTTCCGTGGCATTTTTGGTCCAAAAAAACTTCCGTCTTACCAGTGCTCCTGAGCGAAAACTTCCATGACATTTAAGACCCTTATCCCTTATAATTACACTCTAAAAAATATCCTTTATTTTTCTTATTAATGACAGTTTGATAAAAAGGAAAATTCCATTTAAATACCATTTGAATTTGCAAAACCCCCAGAAGTCCTCCGAATTTGTAAAAAGACTCAGAGGTACTAAGGACCTATGAGGGATATGCAAATTCGGGTGAAATTACCTTTTGCCCTTACTTTTAAGTAAATCAAAAAAAAAAAAAAAAAGCCCCTCACTCCGGAGGGCCGGTGGGGGGGGTGGGGGTTTTTTTGGGGGGGGTTTTGGGGGAGGGTGGGGTTTTTTTGTTTGAAAAAACAAAACAATTTTTTGAAAGTGTGGGGGGTGGGGTTCGACCCCCCACCCCACACACAATTTATTTAGTTCTTTAATTATATATATACAATAATAAATATATATATTCTTCTTAACATTTTTTCAATTGTATTTACCATTCCACAAACGCGAATTACCATTCCACAAACGCCATTTACCATTCTAGAAACGTCAATTACCATTGTTTTCCCAGGGTGCCATTTTTTACTCTTTCATGTATGTTATGGATAACAAAAAAAAAAAAGACACTTTAAGCATTCCACAAACGTCATTTACCATTCCACAAACGCCATTTACCATTCCACAAATGCCAATTACCATTGTTTTCCTAGGGTGCCATTTTATACTCTTTCATGTATGTTATAGATAACAAAAAAATGACACTTTAACCATTCCACAAACGCTATTTACCATTGCACAAACGCCATTTACCATTCCAAAAACGCTAATTACCATTGTTTTCCCAGTGTGTCATTTTTTACTCTATCATGTATGTTATGGATAACAAAAAAATGACACTTTTACCATTCCACAAACACGAATTACCATTCCACAAACGCGAATTACCATTGTTTTCCCAGGGTGCCATTTTTTACTCTATCATGTATGAAATGGTTAAAGTGTCAAAAATGGCACCCTGGGAAAACAATGGTAATTGACGTTTTTGGAATGGTAAATGACGTTTGTGGAATGGTAAATAGCGTTTGTGGAATGGTTAAAGTGTCATTTTTTTTTTGGTTATCCATAACATACATGAAAGAGTAAAAAATGGCACCCTAGGAAAACAATGGTAATTGACGTTTTTGGAATGGTAAATGACGTTTGTGGAATGGTAATTCGTGTTTGTGGAATGGTAAAAATATCATTTTTTTTGTTATCCATAACATACATGAAAGAGTAAAAAATGGCACCCTGGGAAAATAATGGTAATTGGCGTTTGTGGAATGGTAAATGACGTTTGTGGAATGGTAATTCGCGTTTGTGGAATGGTAAATACAATTGAAAAAATGTTAAGAAGAATATATATATTTATTATTGTATATATATAATTAAAGAACTAAGTAGCCCAACTGGTTGGGCTACTTGGTTCTGTGAAAAAAATTGTTTTATTTTTTCAAAAAAACCCCACCCCCTCCAAAAAAAAAAAAACCCTCCGGTGAGGGGCTTTTTTTTTTATTATTATTTAAAAGTAAGGACAAAAAGATAATTTAACCCGATTTGATATCCCTCATGATCTTAGTAGTTAGAGTCTTTTTTACAAATTCAGGTTTTACAAATTTTTTACAAATTCAAATGGAATTTCCCTTAATAAAAACATGCCTCCCTCTCATCCACTCCCCTCGTAAAAAAAAAAAAGTACGGGAAGCAAATATGAAAAATCAAAATCTTGGTGGGCAAATATTCGGAGGTGAGATCGTGTTTCTCCGGTTGATGTTAATCGTTGTTCCGAAACTCCCAATCTCATCCAAGGGGGATTGATTCAATTTACGATATATCTTCAACCCCTTTCGATTCTCCCCGCGACGAGCCTCGAATTTTTCCTGCCTCGCGGAGTTTACAGTAGGACTTATCTGTTTGAATCGACAATTCTTGGTCTTGGATTTGACCTTCTGCTCGTCTTCTCTGGGGATATTTCCTTTGCTTGCTTGGTTGTCAGAATTGTTTGCCGGGACGAATTCAGGAACCGGAGGTATTTGTAGAGTGTTGAAGCTTTCACTTGCATGAAATAGTCAGTATGTTGTTTATGATTTAGTAGAGATTTTTTCATGCCTAATAGATTAGAGACAACCTGAAATTTCTCTATTTCTTTCTTCCTTGTTGGATTCACTGTTCCGCTTCATTTGGTTTCCAGAACATATTTCTTAATTTTGGGACGTGCTGGCATTTAAAATGGAGAAATGTGAAAGTTATAAATTCTGGGGCTGGTCAAAGTTTCCTTCCCATCAGATTTCTTGTTGTTGATTTAAGAAGACATTGTAGTACACACTTTCTATTCCACTTATCTGTGTCCAATAGTGTGATTTTCCCTTAAAAAGTCTATGACTTTGTTTCGTGTTTTATTTCTGTGCAAGATCTCCTAATGCCTTACGAGTATCGAGAGCTTTATTTAAGCTCTTCTCCCTTCAGTTATGACAATATTCTTGACAATGTTACTATGAGACCCTATCTTTGATTGGATCTTGTTCTTTTGGTTGAGTCTCCCATTGAATGGTTTATTGGTTTTTAACAGTACATCTTCTTCATTAAATATATTCTTCTTTCAGTTCTAACAAAATTCTTGACAATGTCACTTAGTCATATATGAAGATACTGATGATTGGATCATGTTCTTTTGGTTGAGTCTTTAATTGAGTGGTGTTTTGGTTTTTAATTGTGAAGCCATGCAGAGCCAGCTTGTGTGTAGTGGATGTAGGAGCATTTTGCTTTACCCTAGAGGGGCAACCAATGTTTGTTGTGCATTATGCAACACAGTTACCTCAGTTCCTCCACCTGGTAAGCTCCTTTTCCTTTTTTATTATTTCAAAGTTAGAAGTATTTACTTGCTACGTACTTAGTGGGTGCTTGGTTTAGCTTATTTTAATTGATATTGCAATGACGAAGTAAATTTGTGGGAGGAGTTTTGTCTTATAAAGTGTTGGCGTCTTTTTTTTAGGGTGTTTCAAACACCCCTTTAGGCCATTGCTTATGAAGTGGACATTATAAAATAGAAGTAATAATGTGGCTTGCATATAGATTTCACCATTGACCACATATTCATGTTTATTTGATTTGAAAAATAAAGAGGATAGACTGTCATTGCCAAAATATTTTTTATAATGGTTTATGGAAAATCTCTCTAGTCTTCTTATGAGGGAAATATTTAGGGCTCTTTTGGTTACTAGAAACAGAATTAAGAGAATAAAATTGAATAGTGCTTAAATTTTTAGGGTGTTTCATCGTTTCTAAGACTTTGACAGTGTTCTGACTTCTGAAAAAGGTTATTTTCATGTTGTTGGTTTGGTGTTCTGCTCACGGCAATATTCTCTCTACTTTCCTTCTCCACTTCCCATCTCTTTAGATTGAAATTTGAGCATTCCACATTTAGTATTTTATTAAATTATTAATTAAATGTTTAATCAAACTGCTAAATTTTAGCTAGTACAGTCTAAAACTAATAAAAAATAGGCTCAAGTATACTTTTAGTCCTTTAAGTTTTACACAAGGCATACTTTTGGTCCCTTAACTTTATAAAGTATAAGTTTGGTCCCAAAATTCTAACACCGTTAATATTGCTAACGGAAAACGCTGACGTGGCGAACTCAAGTGATGATTAATAGCATTTAATTACACAAATTTTATATATTTTTCAATTTACCATATTTTTAATTTAAGTTTAATAGTATTTAATTACACAATCATAATTTAAAATTACATTATTATCACTTGAGTTTGAATTTTCCGTTAGCAAAATTAACGGTGTTAGAATTATAGGACTAAAAGTTTACTTTATAAAGTTAAGGGACCAAAAGTATACTTCATGTAAACTTAAAGGACTAAAAGTATACTTTAGCCTAAAAAATACTTAAAATTATTAACATTAAATTTGGATTGCTCAAATTTCAATCTAACTGTTGAGATGAAAAGTTGAGAGTAAGTAGAAGGGAAGGGAAGAGGAGAGAATCCAAATCCAATTTGAAAGGATTGTCATTTCTAAAGAGAGTAGGCTGCTTTGCTACATTTATTTACTTGAATTTTTTCAATAAATGAAGTTTCTCGCAATTCTCTTTGGACTTGGTGTTCTTTGTGAGGATGTCTTATTCTCCTCACTTCCAAAATAAATTTTCTTTTTCTGTCAAAATACATTCTGTTAAAATATGCATAATTTGCTCTGGAATGCACGGGAGTAGAAACTGGAAATTCACTACGCAGCCTGTTGGAATAAGCATTTAGATTTGGTCAGCCTCTGACTGGATGCTTGCTTGAGTACCCTGATTTTTCAATTGTACTTGCAGGAATGGAAATGTCTCAGCTTTATTGTGGAGGTTGTCGGACATTGCTAATGTACACACGTGGAGCTCCAAGTGTGAGATGTTCTTGCTGTCAAACTGTAAACCTTGCTCCAGGTGTGATACATTTGTATGTTGCTGGATGTGTGAAGCTTGGTTGCCTTGCATTGATTTTAGGAGGGCTACCATTTGTGTTCCTGTCAGTGACATTTATATAGAAATCTCATACTTGGTGTGATTTTTTGTTATGTGCTTAATTTGCTAAACTTGATAACCTGTGATTCTTTCAATTTGCCCTTGCTTGTTGCCTTTTGTCTACATTACGGAAAAGAATGACTTTAACTCGTGAAGCTGTGAAAGCATGATTTTGATCTCTTGTTTAATTGGTGATCATGGTCCATGGAATTTTAAACCTGTCAGCTGAGACTCATGCATAAATGTTAAAAGACAGCCGGCACACTTGTTTTTTTTTTTTTTTGTGTGGACTAAGCCATGGTACCATTTTGAAGTATTTATACTAAGTTCAAATTTCAATGTTTTCTTCTTTCTATGTTCTAAAGTATTTTGGGAGAAACAAGGATCATGAAGCCCTTTGATGGGCTTGTGATGTATATGGTTGGAATAGGATGTAGAGTTTAGTCTGAAATTCTTCTACTAAAACTTCTTTGCGAAATCAATATTTGTGACACCTCCCTTTAAATGTAAACAAACTTTGTAGGGGGTTGTTCCTTGTGGTTTTACAAAGGGATTGTAAGGTTCTTCTGAGCTAATGTTTTATGTAATAGATAGGGGTATGAATAAGGTTAGTTAGTTAGGTATTAAGGATTGTAGCCTATGAAAGGGAAAAGCCCTTTCTTTTTGCTACCAGTATTTTTTTTAATAAAATAATCAATTAAATAGATTGCTGGAACAAAGAATAATTAACTCATGTTTAGCGAAAGGCTTCAAGGGATTCTATTTTCACTGTGCTATCTTGAATCGTTTGAAGATGCTGGTTCAATAGGACCAAGCGAGTAAATGCTTGGGTCATGGTAATCAGGTTTTGGAGTAATAATAATCAATTGAATCCTTCTTTCTCTCATCTATATCTCTCTCCCCTTCCCTTTTCTCCGTGCCCTCTTTTTTCCTTCATCCTCCCTCTTTCTTATTCTTATTATACAACAGTGGTATCAAACCCACTCCATCCTCAGCATTATGGATATGGAGTATCAAAATGGAGCTCAAAAAGATGGGGGCTATTCTAAGGAAACCTGCCAGTCATGATGAACAAGTTAGCAGCCATGTGAAAACTATGGAACAAAGCATCAAAAGAAGTCATGGGGGTTCTAGAAGAAGATATGTGGAACAAAGCATCAAAAGAAGTCATGGGGGTTCTAGAAGAAGATATGTTTTGTTTTGTCACCTCCTGAGAAGAAAATGATAGGTTGGGTGAATCATCGTGTTGGTCCATGATGCCTTCAAGACAGATTATTGGCTTGGGGGGGGATGATGGGCAAACCATTGTGAGTACTCTGAACTTCATGTTAGCTGTGAGGAGGTATGTCACAGACTTGCTGGTGTGACCTTGCTTAAGCGAGACACCCTAGACTTGTCTGCTTGTGTTTGTCACAGATTTTATTTGGATCCCATGAGATTTCCGAAGTTTCAACCTCTTCAGGCTGTTGTACAAGTAGGTCCTTTGTCATTATCTGTTCCACCTTCACCATTTGTTCTGGCTCCTTTGCCACTGCTATCTCTTGCTTTTTCATCACTCTTTGTGCCCTTTTCCACCATTGTCATCTGTTTCTATTTTTCCGCTGCTATTGTTCATTCCATTCTTTCTGTTGCACCAAGGAATCCCGAGAGTCAAGTTGTATGGGTAAGTGTGGAATGTGGTGAGGAATTGACTGATTGCTTATCATGTTCTATATATCTTTACAAGCATGGGTTTAGCGACCAGGGGCATATGGTTGTGTGTCAGGTTGAAGGATTGATAGTCATACACATAGGTCTTTAACTAGGTTGTGTTCCAGTTGTTCTGTGTGGGAAAGTCAATAGCACAGTTGGTAGTCAAATGGTGGGACCCTCTAAAAATGGTTCCAGCTTCTTAAAGTGAGGAAGAAGAAAATGGGATGAGGAGGTAGCAGTATGGGCCTAAGGATGTCTTAAAGCGGATCAATCTTATAGGCCCAAGTCCAAAAAGGCTCAAATAGTGCCCGTTTGGATGGCTGTAGAAGTTACTTTTCCATCATATTTATGATATACGAGGTAAGCGTTGGGATCCGTACACGCAGCGGAAGGATTTCATCCATAAAACTTACGAATCCCAATGAAGAGGATCTATCAACGGCGTTTAAATCGGGTAGTAAAGAACTGTACCTATGCGAACTCGTGAGCGTCTCGTTCAATTCGATCTCGTGTGCGTCCTACTCGATCAACAGGAGCCGACTCTGCGAATCCACTCCCTCTACCGGTATCCACACGAACAGTCTCCAACACCAACGGCAGCGTGCTAGCGCCTTCAGTATTTTCGCGTCTCTTCTTTTTTTCCTCTAGGGTTTCTCACGGCTTTTCTAATACGTCTTGCAAAATGTCCCGTAGGTTTTTCAAAACCCGATAAGCGTATCATATATTCAAAATTAATCCTTATTAATCTTGAAATTTGAATTTGGATTAAAATAATATATTAATTAAATCTATCCAATAGATCTAATCTAATTTATTTATTTAATCCGAATTAAAGCCTCGCGATTTAATTTATCTCTATAAATTAAATCGAGATATGTTATCTATCTATTTAATTAAATATGAGATACTATATCTCAATTCAAATTAAATCGACATATGATATCTTTATTCGAAAATTAAATATGAGATATAATATCTCTATTTGTTTTTAGATATTTAATTTATCAAATAAATTAAATACAAAACAAATATTATAAAATAATATTATAATCTCTATTAAATAATATTGTTATATTATTTTCGAATTTAATATAATATATATATATATATCCATCCTAGATTAAATACAGTATTCATTAAATCTTAGACATATCTAAGATTCAATGAATATGGACACTATTACTCGTGTTGGGCTATTCTTGTGTGTGACCCTGCAGGCCCAATGAGATTGGCAGCGGGCCAATACTGTACCAGCCCATAAGTTGCAAGCGGCCTCTAGCAAGACATTGCGACTACCCAATTCATATGAGGATCGATGATACGATACAACCTATCATACAACCATGTCACGTCCCTTTTGTCACGCTATAATTTGGTCAAGGATGAGGCATGGATAATGTCAACTTCCTGTTCTTGACCATTACTTTCTCGATTCTTGAGTAGTCTAACAATTGAAATGGAAACTCCTTTCTATCGTAGTATGGCCATACATTTCTCAGACTCACTCATCGAGGGGCCTAGTATTATCTCTCTACAAATGTGAGGGACAAATTTCATCTTGACTATTCACATTCCTCTGCATGAAAACCATTGATCCCGATCCAAGCTTTTATCATCACCCGGTCAAAGGTGACTTTTGACTAGGTCAAAGGTCAGCGAGTCATCATGTAGGAATCCATGATGATCTCAGGTCAAAGGGCATTGTGATGCAGTTATACATGAGAAAAGCTTATGACTTAATCCATGCAGCTTTCTCATAGTGGGTGGCCCAAAGACTTGTACTCTTACAAGTGCCTATGACTTTGATTTGTATCTCCATACTCATCAAAGTTATACTGGTCTTATTTCATCTTTGCTCCCGCGTAAATGACTGACTAGGGACATTTAGGATAATCTATAAGATACATCCAAGGATACAGTTATCGCTATAAACATGCAAATGATATGATAACTAAACGGAGAAATACTTTAAATAACATAAACGTTTAAAGTACAATGACTTGCCCCTATGGCATAATTTCCAACAGTAAGTTTGTGAGAGGAGTTTTATCTTGACTTACGTGAACGTACTTTTCCAACGCAACTCAAATAGACCCTAGTCATTCCTTCACCATTCAAAATTTTTTTTCCAGATTTTTAAGCCTATATTCCTCCGTTACTTTCTACAAATTTACCCTTCTATGATTGTACTTGACCCTTGAGGACAAGGATTACAGGTATTGTTATGTAATAAATATGGGAGTGTGAGTTAGGATGTCAATTAGGTTAGTTAATTATCTATTAGGGACCATAGCCTATAAAAGGAACAAGGGGGTCATGGTGATCAGGTTTTGGAATAACAATGAATTGAGTCTTCCAGTCTCGTCTATCCATCTCTCTCTTCCCCTTTCTCCTATTTCCCTCTGTGCTCTCTTTCTTATCATTATTATGCAACATTATGTTTGTTTAGTTTGTTAATTGTTTTGCGCCTTTGTTCATGTTTTAAGTGGATTAAATACTTTATGGATACATAAAAATTTATCACCTTATTCTCTCGTATACACATTATTTTTCACTAAAATGGTGTTTATATATTTATATAGGTAATAATTTATGAGTTAGATAATTATATTTAGGGGTTTTTTAATTAATGTTATAATGATTAGTTATCATATTAATTAATAATTAATAAATAAATATAAAATTTAAATGTTTTTCATTATGGTTATGAGAATATAGAAACTTTGTGTTGAGAAATTTGAATTTCCGTTTAGTCTAAGTTTTTTTGGTCAATGCTCTTCATTTTAGTTTGTCAAGCCATAATAGAGGAGGCTTGTGTGCATAAAATCCTGTTCCTTATGCTCCAAGATATTCTGTGCTTTAATCAATGTTGGTGAGCTTGGTTCATGTTTAATTGTAATGTCATGTCACTTTAAGATGGATTCCTTGTAACATTGTAATAATTTATGCATATAATCATATATTTGAATATAGTTGTTCACTGAAATACTTTTGATGGGTTTTGCTTCTGCATCTAAAGCTTCCAATCAACTCGCTCATATACATTGTGGAAACTGCCGGACTACACTCATGTATCCATTTGGTGCTCCATCAGTCAAATGTGCAGTTTGTCACTATATTACTAACGTCAGTGTAAGTATATATCAGTTGTTAGAAGCAGAAATGTTTGCATTGACTTTTTTATTCTCAAATAAAAAAAGCTTTGGAAGTTCTAGAAAAGAAGTCTGCGTTGACTATATGAAGTTTTTGTAGAAATACATCAAGATTTGTATCCCATCATCTGGCAACACTTCATTGTTATTCTAGGTGACTTCCTAGTGTTGTGATTACTTTATTACTGCATTTTTATATCTGGTTTCTTCTGTCTTCAAAGGCAAGTTTGTCCTTGCCACTAATTGCGCCATACTTCTTATCCTTCTGATATCATTTGTGTGGTAGAAATATAGGATTGACTGGACTGAAATCTCTTATATAAAAGGTTGACATATTTTTTTCAGAGAGGTTTGGTTGTTATATGCTCCAGAATGGCCAGTAGACTTCCTATCATATAATTATATCCCTCAATTCAGTTCAACGTGATAGAATCAAATATGTTGAAGTAGATAGATATTTCGTCAATGAAAAGATTGGAGGGGGAATAGCTTGCTTGATCTACATTCCTTCTAAAGGCCAAGCTGTAGATGTCCTTACGAAGGAACTTTCTAAACCAACTTTTGAATACTGTATTATCAAGTTGGACATGATTAATATCTATGATTCAGCCTGTGGGGGAGTATCTCAAGACTTCTGTTATATTTACATTAAATGCTCTTTATTGTAAATAGTCGAATTATTGGGATCAAATCAGAATCAGATTACAGGAAAAATTAAAGGGACAGATTAGAAACTGTTGCTGGCATCTTTGGTTTGCATTAGCATAGATCTCTGTAGCTTGTACAGATTGAAAACAAGAACAACAACAATAGAGCCTTAATCCCATTAGGTGGGGTTATACAGATTGAAAAAATATCAATGAATTCAGCCGTTTGGCCCAGAATATTTCAAATCTTCTTTCCCTTTCTTTCAGCCAATTTAAAAGGTCATTTCCCAAGAGGTTTTTTATTTTTTCACATTAAAATCATGGACTCGTTCTATCTATGCCCTATTTTCATTTTGTAAATGTAATCAAAAGGAAAGGAACCTAATGGAAACGGGACCATAAATTGTATTTCCTTTACCTTTTTCAAAATTTCTCAATCCAAACAGAGGTTAGAGTCGGTTGTCTTAAAAGAAAAAACATTGGTTAGGGACTCTAACATGAAGGATGGGTTTGGCTCTAATCCTGAATTCTGTTTGTAATCACGATTTTCAGAAACTTAATCTGTAGCGCTGGGATTTCTTGAGACATTCATTTTCCTTTTTTTATTTCCATATTTTCAGCTTTTAGCTTTGGGGGAGGGATGGTGGTGTCATGTGATACAGTTTAAGCTTGAGATAAAGTTTTGTAAATATGATATTGGCTTTGAATCTATATTTTATTTATGATTTTCTAATCATTTACTCACTTCATCTCCTTCCTCTTTGTAGATGAGCAATGTAAGGATTCCAATTTCTGTCCACAGACCTAATGGAACAAATGACTCTGGAACATTGTCTTCTACTCCAACTGTATGCTGTTATTTTTTAAATTGTGATTATTCGTAGAATGTATTTCCTGTTTTATATACTATTTTCTAATGAATCTGTATCACAGAGCCAAACTGTCCTGGTTGAAAATCCTATGTCTGTTGATGCAAGTGGGAAACTGGTAAATATTCTTCTCATCCTTCTACTCCTCCAGTCCTATTTATAGGGAGCTAGTTAGGAGGTTAGTCTTGGTCCTCAATATAAGATCTCTATCCATTTTATCTCTAATATTTATTATTTTCCTCCAACTAATTTATTTAAATTATAAACTGATGTATAATTTAATTTTATACAAGGGTATTTTAGGGAGATCATATCATATTGTTATAATAAAGCAATTTATCTAACTTTCTTAATCCACTTAAATTATTTAAATAGCTCTTATATTAAGGATTGGATTAGTACTTTTAAACATAAACACATATGCAAGGAGAAAATTTGATTTTCCTTTTAGCAAAAGAATATTTACTTGGAAGAATTCGAATTGTTACAGGTGAGCAATGTTGTTGTTGGCATTACAGCAGACAAGAAATAACGTCGCCGTACTATCTTGCTATGTTTTGAAAGGTTCACAATTTGAGTCATTTTCATAGTGTCCAGCACATGAAGATAGATATTTTTTGTGTATATGATGTTTGCTCGCTGCGGTGGTTAAAGAAATCTAAAACTTGTACTTAATATATGGTTTGGACTCGTTTCAATTATATGTATTTATGCATGTATATCAGGAATACAAATGTGAAGGGCATCAAATTTGTAATTCTGTGGCCCTCGGGTTCACTTTGTTACTGCCTTTGCATCGATAGTGAAATGATTGGTTCATTTGATCATATCAAGTCACAAGTCTTGGGGGTTTTTTTAATCATCTTATATCTATACTATCAACTGATCCAAATATGAGTCAGGCTGAGTTCTAATCGGGGGAGTTTTCTTGCTTGGTTTTTCCTACCCATAAATTTCAAATTTGAGATATTATTTAAGAGGTATTGAGCTTTTTACCACTCAACTCTGTCATTATTAATTCTTAAACATGCTTTTCCTAGTTATCATAGTCTGGAAACTATGATAACTACTTCAGTTTCTTGATGATCAGTCAGTTCACGCAGTTCCTAGTCTTGGTTTTGGTGATTAAAATGATTTGTTGACCATGATGCTATGCAAGCATGGGATGGAAGAGGGACTTCGTATGCATAATTTACTTTCAGCGCTTCGTGTCTTATGCCAAAAAAAGAAGTATTTTATTGATTGCAAATAGCTGAGTCATTCAATCTTAGAACCAATCCCAGCTATCCATTTTGAGTTTTATTTTCGCTATTTTCTTATGTAAAAACATTAGTTTTTTTTTGGCATTTATTGAGAAATTGGATTGGGACCATTTGCCAAGGTATTGATGATAACGATAATAAATTAATAATAATATTTATCTTTTTTGCATTTTACATTGAATTGTAAAAAAAAAAAAAACCCCACTTACACACTATAGTTTCAAATTACTTCCAATTTCATTCAAAATCTCCGGTAGGAGTTATGGATTCTTATATTTGATTATATACTGGAAATAGTTTGGGAATGTTATTATGTATGTATTTAAAATAATTTAACAGTGGGAGGATAGCTTTGGGATGGTACCTCCTAAAGTGATGAACACAACCCTTAGGCCTTATGCCTTTGATATATTATATGATGTAAACAGATATTATCGTTCTTCCAAAAGTGGTGTCGATAGGGTTTTGCGAATAAGTAAGAAGAACTTTGGGAAGATGTGTCACAGCACACTAGGAAGAGATGTTTTATGGCCAATTTGATTATTTGTCTTTGGCGGGGTTTCCGGGTCATAGGTAGGTGTAATACCCCATAATAATAATAATAATAATAATAATAATAATAATAATAATAATAATATAGTAATAATAAAATTTAGAACTCAAATAATAATATTGGTATTGTTATACAACCTATTAATGAGTTGGCAATAGTTAAAGAGTCCAGCCCATAGCTAAACCTTAATTTTAAATTATAAATAGAGGCCTAGCCTAACCCTCAATACTCTTCTTCTCCTCTACTACTTCCTCTATTCTTACTCTGTATCAAATTATTCTTCAAGGAGATTAGCAAAAACGGAGATCAGGTAATCCTAAAACCACTAATGTATTTTAATGAGTATATCATGGGAATTTTTCATGAACATCTGAATGATACATAATCAACGATTTCCAGGTTTGTCTTAATCTTTTTTTTTTGGAGCTTTTGAATTAACTATAGCGATTATGATAATGTCAAAACTGCTTCTCCGCAATGTTCACACGTCTTTTATATTTATGTCAAGCCTTGGTCTTCTTGGTTTATTCAAAGATGAGTGTTGTCGGCGTCTTGCCAAGGTTTACATCATTAAGCAGTTTGATTGAGAGTTTCGTGAATAACATAGGCCTGACTTAGCATTTGGGGGTCCTGGGGATGATAACCAAGCGTGGTTTTTAAATTAAAGTGTCTAATGTAAACCAAATATTGAAGGGCTTTTGTATAAGTAATGATATTGGGAAGGCAATGTGCTTATTTAATGAATTGAGAAAGAATGGTGTCCTACTGAATAGCTGTAGCTTCAACACACTCATTAGTGGACACTGTAAGGCAAAGAATTTGAAAGAAGCAATGAATTTGTTCATGGTAATGAAGTAGCAGGATTGACCACCTGAAGTTCTTATAAGTACCAATTATTTTAATCACATGATTAGAAGTCTAAAAACATTAAATGATATTTATTATCATGAATACCATAAGTGTTATGGGTTCTCATGATAACCTTATAGGAAGTAAATTCAAAAAGGGATAATTAGTAGAGCTGTGGGTTTATGGGTTTAAATGATGGTCATGAGAATTTCTCATGACAACCTTATAGGAACCCATGAGTATTTACTTTATAGTTTAATTTGGGAAATCTTGTGATAAAATAGAGACAAAATTTCAATGATTACATTTGAGAAAACTCACGAGCGCTCGTAAAAAGTTATAACTCTTGGATTTATGAAATTAAGATCATGCTCTCCTGTAGGAGTTATGGATTCTTATTATTATATATATTTGATTACACATACCGGAAATAGTTTGGGAATTTTATTATACGTGTATTTGAAATAATTTAACAGTGGGAGGATAGCTTTGAGATGGTACCTCCTAAAGTGATGAACACAACCCTTAGTTATACCTCCGATATATTATATGATGTGAACAGATATTATATGTTCTTCCCAAAGTGGTGTCTGGCAGGGTTTCCCGGGATACTAGTAGCAACTTTGGGAAGATGTGTGCACACTAGGAAGAGATGTTTTATGGACAATTTGATTATTTGTGACTGGCAGGGTTTCTCGGGTCACAGGATAGACTGGTAGGATTTCCCGGGTCTACCATGGTTCTCTTCCCACTAATTAAACTTAATAAAGAATAACGAAATTGACATTTTTCTTTTGGTTATATATGAATGATATTTGTATGTAAATATTTTATTTTCACCATATTATCTTTGTTTTGATTAGGATTATCAGCTTTGCTGATTTTTGTATTTATGTGGCTGCGATGATCCTTCGGGGGAGCAAATTTTCAGTGAAATAGGTTCCAAATGTTGTGGCTAGCAGTGAGAAGTGAGGAAGAACATTCAGTTAATTCTAGCTAGTTTTTTTTAATCCTTTTTATGCACTAAATAAAACATATTTATTTAAGTTTTGGATTTATGTTAATGTAATAAGTTAGCCTTGCACTTGTCCCAGTACAAGTATGGCAGTAACACTTCCCAAATTTGGTTATTTCGAATTTCAGTAATTATTCATGAAAATTATTGCAATTTTATGTTATTATATTTGTAAGAAATTTGGGGGTGTTACAGTAGGCTGGCAGGGTTTCCCGGGTCTACCACGGTTCTTTTCCTACTAATTAAACTTAATAAAGAATAACGAAATTGACATTTTCTTGTGGTTATATGAATGATATTTTTATATAAATATTTTATTTTCACTATATTATCTTTGTTTTGATCAGGATTACCAGCTTTGCTGATTTTTGTGTTTATGTGGCTGTGATGATCCTTCAGGGGAGCAGATTTTCAGTGAAACAAGTTCCAAAGGTTGGGGCTAGCATTGAGAAGTGAGGAAGAACATTCAGTTAATTGTAGCTAGTTTTTTTTTTTTTTTTAAATCTTTTTATGCTCTGAATAAAACATATTTATTTAAGTTTTGGATTCATGTTCATGTAATAAGTTATCCTTGCACTTGTCCAAGTACAAGTGCAGCGGTAATACTTTCCAAATTTGATTATTTTGAATTTCAGTAATTGTTCATAAAAATTATTACAATTTTATGTTATTATAATTGTTAGAAATTTGGGAGTGTTACGCTAAGATAACCTAGATATCTAATTTAGCCATAATGATCCTTGTCACATATTTCGCCATAAATGCAAGACCTCGGGCCTTGACATTAGAGCCGGGAAATCGGGCCAGGCCCATTTAAGCCCTGGCCCTGTAGGGCTCGGGCTTAAAAATTAGGTCAGAAATTTGAAATTGGCCCTGTAGGGCCACGGGCTTAATCGGGCCGGCCCTGCAAGGCTTAGGGCCGGCCCATTAGGCCCTGTTACTGTAGCATTTTTAATTTTTTTTGCTAGACTTATGTTTTATTTTGTAAACAACTACTCTAATTTTTCATCATTCTTGCCACCAAAAAAATCTTGTGCTTCGTCCTTTGAATCCATTACAGCAACAGCAGACCAGAGATAACGTTTCCCTTGATTTTAAGCATGGTACCTTATGCATAAACGTAAAATCTGCTCTATTTATTAAAATCGAGCAATCAATCCACTCGCAACCAAACCAACGACCGAGAATAGGGATGTTCGCCTATCTCTTGTTTCATTTCACTGAGAATATGTATTCACCGTATTATAGTTTCATGTATAGGTAGTTTTGGCACTATACTTGTTGTTACCAACAAACCTTTTTCTTTATAATATAATGCAAGTCAAGTCAACATTGCATGCATCACTTTTACGAGATAGAGCGACTTTGGAGAGATATAAAAGTGGCAATACATACAAATTTGACTTTGATATGAGTAGCCTCCCCCGGAGGATGGACCATTTTTTTCATTTGTACCTTTAGCGAGCATGATTTCTATCGTTCCCCCACTTATGAATCTTCTCTCGTTCTCTTCGCCATGGAAATTTGACCTCAACTTTGATATATATATAAACAGTATGATATGTTACAAACAAATATAAGTCGTTCAAAGATTCATACATAAATTTGTTTGCAACTTTTGCTTTTCTTTTTCTTTCTGGGTCGCAAGCATTCAATAATGGAAATTGTTTAGATATTAATGTTGATAACATTTATTTGATAGATTAGAACTTTAATGGTTGCAATTTACTAATTATATTTCTTTGAAAAAAAAACCAGAAGAAAAATAGTTAAAATTTGGAATAGTAATTTTAACCCCAAGCTCTGTAGGGCCGGCCCTGTCGGGCCCTGGCCCTGTAGGGCCAAGCCCTGTCGGACCCAAGCCCTGTAGGGTCAAGCCCTGTCGGGCCGGGCCGGCCCTGATTCCCAGCTCTACTTGACATGGAGAAAAATGAGATTTTGATACTTTTTTAAAACTGTAAAAGGTCATTGTTTAGCTATTGACTTCAAGCTTTTTCGCTTCTTTCGGTTTACTTTTGAAAGCATTTGGAGATTTTAAAACTTCAGAATACTATTGGAAAATATATTGACAAATGAGAAGGCTAAAAGGAAATGATTTGAGAGGACTATGTGGAAGATTCATAATGCTTTTTGACCTCTTGCAGAAAAGAATTCATTTTAAAATATCATTTTTATTAATGCAGTTTTATTAATATACTACGCAGTATTTCCATACTCAATGTTATAAAAATTATGCCTAATATATTTTAAATAATGCATATTTAAAAAAACTACAAAATTAACCAACAATGTGTTGGTTGAAATGGTTGTGGCCTCACCCCCATTAAAAGAATAACACAAATTCATATTATGAGAAAGACATTTCTTGAAAAAGGCGAAAAATCTTTTAATACATTCTAGGCTAAAAGGGATCAATCTCTAGTCCGAAGTGATAACATCCATTGAGATTATCTGAATTCTTTTAGAATCTTCTTTCTCCTTTCCCTCTCAAAATCCCTTCTCTACCTTTATATTAAAAAAAATGAATAGTTCTTATGTAATATTTTATAAACTATTATCATAATACTACTATAATATAAATAAACAACTTTAACCATTAAACTTTAACGTGGACAGTTCATATATGTAAAATAAACAAATTTGAATTTATTCAGTATTATAACATTTTATAACACATTACATCCAAACCATCCATTTTCATTTATACTCCATTCTTTTCATTCAATATTTATATACTTATTTCATAATTTGTGTTATATAATATCATGCGTATTTGTTTAATTTTTCTTCCTTCCCCATGTTTATTTAGTATAGTTAAGCGTAAATTGTAATTAAAAATATGGTTTACTTTTTTTAAGAAAAAAAGTGTAACCAACTTTACAGGTTCAAGCGTTCAACCACCAATTCCACTGGTTTGAGATCAGTTCAGCCGGTTCTCAAGTCCCCAACTCCCCTTATTGTATCCGGATTGAACACCGGACCGGTCTCAATTCAACTGGTTGAACCATTTTTGTTCTATCATTCATTTCCACGGGTGCCCACAAGTGAAGTGTGAAATAATTATAAGGATTACTTATTTCCTGGCATAGGAGTTTATATTGTATATCAACAAGTCATTTAATCCATTACATAATTTGTTACAAAATACAACAAACTGCTTGTCCATAGCTATGTAAATTAGGTAATGACGTTGACCCTCGAAAAAAATAACCCAACAGGGCCAACTTTTTTTCTTTGGGGGCCAGAAGCTAGCTGCTAATTTTGCTTCAATAATTTCTCACAATATAAAACGTTTCGCTGTCAGAATAGGCAAAATGCATAATTTCAGATGCTTTATGGGCTGAAATGACTATAATAGGTACAGAGGAATTTATGTTTCTATTTTTAGGAGGGAATTGAGGGAAGTGCTATTAAACCGTTGAGCGAAACCTCGAATCACAACAACAATAACATCTCGAAGGTGTCGGGAGTGCACCATCAAGTCCGCTTCATTCTCACTATCCACAACAATCCTAAGCCGGTGTTGATCATTCCTAAAGAGCTCCACCTGTTACACATATATTTGTGAATACCAGAAGCAATGCTACCCTTTTGATGCAGCATACAGCCAAGCAGTGCAAATATCAAGTAGAAGTTTATCAAAATGAATCTATACATGTACCCAACTTTCAACACCTATCTCGGTAAATATTAAATCTATTAGATTTAATTTACGAGCAACTGATAAATTATACAAAATTGACATTTCTTGCTACAATCTGGCAATAAAATAGGGGATGTGGCTAAATCGAGGAAGAATCAGGTAGGCTTGTTAGAATTTAGAACTGTTAAAATTTGAAACAATGTAATTCAGATATTCCTGATTTCAGTCATTTCAATAGGCCTTGTATGTCCTCGATTGTAATCTGACCCTTAGAGAAGCCCCGACTGATATTCAACCGTCTCACCATATTTCCTTTCCATCCGTGATCTTCATTGTCACAGCATTTTTTCATTGTTCATGGCATACATTGTTATTGGCCTCCATTTTATTGTTTGCAGCCCTCACTGCTGCTTGGGCACAAGCCTTTTCACTTGTGTCTTTGTAGTACCTCAGGGAATCTGAGGGACTTTGGATACAAAAGCTTTTGTAGGAGCTAAACAGAGCATGGAGCTCCCCATTAAACTCTAATGTGACAACAAGACAACAACTAATATATCTCTTATTCCGATTAAACATAATCAAACCAAGCATGTTGACATGGATAGGCATTTTATTAAAGAGAAGGTCGAATAAGGCACCATCTGCATGACCTACATTCCAAAAACAGAGCAAGCAGCCGATATTGTCACCAAAGGACTACCTCAACACACTTTTAAGGGATTAACTGGCAAGTTGGACATAATATAGATCACATCCCTATTAATTAAGGATTTGTATATTTTGTTATTTGTGCGTATCATTCTATTTTTATATAGGAGGATTCCAAGTTGTAGGCTTTGATTTTGTTATCTTTGTGTTGTACACAGTATCTCAAACAAGATTGCCTCCAGTAGGAGGATATCTATGCTTTGTGAAAAAAAAAAAAAAAAAAAAATCCACAAAATTCACATCTAATTTACACAAGCTTGAGGTAGAATTACCATCTGATTCGAGCATAAACCCTGTTTTTAATATTTCTTTTCTCAAGAAGTGTGTTAATCCAGGGTATTCAGTGCCAATGATGCGGGTAGATTTGCTTTGGAGCCTGAAGAGATCTTGGAAAGAAAGATTATCATGAGAGGGCATCTCTGTATGACTCAGGGTCTGATTCGATGGAAAAATTCAAGTTCAGAGAATGCTATATGAGAGGACCTTCCTTGGATTGAGCAACAAGTCACTAAATTTTCTAGTCTTAATTTATGTGTTGTTAGTTAGTTACAGCATAAGGAAGGGTATATACTCCCTGACGTTTGCAATACTACCTGTGACATCATCATTTTTTTTAAAGTAAAAAATGTTCGGCGACAGAAAATTCAGATGTAGATAATAGAGAACCAGATTTCTGAGTCACCCAAACTTACATGAAAAGGAGGGGTATAACTCCCACGAATTTCTGTACTGGGAAAAGAAGTCTTGGAGGCTGGCTTTACCACCTTGACCCTTTTCCTGTTAATCTCTAAGATTCGTCTCTCAAGACTTCCCACAGCAGGAATCTGTAGGAATAGTGACACCAGAATCAGGATTTACCACTTTCCCATCATTTAAAAGTAAATATAATCTTAATTATGAAATCAAGGGACAGAGAGACAATATCTAGACCTTTTTTGAAGTCCGGTCTTTGTCACACAATACCTGTCATCAAAGTATAGTTTATGGGGGGAAAACTAACAGATCATAAAGAAAGAAATGCATAAAGTCAAGCAAATCAAGGAAAACAAAGCTATCAGATTTAAATTTTTTAGTTTGATTATAAGTTCAAACTAGACATCCACTACAGAGAATTCTTGGAAAATCTGATCAACATCCAAACAAAAATCACTCCTTCAACTACAAAACTTCAGCCAAGTTAGGATGCGTCATATTTGCGTCACTCATTCATTCCCTCTTTGTTTAACCGTTTGAGGTTTAAGCCATTTATGTGCTTCCATAAAGAAGCATATAATTGATAGGCTTAATCTCTAAAGGTATAAAAGCATAATCAACACTAGATATTCATATGGAGAATTTTAAAAATAGATTATGATTTTTGTAGAATCCTTTATATTATTAGAATATATTATTAATCCCATGATTATAGGGATTAACTAAATCTAGAGATTATACAAGATAATTGTTAGGATATTATTTTTCAAATTTCAAATCTAGATCTCATTAACAGATCAGATTCTCTCTTTTGTACGTAAATGTAAAATGCCTTCTCATCTAAATAACATAACAATTATTCTCTCATCTAATTATCTCCATGGTATTAGAGCATAGAAGAGATAAATCAGATATTGTTCAATTCTCGACCTGGTCCTTCTCGACAGCATCTCTGTAGACCCTTCGATCAGTCTCGTCGTCCTCGACCTGGTCCCCCTCAGCATCATCTGTGCAAACGCTCGACTAGTCCCGTCGTCCTCGCCTCGTACGACAACCTGTCCAGTAGGCGCTTCTGATCTCCGTTAAAGTTTACGACGGAGTACAGGGTTTATTGTTCGTGAACCTCTATTCAATCATTCACCGCAATATCGTCTGTCACATTCTTTGTCTCGCGCCCTTGGTACCCTCTTTGTTTCAACGTCAACCTCCACATCCAAGTCTGTAATCGCGGGCAGTTTCATTTGTGGACCAAACTGTCATTTTTGACAATTCGTAGGACTGAACTGTCATTTTTGAAATTTTAAGGACTAAACTGTCATTTTGAAACTTGAACCCCAAACTGCCATTTTTACATCAGTCAGTATGTCTACAATCTTTGATGCTTCTTCCTCTGTGCCACGATCTAATGACATCCCTATCGTTCTTATTGTTTTAGAGAAACTTATCAGCGACAATTATCGGGAATGGTCACAATCCATGATTCTTGCTCTCAATGGAAGGGACAAACTTGAATATATAAATGGTTAAGCAGAAATGCCCCCACAAACAGAAACCAAGGCATTTCGAAAATGGAAGTCAAAAAATGCATTGGTATCCTCTTGGTTGACAATAACACTCTCTTCTCATCCTATACTCCTATCACCAATGGAGTGACTATGCGGATTATTGATGTCTCCAAGTCTGTAGTGACTAGAATTAGTTCTATCAAAATCTCTGTTGCACTTACTCTACACTCTGTATTACTTGTTCTAAAGTTGAAGTGTAATTTATTATCAGTTAGACAATTAGCTAATGATGAACAATGTCAGGCTAACTTCTTTGCTACTTACTGTTTTTTTTCAGGATCTGCTGACAGGGACGATGATTGGGAGTGCGAAAGAGCTTGATGGTCTCTGTTACCTTGATGAAAGTGATAATTGTAGGATTAAATCTGGCAATAAAGTGTCTCTTCCTAAGACTAGTGACTTGGAGTTATGACATAAACATTTAAGTCATCCAAATTTCAATTACATGTCTCAAATTTTTTCATCTCGTTTCTAATAAAATTGTTTCTGATTTTCATTGTGATTCATGTGAAAAGCCTAAACATCGTACTTTATTTCCGAAAATTTCATACCTCGCATCAAAACCTTTTTCCATAACTCAATGATATATGGGGACCATCATTGTACTTTTGCTACATACAGATCAAAATTCAAATGGTTCATCACTTTCATCGATGACCATACGCGTGTCAATTGGGTTTACCTGTTGAAAAATAAAACAGAGGTGTATCAAACCTTCCAAAACTTCCACAATATGATCCGAACCCAGTTCCAAACCTACATCCAGATCCTACACACTGATAATGGGACTGAATACTTCAATCAATCCTTGTTCACCTTCCTATCCGAAAATGGAATTGTTCACAAAAGTAGTTGTCCCAATACACCCCAACAGAATGGCATTGCCAAACGAAAGAATCGCCATATCCTCGAAATTGCAATAGACATCATGTTTAGTAGTGACATTCCTAAATATCATTGGGATGATGCTATCCTTACTACTACATTCCTCATTAACCGAATGCCAAGCCGACCATTGTCTTACAAAACACCACTTCAGTTCCTACATCAATATTATAACCTCTCATTCCTTGAAAACACTTTGTCACTCAGGGTGTTTGGCTGCACATCCTATGTTCACCTCCATCACACTAACAAACTTGATCCAAGAGCCCTTCGTTGTGTCTTTCTTGGCTACTCCAGTTCCCAAAAGGGATACAAGTGTTATGACCCGGCTTCCAAACATTTTTTTGTCACATATGATGTTAGCTTCCATGAAAATACTTCCTATTATTCCCTGTTTGCAATTCAGGGAAGAGAGATGGTGAATTCCAGACAAAAGAGACACTAGAAGATGACCGAACAATTACAATCTCTACACCTATCCAAATAGAATCGGATACCTCTGATAATCCTGACACCCCTGATAATGTGCCAATTTCAGGGGGAGAAACAAACAAGTGGGTTAATACCTACTTACACAGAAATAAAAAAGGTGATAGCCACAAGCTATTAGCTCTTACTAGGAGTCAGAACTAGAGGCAGGTCCAAGAGAAACAATGGTAACAAAGGGTGAACCAGAGGCAGGTCCAAGAGAAACAGTAGTAATAAAGGGTTCTGACCTTGATCTTCCCATTGTGATACGAAAAAAGCCTAGACCATGCACTCAACGTCCTATTGAGAAGTTTGTCTCTTATAAGGCTCTTTCATCTAAATACAGGGCATTTGTTTCTCACCTTGATAATATCAAGGTACCAGAGTGGCTATACCTGAGTGGAGGCAAGCTGTCTTGGAAGAGATGGAGCCACTCAAAAGAAATAAGACATGGGATGTAGTAGATGCAAATAGGTATTCAAATGAAAAAAGCTGGTTGGATGTAAATGGGTATTCACCCCTAAGTATAGAGCAAATGGAATACTTGAGAAATACAAAGCTATAATAGCAGTAAGAGGTTTCACTCAAATATATGTGGAAGATTACACAAAAACGTTTGCTTCGGTAGCCAAGTAATACCATCAGAATTCTCTTATCTACTGCAATAAATTTAGATTGAGATCTGCACCAACTTGATGTAAATTAGTCTTCCTTAATGGAGACCTCAAGGAAGAAGTGTACATGAAGTTACCTCCAAGGTTTCATGGAAAAACGGCTAACCAAATCTACAAGCTAAAGAGGTCATCATGAGGGTTGAAACAATCTCCATGTGGCTGATTTGACAGATTCACTCGGGTTCTCAAGAGACACGGGTCTACTCAAGGGTAAAGCAACCACACTTTGTTCGTTAAACATCATAAGAGTGAGATGGTTGTTCTAGTCGTGTATGTTGATGATAATATCCTTATAGGAGATGACGAGGTAGAAATTAATCAAATCAAGGCAGCCCTAGCACGAGAATTCCAAATCAAAGATCTTGGAGAAATGAACTACTTTCTTGGGATGGAAGTAGCTCGATTCAAGGGAGGAATCTATATCTCCCAAAGGAAGTATGTGCTAGACCTCTCAAAGGAAACAGGGATGACAGGTTACAGACCCAGTGACAAACCTATACAGGTTAATAAAATAGATGAAGCAGATCTCACTAAAGCAGTGGACATAGGGAAATATCAACGGATCGTAGGAAAACTAATATATCTGTCTCATACTAGACCAGACATTGCATTTGCAGTAAGTGTTGTCAGAAAGCATTCTCATGATCCTAAATAGAAACATTTAAATGCAGTCTACAGGATCCTTTGTTATTTGAAGGGATCTCCAGGACGTGGTTTGCTATTTAAGAAAATTGACAAATGGAATGTAAAATTGTTCACAGATGCTGATTGAGCAAGTGATCAAGATGACAGGAAATCCACATCTGGATATTGTACATAAGTGTGGGGTAACTTGGTCACATGAAGAAGTAAAAATCAAAGTGTAGTTGCAAGAAGCAGTGCTGAAGCTTAATACAAGGTTGTAGCACTGGGAATCTCTGAAGGCATATGGATAAAGCGTGTCCTAGCAGACTTGAGGAAGTGCATAAATCTGCAAATCAAGGTCTTTTGCGAAAATGTGGCTGCAATTAATATTGCTCATAATCCAGTTCAACATGACAAAACCAAGCATGTTGGGATAGACAGACATTTTATAAGGGAAAAAGTTGATGAGGGTATAATTGATATAGGGTATAAACCTTCTAAAGAACAACATGCAGACATCCTCACTAAAGGATTGCCCAATGATAAGTTTGTGTATCTAATCAGCAAGTTGAACTTGATTGATATCTACAGTCCAACTTGAGCGGGAGTGTAGAATCCTTTATATTTTTAGAATATATTATTAATCCAATGATTATAGGGATTAACTAAATTTAGAGATTGTAGGAGATAATTGTTAGGGATATTATTTTTCAAATTTCAAATCTAGATCTCATTAACAGATCTGATTCTCTCGTGTATAAATGTAATCGCCCTCTCATCTATATAATATAACAATTATTATCTCATCTGATTATCTTCAATTTTGCTATTAGGTTCTCTAATGACATGATAATTGTTAGGAAATATATTAATTATGAGTAGTTAGGGAGTCATTACTCATTTGTGTATAAATACCCCATTGTGTATATGAATAAATTACATTGATTTGAGAGTATATTTTCTCTACATGGTATCAGAGCACAAGGTTATTCCTTGGGTTCGGATCTGTCTTTTTTTTTTTTTTTTTTTTTTGTTTTCTGTCGACGAGAGTCAGAGAGAGGGAGGAAGTGAGGTTTTTTGGTTCATGTGTCCACCGTCCTTTTTTTGGAACACGCGCCCCACCGCCGGCATCCCCACCTCCTGATCGGCGTTTGACTGAAGTCTGGCGTCCGTCCGACGCCTCTGCGACGGCGCGTGGAGAACACGCGCTTCGCCGGCTGCCACGCTGTGACGGCGCGTGGAGAGGCTTTTTCGACGGCGATTTTTCGTGTTGCTCTTCTCTTCTCATTTCCGGCGGTTTTCTGGCAGTTTCAGGGTTTAGGTTTATCTGTTTCAGATTGCGAGTTTGTTTTCTATTGCAGTTGATGACTACGTTTGTTGGTTCTTTGGTTCCAGCACTTAGTTTGGCATTCTTGTGGTTGTAATCTATGGTTTCCTTTGTGGTGGAGTTAGTATTTGGCTCTCCTTTGTTATTGGTTTGCTATTTGGTGTTGGGTTGACATCTCTTTGGTTAAGATTTGGTATCTTTGGTGTTGAGTTTTGTATTTGTTGGTGTGACTTCTTCTGCATTGTTCGACATATTAGGTGTTTGGTTGCCGTCCTCTTTGGTTTCACGTTGTTTTCTGGGTGTTGTCGTCTTTGGTGAGGTTTTATGCTCACGGTTGGAACATTGTGTTCTTTGCTGTCAATTGGAGGCACATTGGAACTTATATTTTGGGAGGATCAATGGCTGAATCTATGTATAGTTCTTCTGTTGCTCTTGCTACAGGTAATATTGCCTCTAGTTTTGCTACTTCTTCCTCGAAGTGGATCATCGATTCCGGTGCCACTAATCATATGATAGGTAACCATCATTTGTTCTCCTCATATGCACCTTATGCCAATCCTTCTAGTATAACAATTGCCAATGGTTCGTATTCTCGTATTCTTGGATCTGGCACTATCCAACCTACCCCGTCTGTTTCCTTATCCTCTGTCCTTCATGTCCCTAATCTTGCTTTTAACCTTTTGTCCACTAGCAAGCTCACTCAACAATTAAACTGTTTTATCACCCTCTTTCCTGACCATTGTTTGATTCAGGATTTTGCGACGAAGAAAGTTATTGGTAGGGGCTATGAATCTGGTGGTCATTACTTCCTTGATAATCAGGTACCACGTTCGGTTGCTTGCTCTGGTAGTTCGTCCTTGTTTGATATTCACTGTCGTTTGGGTCATTTGTCTTTGTCTTCCTTAAAGCGGATGTATCCTCAGTTCTATAATGTTCTGTCTTTAGAATGTGAGTCATGTCAATTTGCTAAACATCATCGAGTTCATTTAGCACCTCGAGTCAACAAACGAGCTGTCTCCTTTTGATTTAGTCCATTCTGATGTTTGGGGACCTTGTCCTGTCGAGTCCAAGCCTGAGTTTCGGTACTTTGTTACGTTTGTTGATGATTTCTCTCGTACAACCTGGGTCTATTTAATGAAAACTCGTTTCGAGCTGTTTTCTCACTTTTGCAATTTCTGTGCTGAAATCAAAACTCAGTTTGGTGTATCTGTCAAAACTTCACGGAGTGACAATGCTAAAGAATATTTTTCTGCCCAATTTCAAAACTATATGCTCTAACATGGCATGATTCATCAGTCCTCATGTGCAGATACACCTGCTCAAAATGGTGTTGCAGAACGAAAGAACCGACACTTATTAGAAGTTGCTCAGGCTCTCATGTTTCAAATGCAAGTTCCTAAACCTTTTTGGGCTGATGCTGTGTCCACTGCGTGTTTCCTTATTAATCGTATGCCATCTCATGTTCTTAGTGGAGATACACCTTACACAACCTTGTTTCCTTCCAAACCATTATTTCCTATTGACCCTAAAATCTTTGGTTGTTTGTTTTGTTCGTGATGTTCGCCCTACTGTTACCAAACTTGATCCCAAGTCTCTCAAGTGTGTCTTCCTTGGGTATTATAGGGTTCAGAAGGGTTATCGATGTTATTCTCCCACTCTTCGGCGTTATCTTGTGTCTACAGATGTCACATTCCATGAGTTATTGTCGTTCTTTTCTACTCCATCTACATCTCCTGATCCTTCCTCTCCTGACACCACCGACAGTCTTGATGATATCTTGTTCTATGAGGTCTCGTTACCACCAGTGCAAGCATCCGCCCCGGCACCTGCTAAGCCACCGATCTATCATGTTTATCAGAAACGTCCCAGGGCAAGTAATGAGATCAATCAGGTTCATGACCCACCAGTGCTAGCTTCAGTGTCTGATCCGGAATTAGTCCCCCCCACTCTTGACACTTCTGCTCCTGCCTCTCAACCAGAACCAGTGCCTGATACTCCTGATAATTTGCCTATTGCCTTACGAAAAGGTAAACGTTCTTGCACTTATCCTATCTCTTCTTTTGTTTCCTATAACCATTTATCTCCTCCATCATGTTCCTTTATAGCATCCTTAGATTCTATCTCTGTTCCCACTACTCTTCACCAAGCCTTGGCCCATCTTGGTTGGCGTTCTGCAATGGAGGAAGAAATGATGGCCCTTGATAAGGCAGGTACTTGGACTCTCGTTGATCTACCTCTTGGAAAGACGGCTATCGGGTGTAAATGGGTATTCACAGTAAAAACAAAAGTTGATGGTACCTTGGAACGTTTGAAAGCTCGACTGGTTGCCAAGGGATATGCTCAAACCTATGGTGTAGGCTATTCAGAAACGTTTTCCCCTGTGGCGAAATTGTCTTCTATTCGTCTGTTCATTTCTATGGCAGCCAATTATGGTTGGGATCTTCATCAGCTGGATGTTAAGTATGCGTTCTTAAATGGTGATCTTCTTGAGGAAGTATACATGGAGCAACCACCTGGTTTTGTTGCTCAGGGGGAGCGTGGGAAGGTATGTTACCTTCAGAAGTCTTTATATGGTTTGAAGCAGAGCCCTTGTGCTTGGTTTGACAGGTTTAGCTCTGTGGTTAAAAAGTTTGGTCTGAATCAATGTAAGAGTGACCACTCTGTGTTTTATCAGCGGACAGATGCCGGCATGATTCTCTTAGTGGTATATGTTGATGACATTGTTATTAGAGGTAGTAATACTTCGGGCATCTCATCACTAAAGGCCTTTCTTAATTCTCATTTTCAAACAAAGGATTTGGGTCAATTAAAATACTTTCTTGGGATAGAGGTTATGCGAAGCAAGAAGGGCATTCTTTTGACACAGAGGAAATATGTTCTTGATTTATTAAAAGAAACCGGGAAACTTGGAGCAGCACCGAGTAGCTTTCCTATGATTCCTAATCCCTTCTTGGACATTGATGACAACATACCGTTTGATTAGTTACCTGAGGATGTCAGAAAGAAAGTTGACCCGGAGAAGATCAAGCCTTTTGCCCATCCTGAGAGATACCGAAGATTGATTGGGAAATTGAACTATCTCACGGTGACTCGCCCCGATGTGACCTTTCCAATTAGTGTGCTTAGCCAATTCATGACTGCACCAACCGTTGCTCAGTGGGAAGCTTTGGAGCATGTCTTAAATTATTTGAAGGGCTCACCTGGCCGTGGTATACTCTATAAGAATCATGGCCACATCAAGATTGAATGTTTTTGTGATGCAGATCATGCAGGGTCAAAGGCAACCAGAAGATCCACCATAGGATATTGCGTATTTGTAGGTGGAAATTTAGTATCCTGGAGGAGCAAGAAGCAAGATGTGGTTTCTCGATCCAGTGCAGAAGTGGAGTATAGAGCCATGGGCCAGTCAGTACAGGAAATTGTGTGGCTTCACCAATTAATGAAGGAGGTTGGTCTTGCCAAGTCATTGCCTGCGAAGTTGTGGTGTGATAATAAAGCTGCTATACACATCGCCTCCAACTCTGTATTTCATGAGCGTACAAAACACATTGAGATTGACTGCCACTTTATAAGCGAAAAGATCAAGGAGAATTTTATTTCTACGGGACATGTGCGGTCTAGTGACCAATTGGGCGACCTTCTGACTAAAGCTTTGAATGGGACTCGGGTTGACTATCTTTATAACAAGTTGGGCTTGATTAACATCTATGCTCCAACTTGAGGGGAAGTGTTAGGAAATATATTAATTATGAGTAGTTAAGGGGTTATATTAATTATGAGTAGTTAGGGAGTCATTACTCATTTGTGTATAAATACCCCATTGTGTATATGAATAAATTACATTGATTTGAGAGTATATTTTCTCTACAATAATAAAATTGTTTTCCACTTGCATCACTTATTCATTATCTTCTTTAGCTGTTTGAGGTTTGTACCATTTATGTATTTCCCATAAGCAAGTACCTATTAGATCTCTTGAAGGTGGAAGACAAGCATAATCTCAACACATTTTCATGTGGAGAAAATTTAGGCATAAATTTGATGTCATTCTATTAAGGTAATAAGAACTTGACTATTTTCATCCCCAGCTCAGGACCACATGATTGAGTCTTTCAAAAAGATTTCTTTTGTTCTTTAATGCAGTAACAATATTAAAACAAATATAAGAGATACATAACTTACCTCAAACTTCACTGATCCAAGGTCAAGCTTCTGCTTCACTTCTCTAAGAATATCAGGCTCTGCAAAGGAAATTCATGAGATCTTACAACCAAACACCGCATGAACAACTCCCTCAGGATTGAAAGCAAGCAATTGCCTCCGAAAACCAAAAGCAAAGAGAACAATAAGAAAAGCACGTGGATGAAGGAACAACACTGCTCCATGAATAAATTTCAACTACAACAGGACAAGGATTGTCACACTAGAGATTTGCATTCACTTGATCACACATCATGAAGGTAGAGATCTTATCTTTCTTTCTGTGGAGGAGGGGACTAGGTATCTGGTACCACCATATAGATTGAAAAATTTGCAAATAACATTTAAAACAATCATATTGATTACATGTAGGAAAGAAATGTCTTATGATAATGTCACAAATATTAAACCGTCTGCAATCTAAAAAACATTTTCAACTTACCAACTGTAATTGACTCTGTTGATGCAGAAATTGGCTGCCCCTCTACTCCATCCTCTCTTACAGGAGTATAGATGGCCACCAACCTATAGCCAACATCATCAACATTTGCTTCATACATTCTTCCGGTTTCTTCTGGAATATAAAAATTTGGGAGAAAAAGTTGTTGGACTACAGGAGATACTGAACAAGAGGCACAAGCAAAGTCCAAGAAAAGGATTTACGTAGTAGCAGAAAAACAAAGAACAAGCTAAGCAACTAATGGGATTCATTCCTGTTGTAAAAGAGACCATTTCAATCAAGAATCTGAATTATAATACTTTTGAATAACTCAACAAGAATCAGCTTACCTGGTATAGAGATCAGGTCAGGACTTCCAACCATTGATCTAAGCCACTGGATCCTACTTTTGCCTTCCTTACCTCCACTGTAAATGCCACGAACAGCATATAAATTGGTATGAAATCCCCTACCTTCAATCTCCAGCTTGTCAATTCTAGGAATGCCTAAGAATAAAAAATAACATTGTCACGAACTATAAATTGGTATGAAATCCCCTACCTTCAATCTCCAGCTTGTCAATTATGGATTTCATATATAGGTAGATAATAAAACAGATAGAAAGACAAAAATAAATGAGGTACAACAAATATGAATAGCATTGCTTTGATACTTTTATGTTTTTCATTACAGAGCAAAAGAACTACTTAGGGCAGCCTAGAACAAAAGAACTACCAATAACTAAAAAGCAAATGACTGAGGTAGATGTTTAATAATGTAGAAGCCAGAGAGAGAAGGATAGAGAAAGAGTATATGCTCTCAAATCAATGTATATTTATGTACGTAATAGAGGTATTTATACACAGGAGAGGAGACAAGAGAGTTAATGACTCATTATGTAGATCGATTCCCTAATCTCTATAATCCTTGATTGTATGCTATGCTAATTATAATATATATTTCCTTCCCCCTCAAGTTGGAGCGTAGATGTTAATCAAACCCAACTTGTTACAAAGATAGTTAACCTGAGTCCCATTTAAGGCCTTAGTCAAAAGGTCACCCAATTGGTCACTAGACTAAACATGCCTCGTAGAAATAAAGTTCTCCTTGATCTTATCGTGTACAAAGTGACAGTCAATCTCAATGTGTTTCGTACGTTCATGAAACACAGAGTTGGAGGCTATGTGTAGAGCAGCTTTATTATCACACCACAACTTCGCAGGTAATGACGTGGCAAGACCAACCTCCTTCATTAATTGGTGAAGCCACACAATTTCCTATACTGACTGAGCCATGGCTCTATACTCAGCTTCTGCACTCAACTTAAAAACCACATCTTGCTTCTTACTCCTCCATGATACTAAATTTCCACCCACAAACACACAATATCCTGTGGTGGATCTTCTGGTAGCCTTTGACCCTGCATGATCTGCATCACAAAAACATTCAATCTTGTTGTGACCATGATTCGTATAGAGTACACCACGACCAGGTGAGCCCTTCACGTAATGTAATACATGCTCCAAAGCTTCCCACTGAGCAACGGTTGGTGCAGTCATGAATTGGCTAAGCACACTAACTGGAAAGGTCACATTGGGGCGAGTTACCGTGAGATAGTTCAATTTCCTAATTAATCTACGATATCTCTCAGGATAGGCAAACAGCTTGATCTTGTCCGAATCAACTTTCTTTCTTACATCCTCGGGTAGCTCATCAAACAGTATGCTGTCATTAATGTCTAAGAAGGGATTAGGAATCATGGGAAAGCTACTCGGTGCTACTCCGAGTTTCCTGGTTTTTTTTAACAGATCAAGAACATATTTCCTCTGTGTCAAAAGGATGCCTTTCTTACTTCTCATAACCTCTATCCCAAGAAAATACTTTAACAGACCCAAATCCTTTGTTTGAAAATGAGAATTAAGAAAGCCTTAAGTGATGAGATTCCCAAAGCATTGCTACCCGTAATAACAATATCATTCACATATACTACTAACAAAATCATCCCAACATCTGTCTGCTGATAAAACACAGAATGATCACACTTACTCTGACTCAGACCAAACTTATTAACCACAGAGCTAAACCTGTCAAACCAAGCATGAGGGCTTTGCTTCAAGCCATATAAAGACTTCTGAAGGTGGCATGCCTTCCCACACTCCCCCTGAGCAACAAAACCAGGTGGTTGCTCCATGTATACTTCCTTAAGGAGATCACCATTTAAGAACACATTCTTAACATCCAACTGATGAAGATCCCAACCATAATTGGCTGCCATAGAAGGTTTGAGCTATAGGTTTGAAATTAGGCAGAAAAGTACTCTTTAGCATTGTCACTCTGTAAGGTTTTGATTGATACAGCAAACTAAGTTTTGATTTCAGCACAGAAATTGCAAAAGTGGGAAAACAACTTAGAACGATTTTTCATTAAATAGAGCCAGGTAGTACGAGAGAAATCATCAACAAAAGTAACAAAATACCTAGAACCAGGCTTGGACTCGAAAGGACATGAGCCCCAAACATGGACTAAATCAAAGGGAGACGCAGCTCGTTTATTAACTCGAGGTGCCAAGTGAACATGATGATGTTTAGCAAACTGACATGACTCACATTCTAAGGACACAAATGATGGAATTGAGGATACATCCTCTTCAAAGAAGACAAGGACACATGACCTAAACGACAATGAACATCAAAAGGGGATGAACCACCAGAGCAAGCAATTGAACGCGGTACTTGATCCGCAAGGAAGTAATGGCCACCAGATTCATAGCCCCGACCAATAACTTGCTTCGTTGTGAGATCCTGAATCAAACAATGGTCAGGAAAGAGAGTGATGAAACAGTTTGATTGTCAAGTGAGCTTACTAGGAGACAAAAGATTAAATGCAAGGTTAGGGACATTAAGGACATGGGATAAGGAAACAGATGGGATAGGGTTAATAGTGCCAGTGCCAATAACACGAAAATAAGAACTGTTGGCAATGGTTATACTAGAGGGATTGGCATAAGGCGCATACGAGGCAAATGGTGGTTACCTGTCATATGATCAATAGCACCGGAATCGATAATCCACTTTGAGGAAGTAGCTAGACTAGAAGCAATATTACCTGTAGCAAGACCAACGGAAGAACTAAACTGAGATTCGGCCATCGAGCAAGAGCACTAGTCACTAAGAATATCCAATGAGCCGCCAAGTGACAGCAAAAGAACACGAGTCTCAACAGTGAGCAGAAAACCTCACCAAAGATGACAACACCCAAACAGAACCGAGAAACCAAGGAGAATGGCAACCAAACACCCAATATCTGGTATTGGACCAAACAACGCAGAAGGAGCCACACCAAAAAATACCAATATCGAGCACTCCCAGTGGCAAACAAGCAAATGCAACACACCAAAGACACCAAATGGCCACCAACGAGCTATCAATCCAACACCACCAAGCAACGAGAAAACCCAAAAAACACCTACGAGAGGCAAACCAGGTCTGAAGACCCAACCAGAACAGGAACCAAAGCTCAACAGCCACACCAAAAACCAAAAACAGCACTGCACACCCAAAATAGTACAAGGACCAACAAGAACGATCAGACCCAAAGAGGAAACCACGAGATGAGCACGAAACCAACGGGGGTCAGCCGGATTCAGTAAGTCAAGCCCGAAGAAGCAAACGGCAAAGAAAAACTCGTCGGAAAAGTGCGTCATGCGCCGGCGCGTGTATACGACGGCGGAGCTTTGGGAGGCGCGTGACGGTCCACGCGCTGTCGAAATGGCTATCAGCTGGTGGGGTTCCACCGATCGGGACCTCTTGAGCACGGTGGTGCGACGCATGGACGGTAAAACGGCTGACCACAGAACCTTAACTCTAACTCTCTCTCTCTCATTGTCGCCAGAAACAGACAGCAAACTGGTGCCAGAAATTTTTTTAGGAAATCGAACCTAATAGCTCTGATACCATGTAGAAGCCAGAGAGAGAAGGATAGAGAAAGAGCATATGCTCTCAAATCAATGTATATTCATGTACGTAATAGAGGTATTTATACACGAGAGGAGACAAGAGAGTTAATGACTCATTATGTAGATCGATTCCTTAATCTCTATAATCCCTGATTGTATGCTATACTAATTATAATATATATTTCCTAACAAATAACAATACATTAATTTCAAAATACAACATAGGTGGCTAGCATGTTGTAATCTTCCTCATCTATAAACCCATTGACTGATCAAAATCAAGTTCTTTGGGTGTGTGTTGTATTCCAAATATTGCATAATAACGTGCAATGTGACTAGGGAATACCTTCAGTACATAACTCCTCCAATAGAAGTAATTCCTTTGACTAAATACAAATAATTTGGCAGTGTTGGTAATAATGAGAGGATTCAAGATAGGTAGAGAGAAAGGAGGAAGAAAAGTCTTCATTTGAAAATGAAATCAGAATTTAACTTCATCAATTAATAAACATGAAGGAAAATCTCTATTTGAATATGAGCAAGTCTTAAACTCATACAACTAACAAGCCTAAGGAATTCCAAAATTAAAATGAATCTCAAATTCTACTATGCTTATCCTACAAGCTACTACCTTATTTATAGTACAAAAATAGACATTATATAATAATATAATAAAAAAATAACCAACCAGATCCTTACCAACATTGACTCAATAATAAACAAATTTTAATTGAGATGTTCATAAATAATGTCTTTAGTATTTGTAAAAGAAAATAAATTGACAACTCCTTAAAATATGCTAACAAACTATTCTACTCACTTCACCCACTATCCCATGATGTACGATAATCCATCATAATGTGACTAAGTAACTTCTTTGACTAACGAGGCAATTTTTTTTTTTTTTTGTGGCAGGCTATATAAGCTGCGATTTGATGTCTTTGTCTTGGATCATTCAAGAGATTCATGGCATTTTTGTTCTGCGAACTTTTATCAGCCCTCTGGTCCATGGTTTGTTTGAGAAATTCTTCGTAGACCCATCCTTTACTCTGTATTGTATTTTCCCTTCTAATCAATTTTTTTCATTAATCAAAACAGAGAAGAGAGTTTTTTATGAACTGTCTATTGTATGAAAAACAAATAATGTCTCGTTAGCAATGTCTATTAATTGGACAAAATTCAATCTGATTTTTGACTATGAAGCATCTCAAAGCAAAAGTCATTGTACAAGTCAACGCTCAGGCTTTACCAGTCTTGTACTTATGTAACATCTCAGGCGCTCGCTTGTGGATATTGTCCGTTTTGGCACACAAGGCCTCACGATTTTGTTTTTGACTGGGCCTAGCCCATCAAAACGCGTCCACAAGGGAAAGGTCTCCACACCCTTAGAAGGCATGCTTCGTTCGCCTTCCCAGTAGATGTGCGACTTCACATTGTAACATCCCAAGCGCTCGCTTGTGGATATTGTCCGCTTTGGCACACAAGGCCTCACGGTTTTGCAACCAGTTCTTTCTCATTGCAGCCATCTCATGCTGAAGCAAGAAGACCTAACCTGACCAACTTAAACATTTTTGCTAGCGAACTCAAAATTGGGTACAATATCAATGGGAGTGATAGTGAATAATCTAAATGTCTTAATCTATTCATGTACAGAAGTTACATATATATACAAGAGATGAGAGCCTCAATCATAATGGCTCCCTTTGAAATAGAGCCAAGAGATATGAGAGAAATCATCAACAAAAGTAACAAAGTACCTAAAACCAGGTTTGGACTCGACATGACATGGACCCCAAACATCATAATGGACTAAATCAAAGGGAGACGCAGCTCGTTTATTAACTCGAGGTGCCAGGTGAACATGATGATGTTTAGCAAATTGACATGACTCACACTTTAAAAACGACAAATGAAGGAATTGAGGATACATCCTCTTCAAAGAAGATAAAGACACATGACCTAAACGACAATGAACGTCAAAAGGGGACGAACCACTAGAGCAAACAACTGAACATGGTACTTGATCCTCAAGGAAGTAATGACCATCAGATTCATAGCCTCGACCAATAACCTGCTTTGTTGTGAGATCCTGAATCAAACAATGGTCAGTCAACAAAGTGATGAAACAATTTGAATTTCGAGTGAGCTTGCTAGGAGGAAAAAGATTAAATGTAAGGTCAAGGACATTGGATAAGGAACAGACGAAGTAGGTTCAACAGTGTCAGAGCCAATAACACGAGAATAAAAACTATTGGGAATGGTTATACTAGAGGGATTGACATAAGGCGCATACAAGGAAAACAAATGGTGGTTACTTGTCATATGATCAATAGCACCGGAATCGATGATCCACTTCAAGGAAGAAGTAGCAATACTAGAAGCAATATTACCTATAGCAAGAGCAACGGAAGAGCGAGACTTAGATTCTGTCATCGATCCTCACCCAAAAAAACAAGTCGAGTTCCACAACAAACTCTCCGAGCAAGATCACCAGCCACTAAACAGACCAAGTTGCCTCCAAAGGATAGTGAAGAACACTATTCCCAATAGTGAGCCGAAAAACTCACCCAAGATGACAACAACCAAACAACACCGTGAAACCGAGGAAAACCGCAACCAAAAACACAATATCCAAATTGCCACCAACGAAACGTCAACCAACCAGCAACAAGAGAACCCAAGAAACACCTACTACAGGCAAACCAGTTTTGAAGAACCACCAAAAAAGAACCAAGGCCAGCAGCCACACCAAAAAACAACACTGCAAGCACGAAACCAAGGACTAAAATGCCATTGCAACACTGCAAATGCCACAAACAACCTGCAACTAGGCAGAACAAGGACAAAAAAAAAAAACACTGCACAAGGACCACAGCAGCACAGCAACCACGAATTGAAGGACCCAAAAGCAACAAACTACAACAACACAAAGAACAGAGCACGTAGGCGAGCAAACGATCAAGGCCGAAGATAAAATCACAAGATATGAGCATGAAACCACCTGGGACCAGCCAGATTCAGCGATTCGATTCCACAGAAGCAAACGGCGACGAAAAACTTACCAGAAAACTGATCCACGTGCCAGCGCGTGTAAAACACGTCGACCTCCGGGAGGCACGTGAGACACCACGCGCCTTCGAAACGATGATCTGTTAGTGGGGTTCTTCCGATCGGGACCTTCTGAACACGATGGGGCGGCACGTGTATCACGATATGGCCACGCTCAGAAGCCTAACGCATTCACTCACTCTCTCTCTCTCTCTCACTGTGTCGCCAAACAGAAACAACAATAGAATGGGAAAAAAAAAATAGAACCTAGAGCTCTAGTACCATGATAGTGAATAATCTAAATGTCTTAATCTATTCATGTACAGAAGTAACATATATATACAAGAGATGAGAGCCTCAATCACGATGGCTCTTAATAGCTAATAATGACGATTATTCCCTAATCCTTGATTTATAGGGATTCTAATGTATTTCCTGATTTCCTAAGAAGGGAGAATACTTATGAAATCAAAAGAATTACCTGGCAATACAGGTGCTGTCTCTACAAATACTGCCTCAGCTGATCTTTCAAACACATCAGTCACAATGCATTCACATTTCAATTGACAACCAATGTCCTCTAAGCGCACCTTGTAGGAGCAAGAACATTGAGCGGGTAATGGGTCATATGAAAATCTGTCTTCCATTCCTGATGAACGAAACCTGCAGAAATATTCATTTGCACATGAAACTTTTTCAAGCAATGATCAAGATAATTTTTCAATATTCAAGCCACTAAACTATTCAAATTAAAGTAAATTTCCAGCTGTCATCTTGTCACTCTTAAGAGAATTGCTGAACATCCACAAGGAAATTGGGGTTTTTACTAAGATTAGTAGCATGCAGAATCAATGCAATACATAACACTATACCATTGATATTTTATGTCTTTTATGTACTTGCTCCAAACTTGTTGCTGAGTTTCACTTTTTGGAATCACTTCAACAGCTGTTAGCATATCACCTTCAACTACTTTTCCGGTAAGAGCAAGAACCTCTACAACTGGAAGCTCTATAGGACAATGCAGAATCCACATTTTAAATTCATTTGCAAGGTTCAGCTTCCAGGAAAAAAAAATCTTCAAAATATAAACGCAACTCAAAGAAGTACAGGCACCCACAAACATGGTTACCTGGGAGAATAATATCAGTTGGATCAGACAACCTGAGTTCACCCACAACTGAATCTGACCGAATTGGCATGTATCTGGGAGGGAAAAGACCTCTTAATCAGACAGGGTTTGAAAGATAAAATACTTCCTCTGTTGGTTACTGAGGTTTGACCCCAATATTTATTTATTTTTATTCATTGTATTTTCTCTTATTTTTATTAGTTTATAGCCAATATGCAGTCAACAGTATATTTTATTACAAGTATTTTGTCATTTATTGTAGAATATCTTTGTTTTTGGTCCTCTATTATGGACAAGGATCTGGCTCCCTCCCATATGAGATCCCATTTGCTGGATACATGTCCTCTGCCCTGTACAGTTCAAATTAAAGAAACATGAAATTACTGGTTGCTCACACAGATTTGCTGTGTTTTTAGCTGCCTCCTATATTCTATTAGGTAAGTTAGCTATATTTTTAAGGGAACTTTGGGCTGATGTGTGATAACATAGGGTTCCTCTTCTGAACAGAGCTACGTGACTAAGCTCTGCTAGTTCCAGCACCCTCCAAGTCTCCTTCATCCTCTCCATCTTCTCTTATTGCTTCATCATCACAACTCACATCATATATGTAGGGCACATAAAATAAATCATTTGATAACATTATTGGCAAACGTATAAAAAAACTAAGCTCTAATACCAGGCCAAAATCTAAAATTTGTCAATTAGGGTGCAACTCTTTCTACTTAACTGCAACCAGTCCGAGAGAGACATATTGACTATGACTTGGCCTCACACCTGGGCCTCTACCCATGGGACAATCACTATCATATCTAAGACGACTATAGTTTGATCTGTTTAAGAAATGCAAAAGTTTCAAGCCTTTGAGACATGCCTTAAAATGTTTCCAGTGAACCAAATGTGACCTAACTTCCAATCATGGTATATTATGAAAATCAAGCTACCATTAGCATATCTCAATATTCTACAACATAGCAAAACCAAGCATGTTGAAATAGATGGAAACTTTATCAAAGAGAAAGATGAAGGGGTCATCTGTATGACATCCTACAAAGGAACAAATTGCAATTGCTCTCATCAAGGGACGGCTACATCATACATTGGAAGGACTGGTTCGTTAGTCATATATGATCAACATCTATAATTTGACGAGGGGAGTGTAGCAAGTTTTAGCATGTGATGCAAATATTCTTTGTACTGTTAAAGAGATTAGGGAGATTAGTCATTATTGTAGATAATATTGTTGCTGATTTCTTGGTCAGATCTCAGTATATTATTGATCCTTTCTATCAGCTTTGGATAATAAAAATAAAGAAAGAAATCCTCACAAATATATTATAAACTTTATATTGCACAAAACACGAGTAAGAGAGTAAGTTGAAATAATTACCCAAATAACAAACGGCAATTGTAATCAGAATCAGAAACTTTGTAATTTTTAGAATCTGCTGTATCAATCAGTTCAACGGTTCCCTCCTTATTTTCTCTGTACCAGCTAAAGAGGCTTTCTCCTTCATGTCCCCCAAAATATTCACCTTCTCCAGAATAAATTCCAGTCGACAACTTCTTCACACGGACATTTGAAACTATTGGAGGAGCTGAAAGTTTCACCTCAGAGTAAGATAACAATACATATACTTATTACATACACATGCTCAGACATCGAATGTCAAGAACGAAATTGAAGGTGGGAGACATGATTTGAAAATTTAAAAACAGTCAAGCTTATCAACCACTAAACATAAGAATTATCAGAAAGCGCTAAACTCATGTTGTTGATTATATCCCTAATATTAAGTTACTCAATCAAAACATAATGTGGAGTTTCACGGGTTCATTTCTGGCCAAAGGAGTAGGATTTTTTTGGTGACAAAAAGGTGTAGGATTTAATTGAGGGATACAATTGTCTACAAAAAATGGTACACGTGTAATAATATTTTCAAAGAACCATTCACTTGTAGTGTTTTGATTGGAGAACCTAATAACAAGGATACAAGTAACTACTTAAATTTATCCCCTATAAAAAAAACAAGGATCTACACAATAAACATAGCATAAATAAACTTCAAGAAAGAGCGGCAGAGATTTATACCAGGAGAAACTGGGGAACTGGAAATTGAAGTCAATGGCTCCCCTCGTTTTCCATCAGCACGAATAGGTACCCAACACAATGCTAAATAAGCTCCAACATCTTGAAGTGATGGTTTATATGTTCTGACACAAAAAATAAAATAATCACAAAAAGCTTAAACTTTCAGAAGTTATCAATCTCAAAATCAGAGCATAAGGTTTTAACTCACGGTTCTGTCCCACATATGACTATATCTTCACAAGAATTAGGTATATTTAGCAGTGCAGAACCTTCAAACGTATTCTTTGTCCGATACCAAATATATTCTCCAATTCCCTCCTGTCCACCAAAATACGTTTTTTTTGGAGCAACCTCTCTGTCCTCACAGCAATCAGGAATCCAAAGGTCCATTCCCTTGGGATCCGCTGTGCATAAAACACAAACAAACAAAAAATACATTGGGGACATGTATATTTGTATCAACTTTAAAATTTAAATTATATCTCACAATTTAACCATGACAAAAAGAAAAAGTACAGTAACCCCAAAATAGGCAGAACACATGTCTGTCAAGAAAATTATTATTTGATTAGAATATATCTTTAAAATGTTATTATTTGATTTGATTAGATTACAATAGATTTTAGAGTTAGGGTTAGCCTATTAGTTTGTCTATATAAAGGCCTCCTTGTACTCTCTTTTATTCCTAAGGATAAAAAATATTGAGTATTTCTCATGTGATTCAACATGATCTTTCAATCTTAACATGGTATCAGAGCCTTAAGCTTATTTCTTTTACCCCTGGTCGTTTCATTCTCGCGCGTATCTCATGGTTTCAAATTTGGATATATGGTTTTCGTCTTCTTTTAGCTGCATTATTTTGATTTTGGTCCTTGATGATACCATTTGGTGTTCGTCTCTAATAAGATGTTTGGAGTATTGTTTGATCCTGGTGAGACTGTTGGTGGTTGTTTTGGTCCCTTGTGGTACTGTTGTTCAACTCCTGGTGAAGCTGTTGGATTGTTAATTCAAGATTTCATGAAGAAGCAAATTATTGGTGATTAATTGTTGCTTACATTTAAGCTTCTTTCAGCTTGAGGGGAGTGTTGAAGAATAGAATGTATATTATTAAATTAAATATTGTTTATTATTAAATTAAGTATTTATTCTTATTATTATTAGGGATATTGTTTTGTATTTATTAGGAATAGATACGGATATTATATTTTAGAAATATATCTTTAAAATATTATTATTTGAATAAATTATATTAGATTATGATATATTTTAGGGTTAGGGTTAGCCTATTAATTTGCCTATATAAGGGCCTCCTTGTACTCTCTTTGACCACTAAGGATCAATAATATTCAGAGTATTTTTCATGTGCTTCAATGTTATGGCATTCATCCTAACTTTTATTGCTCAATTAACAGTTCTAATAAGAGACTGACGTTATGGCATTTTGGTATGGGTCATCCTAACTTTAAGCAATTGAAATTGTCATATCCCTATACACTTACATGTAGCATTGGTAGAGGTGGTTACGGGGGTGGAGGTGACAACCATAGTAGTAGTAATGGTAAATAATGCATCACATTTATAGGACTCTGTACAAGGGAGGAACCCATGCAACTTATAAAACATAAAATGTTGATTATTTTATTGAATTTAGAAGGATAAAACAAACTCTATTAATCTCCGAATAAAAAGAGAGTACATATGGGCCTTTATATAGGAAAATCTAGAGCTAACCCTAGAATCTAATCTAATCTATTTAATCAAAACAAATCAAAATAATTAAGATATAATATATCCACATCTAATTCTAAGATATAATAAATATCAAACTTAATAATAAAATGATGATTAATCCATAATATTCTAACACTCCCCTCAAGCTGGAAAGTATATGTCGATCATTCCAAGCTTGCCTCGAAATCCTTCAAACTTCGTTCTGCCTAGTGGTTTAGTCAAGATATCTGCAATCTAGTCTGCAGATTTTATGTCTATATGTTGATCATTCCAAGCTTGCCTCGAAATCTTTCAAACTTCGTTCTGCCTAGTGGTTTAGTCAAGATATGCAGATTTTATGTGAGACAGAGTCATAATGCCTGCTTCAATCTTCAAAATCCTTAGGCTTGTACTTCTTGAGCCTCAAAGGCCCTATATTTTTGCGTGGGCTTGTACTCCTCTGAGTCTTAGAGGCTCCATATTTTTGCCTGGGCTTGTACTCATTTGAGTCTTAAAGGCCCCATATTTTTTTTCTGGGCTTGTACTCCTTTTTGAGTCTCAGAGGCCCCATATTTTTGTCTGGGCTTGCACTTCTTTTTGAGTCAGGCCCCATATTTTTGTCTAGGCTTGTGCTCTTTTTTGAGTCTAAGAGGCCCCTTCTTACGTAGCATAACACACACAAAAAGAATCTCACATCCCATTCTCTAGAAGTCCCAATCATCATCCTCGTTCTTAAATCCTTATTGTACTCAATTCACACTAGGAATAGAGTTTGACTTATTCTGCTTCTCAAGTATCCTGTGAAGCATCTGTAATTCTTCCTTGCTCAGGCGATCATCATTCTCAACCGTTGGTTCAGCTGCGGCAATGTGACTTTGGAAGTTCGATTTTCCACTAGAGGGCTTTACATGGAGTGTAATACCCCAGATTAATAATAATAATAATGATAATAATAATAATATAGTAATAATAAAAAAATTAGAATATAATAATGTTGGTATTATTTTATAATTTATTAATTAGGAATAATTAAAGAGCCCAGCCCATAGCTAAAACCTTAGATTTTAATTATAAACTTAGGTCTAACCGCCTAAACCCTAAAAAACGCTCGACACTTTTCTTCTTCGCTCATCGCATCCTCCCGTACTCTCATCAAATCATTTTTCTAGGAGGCTAGCAAAAACGGAGATCAGGTAATCCTAATCCCATGAGTCTTAGGTTAATTTTATATGAATCTTGATAGGTAATCCTAATCCCTAGAACGTTAAGAAAACAAAACGTTGCACCCTCTTGAGTACATATATATAATTCTTCTTCTTGATTTGCGTGGCTATTCCCTTTACTGTATCAACAGTGTTACGATCTTGAACTTTCTTTCATCAGATTCTTTTGTCATGCACATGGGTTGTAGTTTGTTTTGTAGTTCTCTGCTTTGTCTTTGTAACATATTGGAATAGTCTCTACCTTTGATTTTTTGTCCTTTCTTTTAAGGGTTCATGGGTTTACAACTAAAAAAGAAAGTGGGAGATGAGATCACTTTGTATGATTGGTCTGATTAATTACATATTTGAAGTCACTTTGAATAAAAGATGATGGTCATGAGAATTTCTCATGACAACCTTATAGGAACCCATGAGTAAAATGGATAATGAGTAAAGAGGATTTAAATGATGGTCATGAGAATTTCTCATGACAACCTTATAAGAACCATGAGTAAAATGGATAATGAGTAGTCATGAGAGCTTCTCATGACAACCTCATAGGAACCCATAAGTAAAATGGATAATGAGTAGAGCCAGGGATTTAAATGATGGTCATAAGAATTTCTTATGACAACCTTATAGGAACTTATGAGAATTTATTATATGTGTATTAAATAAAATAATTTAATCGTGGGAGGATAGCTTTGGGATGGTACCTCTCAAATTGATGAACACAATTAAGCTTTATGCCTCCGATATATATTTTTGATGTGAACCGATAGTATCTGTTCTTCCCAAAGTGGTGTCTGGCAGGTTTCCAGGACACTAGTAGCAACTTTGGGAAGAGATGTGCATACTAGGAAGAAAATGTTTTATGGCCAAAATTTGATGATTTGTGGTAGCGGGTTTCGGGTCACGGGGTAGGTAGCTACAGAATATCCGGGTCTACCATGGTTCTCTTCCCACTAATTAAATTGAATAAAGAATAATAAAAATTAACATTTTTATTTTTATATATAGATATTTTATTATGTAAATATTGTATTTTCTCTTCATTATCTTTGTTTTATAAGGATTACCGGCAATTGCTGATGTTTGTGTTCATGGGCTGCGACGATCCTTCAGGGAAGCAGAATTTCAGTGAAACAGGTGCCAAGAGTTGGGGCTAGCAGTGAGAAGTGAGTAAAAACATTCAAGGCCTCTAGCTAGTTTTATATTTTTTTTAATAAATCACATTTATTTGAATTGGATTTACATTATTGTAATAAGTAGCCTTGCACTTGTCCCAGTACAAGTGCGACGGTAACACTCCCCAAGGTTGTTTATTTCGAATTTCAGTATTCATTTATAAAAATCATTTAAATTTTATACTATGATAATTGTTAGAAATTGGGGGTGTTTGGAGCATTCTTCTCTACTATGGTCCTTGTTCTTGCAATAGTTGCACCATTTGGTAGTCTTTCATTCCCTGTGTGGTCCCTTAACTGCAAGATCTAAGCTTTCAATTTGGCTTAGGCCACTTTGGTTCAGGACTTCTCTACTTTCCTCGAATTGGACAAAGTAAACAACACCAAAGTTGTGGTAGTGGCTTTAACCCCAAGATTCTGCCCCTTATCTCTTTGAAAGAGTCATTCAGGCCTAAGAGGAAATCATGTATCCTTCCATCTTCCATCATCCTCTTGTACAATTGAGCATCATCGATGATTTTCCAGGGATGAACCTCAAACAAATCCCATTGCTGCCACAATTTTAGCAAAGAATTATAATATTCAGTCACCAACATATTACCTTGTCTTAGATCACGGAGTTGTCACTTAAGATAAATCAAGGCCGCGGTGTTATCAAGTGAGGAATAGGTTCTTCGAGCTGCATCCCAGATTTCCTTTGATGTGTGAGAAAGCAAATAGCCCTCACTGATCTCCATGGTCATCAAGTTACACAACCAAGTTATAACTTGCTTGTTTTCAGCAAACCATGTGTCAAAATTTGGGTCATTAAGGGCTCGTTGAGGGGCTGACCCATTAATATATTTCTCCTTTCTCTTGCCACGAATATACCTTAGCACACTTTGTGACCACTAGAGATAGTTTCTACCATTAAACCTATGGTTAATAACCATACTGTGATATTCTGAGAAATCTGGTGCCATCTCTGTGGTTCTAGGTGATACTGTTTGGTTCGGTGGTATTGAAGATGAAGAGTCATGAGTTTAAGAATTTGTACCGGACATAAAAGCCATAGGGTAGACTCCAATTGAATTGGAATTTTGAGGTACTGAACCGAATAAAGGTGGAAAAACATAAGAGTCCATAGTTCTGGACAGGTCGCCGTCGGAAACTTCAAAATCTCGCCGGAGATACTGGAGGTCAGCGTCAAAAAACTGCAAAACGAATAAGGAAATCACAGAGAAGGCCAAAGAAGGAGACTCTGCTTCTCTGGATCGATTCTGAGCTCTTTAAGGTCAAATCTATGAAGATCCAATCCGATCTTGTTGCACCTGTGTTTCTGGGTTCAATGCTTTTGTTCGTGGTCTCGTCTCGCACCTCTGGTGGTGTTCCTCACCGCAGGCTGACCGGTCACACCCACTTCGTTGAGGATGTCGTTCTCTCTTTTGAGCCCAATTCGTTCTCTCTAGTTCCTGGAACAACGAGCTCAGCCTCTAGGACTTCCTCTCTCCTTTTTTTCTGGAAGCAGACCTTATGCTCTGATACCGTATTGAATTTAGAAGGATAAAACACACTCTATTAATCTCTGAATAAAAAGAGAGTACATATGGGCCTTTATATAGGTAGACCTAGAGCTAAACCTAGAATCTAATCTAATCTATTTAATCAAAATAATTAAGATATAATATATCCATATCTAATCCTTAGATATAATAAATATCAAACTTAATAATAAGATAATGATTAATCCATAATATTCTAACAATTTTGATTGTTAAGAATGTCAAAATTCAAGCAAAAAAAAAAAACCGTCATGGAAATATCAACCTTCTGGACCCTTCTGCATTTGTTCAAGCCTCAAACAAAGTTCTAAGATCAGAAAATGGTAGGATACATTAGTTATGACCTTAGAACCTCTCTTGGTGACCATTGAATACTTAATCACACCACTTGTGCGGATACTACCACCCAACAAGTCTGATGAATGAAATGAGGATATCCTTCACTAGTCAAGATTTTTGTCACGCACCACTAGGAAGGGGGGGAGCCAATCCACCACACCAAAATAAAAAATTTGGAGATAGATAGACACTTCATTAAGGAGAAACTTGATAGTAGAATCCTTGATTTGTTTTATACCTCTTCCTAGGAGCAGACAGCTTAACTCCTAATAAAGGCTCTACCTAGAACGAGGTTTGAACACCTTAATGGCAAGTTGTGTATGTTAGATATTTACTCCCTAGCTTGTGTAGATGCCTAGATGGAAGATATATTAATGTAGTATCTTTGTGGGTGGAATAGATCTTCTCCAGTAATAATGATTAGAGGACAGCAGTTGGCATTAGTGATTAAAATACCCAAATAGGCATGCATGTTTACTTTGTAATTTAGATCAACGCATTCTCAATCTAAAATATCGAAATTTCTCGAAAAGAGAAGCTTGTAATAAGCATGTGGGATGTATTAATAATATAACGGACCACAAGGCCCTGGCATAGCTAGGATATTTTAACTGTCTTACTAAGATATATTGGCCTTTTGCATTGCATTAGATATAGAAAACAGAATCATACACCAGAATTTCTTTGGGCACATTGACATCTGCTTCTCCAAGAAACACTTCGAGATCCATTAAAGTTCTCCAAATATTTAACTTAATCTTACCAGGAGATATCACATCAGATACAATGCTCTTTAAATTCCCTTTGTTTCCACCTTTGCCTATAGGAGTATAGACTAGTTCAATGCAAGCACTGACATCAGCAAGAGTCAAATCCAGAAATTCTGCAAATTACAAAAATTCAAATATTTAAATTTACAATATTGAATAAATAAGCAAACCAATATCTAGTAAATATACAAAACTCACCAAGATTGCTGATCTTCTCTTTCACACCACAGTTTGTTACTCGGAACCACCCGTATATGCAATCTCCTTGCTCACTAAAAAACATTCCAAATCACGGTGAACAACAAAAGGGATAAAAATGAGTCGTGATATTTTACTTATTTAACATATAGAGATGAATGGCATAAGTCTGACCCCCCACTATAAACAGCATTAAAGCTCAAGCGTTGCCCTTCTATCATCAATCCAATAAATTCCAGAGAACAACACATCGGGGGACCTAAATTGCATAGTCATTCAATAAATAAGTGTTGTATAACAAGAAAATATTGCACAGGTTAAAATCGATGATGAAAAAAACGTGTAAACCAAATAAATACTAGCCTGACTTATTACCAGGTGATATTGGTCCTACTTGTTCAGACAGGACTATAGGACCACGAGCCCAATCACTACGGATAGGTTCACATGAAACAGAAATGACGAAGCCAATGTCATCAAATGAGAGCATATATGATGCAGTAGTGGCATCCCTAATTTCACTTTGTACGCCATCTGAGCTGGTCTGCACAATAATGTCAGCCAATTAAATCTTTCACTTCCTAGTAGTATTGTATAACAAGAAAGTAAACAATGCCAATTTTCCAGCCAATTCATAAGCGTTCTAAATAAGGAGCATGTCGATTATTAGAATTCTGCACTATCCAAAGATGACTCCTGGTAAGGGCTTGTTTTTCATGAAAGGGAGCAGTAGAAGCATGGAGATTTTCACTAATGCTGATTATGGAGGTTCAGTGCCAGACAGTAGATCTACTACAGAGTATGCTACCTATGTGGGGGGTAATCTTATTATGGAGGTTCAAGTATTTGGTTAATCTCAAACCATTATTCTGTCATGTACCCAAGACAAAAAAAAAAGAACAAATCAAAACAATTACACAACACTATTTAAATATACTGAGATTAATCAACTATAATCAATCAAGATTCCAAATAAAAGCTTTAATTGAAACTAGAGAAATTCATAACACATGTTGAAGAAAAGTACCCTAAACCAGCGATAAACTGAATCTCCTTCTTCACCACCCCAATAATTCTTTTCAACACTGAGGCTTGTTCCTTCAACAGCATCTCCAACTATCTGTAAGGAAAGCAATCTGGGACTTCCTGATCGCAATGAAGCAACTCCAGCAAGAGAATTAATCCGAATGAGAAACAAAAGAATCTCAAGCACACCAATAATTCAAGAATATAATATTACTACCCCAGCCTTAAATATAAGTCAATTTTTTACAAGTCCAAGGGTCTAAAATATAAGTCACCTCTGAATCACTAAACGTTCATTTTCGACAAAACCCCCTATTTAATGTTTGAGAGTCAACAAAGATAGAGAAATGGCAAACAATTAAAACTTGATTCATAAAATATCAAGGAAATTTTTTTATTTTTTATTTTTATTTTTTTTTTGGGGGAGGGGGAGTTCAATTTGAAACATTTGATGAGAAAAAATAACTTTAACCACTTTTCTTAATATGTGGGAGGTAGGAAATTGTGATTTATTCCCAACACTCATTAAGAATGAATGCAAGCATTCATTTCAAAAACTCCACAAAACAAGCAATTGAAAATATGACCTGAAAGATCAGCGTTATTAACAAACTTGTAGACCTCCACATAATTGTCTAAAATTTAATTTTTATTGTAAAACATCACAACTAAAAAAGATGTTATCTCAACTTCTAAATATAACAAGAAATTTTTTTTTAACATGTAGTCAAAGTCCCATTTTTTATATATATTGAGAAGATATAATTAGAAAATTCTCTCATTAATGTAGGTAATTGAATATGTCATTATGAGCTGTTAATACCAGGGTCATTAAACCCGGATTGGACCGGCCGATTCAAGCCGGAAACCAGCGAACCGGACCAGTTCGGGTGACCATCAACCCAGGTCACTATTTTTTATATTTTTAAAATAATTTAATTCGATTTTAAAAAAAAAAAATCAGAATTTCACATTAAAAAATGAAAAACATCACTTCCTCACCACTTTGGCCCAGAGATAACTCTGGTTTGACTCCGATCTAATCCACTACCTCGATAGGTTTCAGTGGTAAGTCCGGATTTAATAACCTTGGTTCATACTAAGGCTCATCTCTCCTATATATATACCCCTTTTGATATCATGAATACAACGAATCCATATCATATTTCTCAAAATCCCCCCTAAAGAGGGAGAAAAAGAAAATTCAAATAGATTTACTAAAATTTGCCATCATGGATCCCATAATTATATGAGAATTCCTTACCTGGGCGAACACGCTCCTTTCCTGTGCAAGTTCTATGAACACCTACAATACCATCATCACGTACTGGTGTGCATTGGAATGAAATGAATTTACCAATGGCATCTTTGGAAGCTCGATATTGAAGAAGTCCTGAAACCTCTGGTATCAAAGAACCAAAATCTGTTTCAACCTGTAGAATTCAAAAAGATATTTTACAACAAAACAAAATATTACCTTTACAAGGTGTTATAGAATATTGCTGTTTTTCTTCTAGACTAGGGGCGGACCTAAGTTTATAATTTCCCCCACTATAAAAGGTGAAAATTGCAAGTAATGTTCCCAAGAATTCAATTAATCAATAAACTTCCATATTCACCGCCATAAAAAATTATATTTGCCCCTCTCAAGAATTTCACTATACAAGTTAATATGACTTTTACTATAAATATTATTTATGTTAGAGATAATTTTATTTTTTATGCAATTATAATTTGACACTTTGGTATTTTCTCTTTAGTATTTAATTTTAATAAATTTTACAGTCATAATAATTTGATAGATATTTAAAATTACATTTTTTACATATTTATATGGTGTAACAAAATTAGCCCCCACAAACTAATTTTTCCAGGTCTACCATTGTTCTAGATGGATAAGGATCATTGCTCAACACCTCAAATGGCTATCTATTCATGAATCCCTTCCGTTAAAATTAATTTATCAAAATTAATTCCATTTGGAAAAGCTAGTAATGGTGTCGTTGACGGGGGAAACCTAACCCAAATGTGGTCAATTTTTGGGTAAAACATTCTTCATTTTTCATCTTTAATAGCTCTAGGAAAACATAAGCTTTTGGCTAGAAGTACCTATGTTGACCTTCCTTGGTTCACTTTAATGGCTTCTAGGAAAGAATGTGTTTTTGGAAAAGGATGCCGGCTGCTATGGCATAAGGTGAAAGTATCTGCTAAAGCGCACACGAGAATTCAAATTCAAGTGGTTATACTTCATTGTGGTAGCTTTTTTTGTTTGTTTTCCTTGGATAAGGTCATTGGGATCAACATGTGCTGGACGTTTTCATCAACTCTTTTGGACCATGACGAGGAACCTTTATTGAATATTGTGTCATCATAAGCCCAATTTCATACTTTTCTGCATATGATAAATTGCTGCAACTCACTTGTCTATGACATTAGATGCTTAACCTCTTATTTTTGGCCTTTCAAGGTATGATTTATTTGCTTCTTCTCAATAGGCTTTTGAGGCCTTAGGTCCAAGTCTATCCTTTAGACTCTAATTTGTGCTCTCCTTGTTTGGTGCATTTTGTTTCATTATATTGGGTTTTCTTTCTTCTTTTTTTTTTTTGTGGGGGGGGGGGGGGGGGGGGGCATGCATTTAAACAAAGAATACCTTATTTTTAAATTGAATAACTCAACAGGCATCAATATTACAAATTATTCACAAGAGTCGCCAATGAAACAGCTAGTGATTAGTGGTGACTAAAACTGTTCAATATAAAAGGCCATTGAATATATAATTAAACATCACTCCTTAATGAGGAGCATAGATTGAAAGAAGTTGCAGCAAAAATTAGGTAAATCTTGCAGAGTAGCTCCCATAAAATTTGCTGAACTTCAACATATACAGAAATGCAAACACATGCAAATGCATACCTCATGAAGATACCAATTGTATATGCTTTTCCCTTCATGACCTCCAACATATCCATAAGAAGCTGTCAACATTCCACCTTCAATATAATCTCCAGTGATGGATAAGAAATTCAAGCTTGGTGGAAGAGCTACCAAAAAAACAGCAGAAAGTTATAATGTCAGACGTCAACCTTCATTATTTTTCAAGAAAAAAATGTTATTCAAGCCAATCTTGTTAGTGAATATGCCATCTTTTCTTCTATGTTTTTTGTGAAGAATATCATGTTTGTTTGTATCACATAGCATACTAGAAATGCTAAAGAAAACGAGAGTGAGTACGGATAAATAAACCTACTCTCAACAGCTCTATCAGATATTACATAAGCAGGTTCACCAAATACACCTTCAGGCGTCATTGGAGTAAATTTAGCTACAATATGACAGCCAACAGCCCCAAGAGGTATGCGAAATACCTGATCAAGCCAGAACCCAACAAGAACCAGTTCAATGAGGGAAAACATTACAGTTTAAGAATCATAGTAGCTCAGGATGAGACCCCAACAAAACCTACTTTGGCAATTTTGGAAGTGCTTAATGCTTCAAGACTGCTTTCACCATCAAAAGCTGATGAACAAGATTTAAACCACTGAACTCTGCTAGATCCTTCATTTCCTCCAGTAACAATACCTGTCACAGTGACTTTGCTATTCTCTCTCAGATCACCAACTATTTTGACATTTGTTACCTTGGGGGGAGCTGGAAATTGGCAAAGACAAATAAGCATCATAAGATAAATCTATAATGACATGCAAACTCTCAAGTTCAAAATTAACAATAATTTTAATATTTAAAATGATATTTATCACCAATTCCTACATGTTAGAACAAGAATTGAAAATAAGAGAACATATAGATGCATAGTCATTCATGTATAGCTTGAAAATGTAAGTGCGGGAATCGATATTGTTTGATCAAAAGAAGGGAAAATTGGGCAGAAGTCCTTGAAAGTTTTATTGGTGAGAATGACTTAAATCAGAGTACTAGTACTTTATGTACAAAATTTGCAAAATACTGGTATTATTTGTGTATAAGAATTTATCATGACTTAAATCAGAGTACTAGTACTTTATATACAAAATTTGCAAAATAATGGTATTTTTTGTGTATAAGAATTTATCAAGTCCTTCTCACCAATAAAATTTTCAATGGGGGACTTTTCCCCAATTTTCCTGCAGAATTTTTATTCTCCATGAATGTATGAATGAGGCCATAAGACAAGGAGAGTTTACAACAATACCACTAAAATTAATACAAATCCACGAAAGAGCCCAAGAAATTGGCTATTAGCTATTTATAGTAAGCCCAGATTAGCAGATATACAGAACGACAGAAGCAAATACATATACAACCCAGCCAATGTGAGAGTTTTAACCGAGAAGGATAAAGCTAGGGTAAATCTAACATTCAATCTAATCAGAACAAATAAAGATAAATACTAAATAAAATAACAGAAAAGAGGATTAGAGAAACCTAGTGTAGTGGACCTGTCCAAACTTCCAACACTGCCCTCAAGCAAGAGAATAGGTGTTGATCATCCCCAACTTACTTATAAATGAGTCTCTTGTCAACAGTCTTGTAAAATATCTGATGCTTGACTTTTCATCCTGATATAGGCCAAATCAATTATAACCCCTCAAGTCTTTTCCTAATGCAATGTCTATCAGTTTCAACAAGCTTCATCCTGTCATGATGTATAGGATTTCTAGCCATTTCAATGCTAGACTTATTGTTACACCATAATTTTATAGGTGTGGCATGTAAGTGACTCAACTCTTTCAGTACTATGATGATCCATATTCCTTTGCAAATTTCAAGAGCCAGGGCTGAGTTCAACCACAGCACTACTTCTAGATACAACTAGTTGCTTCTTACTTCTCCAACTCCAAGTAACAAGGTTTACCCGGATAAATGTGATGTACATAATGGTTGGCCTCTTATCTAGTGATGATCTACTATGGTGTGTCAAGGATACTTTCAAGGCTATCAAGGTGTGTACGTTCTGTTTGAGTGGTTGTAATGTAAGTGGGACCCAGATTTAGCAATACTTCAGCAGCATAATTCCCCCTTTAATGGGTAATTTAGATAGGTATCCTCCTCATAGACCCTTTTTGTAGTTGGGCAATAACACTTATATCCCTTTTTGAGTAGGGGAGCATCCAAGGAAAATACCCTTTGTTGCTCTTGAGTCAAACTTACTTCCATCATCTTTAGGTATATATAAAACACATCCGAATACTTCCAAGGGGATTTAGGAAGGTTTCAAAGAGTTTCCAAATGGGGATTTGGAAATTTAGGACTTTGGAGGGCATTATATTGATGAGGCATGTTGATGCGAGTACAGTATCTCCCCAAAACAGATTTCTGACATTTCTATGCCTATTTTTTTCTCTCCATTACTCCATTTTGTTCAAGATGTGAACACGTGAAGTTTGAAAATGAATCCCTTATGCCCCATTTGGTGTGCTGGAATTGGGCTGTTGGAAATGGAAATGGAATTTAATTCCATGCCTTAAGTGTGTTTGGTACAACTGATAGAGCCATGGAAATCATTTCCATGTGGAAGCCAAACACACCAATTCCATCAAATTGATTTCCATAAAAAAAGTAAAGATTTCTAATTCGATGTGACCAAATTCCTTTTAGCCCCTTCAACCTTAAAAGTTCACATGACTTATCCCACCACCTTCTTTCTCATCCTTCCACTGCCGGCGAGATCCACTGGTGGCTTATGCTACCAAACATGATAGCGACGGTGACCAGCAGTGGCGACATTTCCACAGATCTCAGGCTTCGTCTTCTCCTTAACTTCATCTTCGCCTTCTTCTCCATGTTCTCCTTCTTTTGCTTCTTCAACGGGATTGTGAAACGACGTTGACGTCTTCTTCCCCTTATTCAGGTTTAGTTTTCTTCAATGAGACTGTTCGTCGGCGCTGACGTCTTCTTCCCCTCCTTCAGATCTAGTTTTCTTCAACGGGACTTTCTGATGGTGCCAAAATTTTCTTCCGCTTCTCCAGATCTGGAAACCAGCGACAGCGCCGACATCTTCTTCCCCTTCATCTGGTTCTACTTCGTTCTCCATGGCCTCCGGCAAGCACAACCCAGCCAAGCCACCGCTGGGACTATGGTGGTTCTGATGATGTTTGCGATTCTAACTTGGATCGGTGGTGGTGTTTGCTTATGAGGGAAGAATTTTTATTTTTTAATTTAAAAGGGTATTTTGGTCTATTCAAATATAAAATATGCCAGATTCCACAAACGTCCCAAACATACTTTTAAACCCCATATCGATCTCCATATCCATATCCATCAAAATCAATTCCATTGTACCAAACGAGCCCTTACTACTCAAGCAATTCCTTGAATGGTGCACATAGGTACTTCCTTGAGTTGTCACTTCTCAACACATTGAAACTGATTTTCACAAATGTGTGAAAAATTTAAAAAATCTGCATTACTTCTAACTTCTCTTTCATCAAATATAACCAGAGTATGGTCATCTATGAAGGTCACAAACCATTTGGCATTGGAAATTTTCTTAATTCAAGCTGAGCCCCAAATATCATTATGCATTAGCATAAGTTGTGCAATTGGTCTGTATGGTTGTTTTGGATGAGGCTCTTATTTGTTTGCCAAGTGTCTCAACGAAAAGAAATCACACTTTTATTGAACTAAATTTTGAAACTACTACTTGATATAATTTAAACTAGGGCGGCCTAGCCTAGAGTGCCACAAGGATACATCTTTATCCATTGAACCAGAACTAAACAAAGCTTTGCACGCATGTTTATTCTTGGATCACATGCACTCAAAATAATAGATTAGTCCAATTCTTTAGTACTACCAACCATCCTCCCCAAAGTTCTGAAAAACACAACCAACATCATCGAAAATCACTTTACACGACTTTTTTTTTTTTTTTTTTTTTTTTTAACTAACTGATAATGTTACACTTGAGTTCAGGGAATAATAGGACATTCTATATTTCAAAGTTGCCAAATAGTTCAACTATTCCAACACATATTTTAGAGAAAATACCATTAGCTACTTTTTCATAAAGATCCTTGTGACAAAATTTAAGAGATTTATACAATTTTGTTACCAATCAAATGATTTATAGCTCCCGAATCAACAATCCAACTATTATCATTTGTCACCAAAGCATCTAGGGCAAAGAACAGGCCCTTTTCAAATGTGTTGAGGAGCAGCAAACTCATGATCTGGAAAGGATGAACCCAGACCAGTGTTGTTAAAACGTAGAGTCTATGTAGGAACGGTAAGGGTGAGCAAAAACGTAAAATCGGAAAATGTAAATGAAACGTAAGAGTTTACTACGTACTAAAAAAAAAATCAACATATATAAAACCAAAACACACCAATACATTAAAGTCATCACAAATTTAAGTCCAAACACTCAGGGAAATAATTAAGTTCATAATTTAATGTGATTTTTCATAATTAAATTAGGATTCTTAATGCATTTTCTTGAAAAGTGTAGTTATGCCCCAAAAATATTTCAAGCTTTTCAGTTTAGTCCCTCCTCAGAACTTTGAATTTTTGCATTTTAGTCCCTTGGTCAAAACGCACGTTTTGACCAAGGGATTAATTAGGTTTAGGTCGTCACTCATCATCTTCATTCCTGAGAGGCTAAGACAGACCCGATATCACAGAGCGCCGCGAGTTGAAGGCGAGAGAGGGGCGTGCAGCGTGCTTCGACCTTCGATCCTTCCTTCCTCCACATTCCTCTAAGTCGCCGTCGGCCTCCACCCTCATCACCATCGCCGTTGGCGACCTGAAACATAGGGGCAAGAACTGCAAAATCCGGCGACCACCAGCACCGCGAGTTGACACACCGTGTCAACTGATTTTACCGAGTTGACACGGTGTTTCAACCATGTCAACTCAAAATCCATTCCTACATCCGTTTCGACACGATTTCCGGCCATAAAACGTAGAAACAGACGTTTCTACGTTTCTAAACGGCGTTTTAACAACACTGACCCAGACCACAACATTTGTCAGACGTCGCCGAAAACAAGGAGAAAATGTAGCCGAAATCTGGAAATTCTCGCCGGAGTGAGAAAAATGTAGCCAGAAAATTCAAACATTCACCGAAAGATGAAACAATCACCATAAATGAGAAGAGGAGCCCGAAACAAGAACTTTCAAGTGAAACAAACTTCCCACGCGCCTCCACGTGCTGTCACAACGTCATTGCCGGCAAAGCGCGTGTACACCACGCGCCATCACAGAGGCATCGGACGGCCACCAAATTAACGGCGGACGCTGATCGGAGGACGAAGAGAACGATGGGCTGATGTGTGTACCGAGAAACGGAACGTGGCAGAATGCGAAATATCTCCTCTCTCTCTCTCACTGTTTCTGTTTCAGACGGAGCACGCGAAATATCTCCTCTCTCTGTTTCTGTTTCAGATTTCAAACGGAGCACTCAGCCAGAAAATCGAAGCCAGACTCAAACTCAAGGAACCAGGGGCGGAAACCCTAGCTTTGATACCATGTTGAGAACTTGAGAGATAAAATATTATTCTTAATCTCTAAATTTTAAAGAGTACATATAGGCCTTTATATAGGCAAACTTAGAGCTAACCCTAAAATCTCATAGAATCTAATCAAATCAAAATCAATCAAACTGATTGAGCTATAATAGGAAATATCCTAAGATATAATATACCTATATTTAATCATAATAATAAGATATAATAATCATAATATTCTCACATACTTAATAGTGAACACCCATCTACACCCCATTGTTTTATTACCCTTGGCCAATTATGTTATGTCCCAAGTTTCATTCTTTTCAAGTGCTTGTAGCTCTTCCATGACAGCTTCTCTCCGCTTGGGATCAACAATAGCTCCTTGAAAATTTCTTTGGACCTTTTCTTCGCAACAAAGATCCATAAATTTAGAGATAACTCCTCATATAAAACATATTTATAGATTGGATGATGTGGGCATGTTCTCTTACCTTTCCTCAAAGCAATAGGTAGGTCCAACTCAATTGTTTCAAGACTTCTCCCGGTTTCAGAATCTTGACTTTGCATGAGAGTTGAGTTGCATCTACTAGCTCCCTCTCACACATTTGTACCCTTATTTCTCCCAGTATATATTCTCATATCCTTCCTTTCTACCCATTCACCTTTCATTCTAGCTAAATTTTCAGCACATTAAATCTCCTCATCAAAATTAAGCTCAGTTACAGAAGTGTTATTAGGTCAATTGTGCTGTATTTGGACTGATTTTAGTGATGTAGAGGCCAGTGGTGTTTGGTTCTTGGTAGTAGAATCAGGTTCAAGCCCAAGAAATGTCAAGGGAGGAGGAAAAATACAAGGATTGGAAGAATCTTGAGGCCTAGAATTATTGTTCATCGTGCTAAAGTTAGAATTATGACTTGGGCCCTTTCATTGATTGGGCTTTGATATCATATTCTAAAGGCAAACTTATGGCTTTATAAACTGACCCGGGTAACTAGGTTCTGTACTTGTGGATTTTGACATCTCGCCTAACTATACTTTTGCCAAGAAGCGCCAATTCGGGCTTCCCGCGGGTTGCGGGCTAGCCTACCTCAACCCGGGGGCTAAACGGGATGGGCTTGTGCAGCCTGCCAACTATTAAAATAAAATTTAAAAAAAAAAAAAAAAAAACTTGCCACATTCTTTTTTTTAACTCTCTCACTCCCTTTCTCTTTCACCACTCATATGACACTCCTTTTTCTTTTGTATTGTGTCAAGCAATCATTCTAGTCTCACATTCATTTATTTTTCACTCACTCACATTACAAAAACATATAAATACCTCTCTTTTTAATCTAATAATAGTAGAATAAATAAATATGGTATAAAAATAAAAGTGAAAAAAATTGTCACATTAAAAGCATGAGAAAGGAGTCAAACATGCCATCAAAGGAAAGAGAACAAGAGTATTTGGGTTTATTTTTTTAAGAAAAACCAAAAAAATAATAAAAAGGGTTATTTAAGCGGGCCAGCCCACGGGTTGAGCAGGCACAGGCCCGCCACTTTTGGTGAGCTGGAAGGCCGGACCCGCGGGTTACAACCCATTTTACCAGCTCTAGTTTTGCCTTTGATGGTGGGTACCATGCTACTTTGTTGGAGTTGAGAATTAGTAACTTGGGTTTTCAAGCCAAGTTAAGCATTAATGATGTCAAGAGATACAAGATAGTAGTAGTGACACATAACCAGTAGAAGAAGTGTAGGATGGGAATGAGGAAGATGTGGCAAGAAGGCCAGCAGAACGGGTGGTTACCATCTTTAGATCGAACGAATTTGATACCAACTGATAGGATCCAAGATGGGTAGAGAAAAAGAAGGAAGAAAAGTATTTCTTAAAAAATGAAATCAGAAACTAACTTCAGAAATTAATAAAGATGAAAGGAAATCTTCATTAGAATGAATAAGAATCTTAAACTCAAAACTAATAAAGCCTCAAAGGAATCTCCAATGATAAATACAAATATTGAATTAATTTCCGGATGATTTTTACATGGTGTGATTGTAAGCCTTAATATTTAAAGACAGAAAAATAAGTAATGACTCCTAAAAATACTAACATTAATCAACAACTCATATAATGGGAAATAACAACCTAAAAATTAATTAAATAAACAAATACATAAAACACTACGTAATCTGCAATATCAAGACCCACTACTCCCAAACACTCAACAACTTAAATATTATTATTAAACAGAAAATATCTACAATAACTTAAAATAATATTAATCTCCAATATTTTTCTAACCCCAATATCACTCATCACCCCCACAATAATCAGTACTCTATAATGCTACAAATAGATTAAAACAGAATGGCAGTAAAGAAGAAAATTAAAGAAACCAATCAAAGGACACATTGCTGGATATCAAGATACCTTGTTTCACCACAGCAGACATTGCTGAGGAAGAGTTTCCTTCCTGCCCTGAATGTTAAACCAACAATTAAATCAAATGGATGTGAAATAAAAAGGATATTGATCCATATAATGTAGTCAACAAACACGATACTGCTTTTCCAAACCTTCAAAATTAATAGGTATGTATACAAAAGCCAGACGCTGGCCAATATCCTCTTTGGTCAAAGTGTATTCAGATGTGCCAGCTGATACTAACAGAAAGTCTCTGTATAGTTTGCCACGACAAAAAAGATGAAGGAGCTGAGTAAAACGTGGGAAACTTAACAATCAGATGAATAAACTTCATTTACTAAAAAAATAAAAAGACACATGCAAGTTTAAAAGTGAGGCAGCTTGCATTGGCAACCTGCATGCACACATAAGAGAGCTAAAGAGGCTAAAAATAGAATAACCTCGAAGATAGAAAATCATTCAAAATATCCCAGGGCTAAATACCAAAAGTAAAACTGTAGAATATTGTATCGTAATCTTCTTTCATTCATGATAAAAGTATATGTATTTATACAAGAGAGAGGAGCCCCTATACATAATGGCTCTTAATGATGAGGATATGTGAGATCCCTAATTATGTGGGATTTGATTACATTTACATTTAAACTAAATATATTGTTTCCTAACACTCCCCCTCAAGTTGGAGCATAGATATTGACTAAGCCCAACTTGTTACAAAGATAGTCAACCCGAGTCCCATTCAATGCCTTGGTGAGAAGGTCAGCCAATTGGTCACTAGACCGCACATGCTCGGTAGAAATAAAATTCTCCTTGATCTTATCGCGTACAAAGTGACAGTCAATCTCGATGTGTTTCGTACGTTCATGAAACACAAGTTGGAGGCTATGTGTAGAGCAGCTTTATTATCACACCACAACTTCGCAGGTAATGACGTGGCAAGACCAACTTCCTTTATTAACTGATGGATCCACACAATTTCCTGCGCTGACTGAGACATGGCTCTATACTCAGCTTCTGCACTTGACTTGGAAACCGTTGCTTGCTTCTTACTCCTCCATGATACTAAATTTCCACCAACAAACACACAATATCCTGTGGTGGATCTTCTGGTAGCCTTCAACCCCGCATGATCTGCATCACAAAAACATTCAATCTTATTGTGGCCATGATTTGTATAGAGCACACCACGACCAAGTGAGCCCTTCAAATAATGTAAGACATGTTCCAAAGCTTCCCACTAAGCAACGGTTGGTGCAGTCATGAATTGACTGAGCACACTAATTGTAAAGGTCACATCAGGGCGAGTTACCGTAAGATAGTTCAATTTCCCAATTAACCTACGATATCTCTCAGGATAGGCAAATGGTTTGATCTTCTCTGGATCAATTTTCTTTCGTACATCCTCAGGTAGTTCATCAAATGGTATGCAGTCATCAATTTCCAAGAAGGGATTAGGAATCATGGGAAAGCTACTCGGTGCTGCTCCGAGTTTCCCGGTTTCTTTTAACAGATCAAGGACATACTTCCTTTGTGTCAGAAGGATGCCTTTCTTACTTCTCATAACCTCAATCCCAAGAAAGTACTTTAAAGGACCCAAATCCTTTGTTTGGAAATGAGAATTGAGGAAGGCCTTAAGTGATGAGATTCCTGAAGCATTGCTACCCGTAATAACGATATCATCAACATATACCACTAACAGAATCATCCCAGCATCTGTCTGCTGATAAAACACAGAATGGTCACATTTACTCTGACCGAGACCAAACTTTTTAACCACAGAACTAAATCTGTCAAACCAAGCACGAGGGCTTTGCTTCAAGCCATATAAAGACTTTTGCAGATAGCATACCTTCCCACGCTCCCCCTGAGCAACAAAACCAGGTGGTTGCTCCATGTACACTTCCTCAAGAAGATCACCATTCAAGAATGCATTTTTGACATCTAGCTGATGAAGATCCCAACCATAATTGGCTGCCATAGAAATAAAAAGGCGAACAGAAGACAATTTTGCCACAGGAGAGAAGGTCTCCGAGTAGTCAATACCATAGGTCGGGCATAACCCTTGGCAACCGTGTCGAGCTTTCAAACGTTCCAAGGTGCCATCAGCTTTTGTTTTGATCGTGAACACCCACTTACACCCGATAGCCTTCTTTCCGGGAGGTAAATCAACGAGATTCCGGTACTGCCTTATCAAGGGCCATCATTTCTTCTTTCATAGTAGCACACCAACCGGGATGGGCTAAGGCTTGGTGGAGATTAGTGGGGACAATAATAGAATCTAAGGAGGCTATGAAAGAACAAGATGGAGGGGAAAGATGATTATAGGAAGCAAAAGAAGAAATAGGGTAAGTACAAGACCGCTGACCTTTACGCAGGGCAATGGGCAAGTCAATAGGAGCAGGAGAGTCAGGCACGGCTTCGGTGTGCGGGTGTAGAGACGGGAGAGGGGTAACTATCACTGGATCGAGACTCAAGCGGCAGTGCGGTGGGGTGAGAACTGTTCAATGCCATTACTTGCCTTGGGACGCCTTTGATAAACATGATAGACGGGTGGTTGAGCGGGTGTCGGGTCGGACTCTGCACCGGGTGGTAACTGAACCTTATAGATTAATATATCATCAACACCATCGGTGATGGCAGGGGATGGTAAGGGAGCAGAAATAGGAAAGAATGGGGTGGACTCATGGAAGGTAACATCTGTGGACACAAGATAACGCCGAAGAGTGGGAGAATAGCACCTATAACCCTTTTGAACCCTAGAATACCCAAGGAAGACACATTTAAGAGACTTGGGATCAAGTTTGGTAACAGTAGGGCGAACATCGCGGACAAAGCAAACACACCCAAAGATTTTGGGGTCAATAGGAAACACGGGGTTAGAAGGGAACAAGGTGGTGTAGGGATTGGCTCCACTAAAACAGGAGACGGCATACAATTAATGAGAAAACATGCAGTAGATATAGCATCAGCCCAGAATGGTTTGGGAACGGTCATTTGAAACATGAGAGCTCGGGCTACTTCTAATAGGTGCCGATTCTTTCTTTCGGCAACACCATTTTGAGCCGGTGTATCGGCACACGAGGACTGATGAATCATGCCATTTTGAAGCATATAGTTTTGAAATTGGGCTGAGTAATATTCTTTAGCATTGTCACTCCGTAAGGTTTTCACAGATACACCAAACTGAGTTTTGATTTCAGCACAAAAGTGGCAAAAATGAGAGAACAACTCGGAACGATTTTTCATTAGATAAAGCCAGGTAGTTCGAGAGAAATCATCGACAAAAGTAGCAAAATACCGAAAACCAGATTTAGACTCAACAGAACATGGACCCCAAATATCTGAATGGACTAAATCGAAAGGGGACGCAGCCCGTTTATTGACGCGAGGTGCCAGATGAACACGGTGATGTTTGGCAACCGACACGACTCACACTCTAAAGAAGACACATGATGAAATTGAGGATACAACCTCTTTAAAGACGACAAGGACACATGACCCAACCGACAGTGAATATCAAAAGGAGAGGAACCACCAGAGCAAGCAACGGAACGCGGCACCTGATTGTCAAGGAAGTAATGGCCGCCGGATTCATACCCCCTACCAATAATCCGCTTCGTCGAAAGATCCTGAATCAAACAATGGTCAGGGAAAAGTGAGATGAAACAGTTTAGGTGACGAGTAAGCTTGCTAGGAGATAAAAGATTAAAAGCAAGGTCGGGAACATTAAGGACAGACGACGATAGGAAACAGACTTGGTAGGTTGAACGAGTGCGAGCCAAGTACACGAGAGTAAGAACCATTGGCAATTGTGATCGAGGAGGGGTTGGCATAAGGTGCATATGAAGAGAATAAATGATGGTTACCTGTCATATGGTCAGTAGCCCCGGAATCGATGATCCACTTCGAGGAAGAAGTAGCAAGACATGAATCAGAGTTACCTATAGCAAGCGCAGTCGGCGTAGTCGGTGCTGAGGGAGCATGAGCAGGATCATCAGATAATTGAACCATATGAGCCGACCCAGCTGCGTGGTGCCTCGCAACCGACGGCGGCGTAGCGTTTGGTATGACCAGGTTCCTTGCAATAATAGCAGACAATCCCACCCGCACCAGAATTGGAAGGATTGTGACGGCCTGGGTACCTCGGAGCAGTAGGAATAGGAGCAGGTGTCCCTCCCATTGAAAAACTCGGCCATGAGAACCCCGGGTTCCTACCATCAGGCGCACTCCGACCAGCCAATGCACTGGTATTAGAATTAGAAGAGTTTGGGTTGGCCATGCGTCGCACGCAACACGCGAGAGTACACATCCCGAAGCGAGGAAGCTCGTAGCTGGATAATATCTGAGACCGAACAGTCTCATAGGAAGGGTCAAGAGCACTAAGGAAACTCATCATAGCCAATTTCTCCATATTATCCACCTGAGTTTGAAGATCAGTCGTTGGTGGCATTAACCGTCGCATCTCCTCATACATCTTTTTAAACTCCATATAAAAATTCTTCAGGGGGCGACCATGTTGATCAGCCCGATAGAAACCTTTGCAAACCTCATGTATGCGATTAATGTTCCCTTTCCCGAATACGGGAACTCCGGGTAGTCAATAAGTTCCTTGACGGTATTACAATGGTCGACCAGAAGAAAGGATGTCATTGTCAATGGAATTCGAATCTGTAAGAATAGTCGGGCATCCGCACGAGCCCATGTCATCTTCATGTCATCCCTTTGGAGGAGGCGCGAGTTAAATGGCCTTCTTTCTCAATCCGAGTAAATGCATACGGATGGTTTTGATCCGGTCGAATAATTAGTCCAATTCAACTTATGATCAGTAATTTTGTTGGATACATGAATCATCTCAGTAGTCGCACTAGGTTTGGAGTCAGCCATAGGAGACAAACCAAAGGCACACAAGGGAAACAAGTGCAAAAAACCAGCAACTAGAGGTGCAAAAACAATGCTGAAGAGTCTAGAAAAACAACAACCAGCAGCTATACCAACTGCCAAACCAGAACAAGAGGCCGCACAAGGACCAGTAACAATCCGACACACGAACCAAGGCCCAAACAACCTGGGTCCTTAAAAAAAACGAGCACACACGCCTAAAAGAACAAAGACCAGTAAGTGAAACCACGAGATATGGGAATGAAACCACCTGGGTCGAGTCGGGGGCAGAGAGTCGATCCAGGAGAGACAAACGGCGATGAGAATATCGCCGGAAAACACCGTCACGCGCCGGCGCGTGCAGTCGGACGGCGGACGTCTGGGCGGCGCGTGGGAGGCCACGCGTAGGCGAAACGGACGGCGGACGGAGGGGTTTTGTTGATCGGGACCTGGGTAGCACGATGGTCCGGCGCGTGTCCTCCAAAACGCAGCTGTGGAAGAAACCCTATCTCTCTCTCTCACTCACTGTGTTCATCGTGTATGCAGATTGCAGCGGAAAAAAAAAATAACAGAAGACAGAACCTAAGACGCTTTGATACCATGTAGAATATTGTATCGTAATCTTCTTTCATTCATGATAAAAGTATATGTATTTATACAAGAGAGAGGAGCCCCTATACATAATGGCTCTTAATGATGAGGATATGTGAGATCCTTAATTATGTGGGATTTGATTACATTTACATTTAAACTAAATATATTGTTTCCTAACAAAAACAAAGCTGGTCAATCCTTTTGCAAGTTGGAGATAGAAAGTCCTTCAAAATATAACTGGCTAAATACCACAGGGGACAAGTAAACAAAACCATATCATGTAAACACATCCAAGAGCAAAAAGAAACCAGCACTTTCCTCTAACCAATATATCAACAAATTGTAAAAAGTGGATATTTGCACAAAATTGGGCCCCTTCATTCTTAATAAAACCTTAAAAATGTAACATGGACTTTGAGCAATAATTTGGTTTCCAATTTGCAGAACACAAAACAGAAAGCCAGAATGAGAGAAATACTCTTTTAACTTATTGCTCTCATTCCTCTCACTTAATCATTAAGAGTAGCACACTAACCCAGCATCCTTGTTTTCCCGTAACCATTCAAACCTGCTGGGACCCTCCCTTCCACCAAAATAATGACCAACGCCTTTGACGGTACTTCCTTCAACAAAATCTCCAATTATTTGAACGTTACTGACAGATGGGGGTGCTGCCATATTTTATAACAAAAATGAAAACAGAGAGCAATTAGACAATGTAAAGGGAACAAGATCAGCGATATTCATTATTCCACAAGTCAAAAACCATAAGTGACACCACAAAGGTTACTAAGATATATTCTATAAAAATTAGGGTTAAGGTGCAGATTGACCAATAAACTTTTACTCCAGGAGCGCCAAGTACAAAAAAGTTTTAAATGGAACTAAAATACCAAAAAACAATTAAAAATGTAAAAGTAGCACAGATCCGTTAGCACAAAATTAACGTTCGTCGGAACAGAATTGAAGATGCACAGAAGTGACAAGTGAGTAACCAGGCAAATTGTAGTAATGAGAAGACCAATTGCCCAAATTTTGATACACAATGGCCACTCTTCTTACGTGAGGAATAGTGATGGTTCTCGGTGGGATTCGGAAATAGCTAAAATTAGCTCCTCGATTCCACAGTCACTGGCTCCGAAGACGAACCACTGAAACAGCCATGCCTGAAAGATTCTAGGGAGGCATAGCATTGTACAAAGCACCGATATGAGGTCGGTCTTTGAGCACCGTTCGATAAGCATATTCTTGAACAAAAGAGTTCAACGATTGGGTTGCAGATTCCTCCTCCGAGCTATGTGCAAGAGAACAACAGGAGAAGCAAAGTGGAAAAAACCAAGGAGACGAAGAAATCCGGCCAGCTCATGTAGGATCCCATTAACACCAAAGAAGAATGTGTAAAGTTTGTTGGTTACTCACTCGTAACTTCGGTGCATCTCCAATTCTTTTCCAACGGACGTTAATCTTGTGCTAACGGATTTGTGCTACTTTTACATTTTTCATTGTTTTTTGGTATTTAAGATCCACTTAAAACTTTTTTGTGCTGAACATTCCTGGAGTAAAAGTTTATTAGCCAATCTGCACCTTAACCCTAAAAATTAAATCATGATTCAAATAATGAATCATGGAGCTACTTCATGAATCATAAGTCGTACCAAATTGTAGGACTTGGAGACAGAAAAATAGTTTGAAATATAACACTATTGAATCAACTAAGAACTTATAACTAAACACTTTTCCAAAGCATTACATTAAAATCAACAGCAAATGAAAATAATGCTTCCTAAAAATGATATCAATTCAAAAGAATGCTTTTCAGTTCAAACATTAGGATAAATTACTTGGGAGACAGGAAAGGGTGGTCTAAATATATAAAATAAGTATGTTGTTAGCTTGCCCTTGAAGCTAATATTGTAAGCTAGTATTTGATGCTGATAGTTTGAAACTATATCAAATAACTATGTAATCAGAATCATTTTTATTATTTTAATCTTGCATGTATTTTAGTCACATTTTGTACACTGGAAAAACAACCCACGAAATGGGAAGGGAGAGGCAAAGCCATATCTAACAAGTTTGGCATGCAGCAATCTATTTTCCTTGGGAAGCATCCCCCATTACATGGAAGTAGGCTTCCTTCAATCAACCTATGGAAACCAAGCTACCTTCCTGGAACAAAAAATTTGAGACTATTGCGCCCTCACTTATTAAACTACTAACAAATTTGTCCCCCCTTTTGTACTCTCAAAAAACCATAACCTTCAATACTCAAACACCTTCATCAGAAAGGGCAAAAATACTTGGCCCAAGCCACACCCTCAAAAAGAGGGGAAAAGTACCTCCTTCCAAGAAATAGTTCTGTTGCCACCTTCATAAACCACCTCAGTTTCAGCAACAATGGAGCTTCCACCAATGTCCAATACACTCAAATAACCACCATCATTGTAGACATCTACAGCGAAGATACCAGCAATAACGATAGCCATCAAACATTTATAGTGAAGATGCCGGCAACAACCTTCATTGCCATAGTCATTGCCACATACATTGTAGCCTCAAATTCTTTCCACTTCCTATTTAACATTCTTGTTTGGCTGCTTTGTCTTTGAATTAAAATGTTTTGGTGATCCCAAGAATATGGTTGCACAATTTTCCAAATATTTTGAGTTTGATCTGAAGTTGTCCTCGCCAACTTTGTTTCTTAATGGCAATTCAATTGCATATTCTTAACTTTTGTTGGAGATTGTTCTAATTTTTTAGGGTTTCTTTTTCTTGCATTCAAGATTTTATGCATTATTGTTCAGATTTTTATTGAAGATTGTTGAATTGCAAAGGTGAACGTAAAAAACTATTATTACTGATTGAATCATATTTTAATAGGTTTTTTCATAGTTAATTTGGGAATTTTAAGGCATTTTCTAGGCCATCATTGCCTGATTTAGCACTAGTTTGAGTTAGGGACATTTGCACTAAATTATGCCTTAAGGGTAAAATGGTCATAAATTATTAATTTATTCATGCAACTGTTTCCCTTGGACTTTTTTATGTTACCTTGTGTTTAATCTTGCACTGTAGAAACATTAGGAAGGAATTTTGGCGAATTTGGAAAATGACAATTAAGAACCTGAATTTTCAAAAATGTCAGTTAAGGTCTAGCAAAACTACATCGTTTTTGTCCTCAACAAATTAAATTAGAAATATGGGGCTTGGCTTGAAAAAGCTCCAGCTGACACGATGTAAAAGGGGGCCGCAAATTTGAACCAGAGAAGGAGGGAGGAGGAGATTTTCAAACTAGAGGGAGAGTGAACTCGAAGAAGGGAGGAATCAGAGCCAAATGACGGTCGCCGCTACCTCCACGGCGTCAGTTTACCACCACCACTGCCAGAATCTCCCTCATTGTTGATTTCTCTCTTCCTACCATCAACGGAATCCCAACGCACCACCACCATCAACTCCTCCTTCTTTGCCAACCTCTCTCACCAATCACCACAACGCTATTCCATCCTAACCGCCACCGGAATTGCACCTATGCACCACAATCGACTCCATCGACTCTCACCCCCATCTCCATCATCGATCCTCGTCCTCACCAAAAGTGTTTTTACGGCTTTCAAGGTAAGTATGTGAAAGGAGTTTTGTGTTAGCTTGCGGAAAAGTACTTAAAAAGGCACTTTTTTCATCTTCCCAAACGAGCACTCTATCTCATATGTGGCTGGCAGTGGGTTCAATTTTGTTGTAGCTGAAGTTAGCTTCATGAGTAGCTAGATTCCTTAACTCTTGGGGATTGGGAAGATTGGCTTGAGTTCAAGAGCTTCAATGGGAAGTTTTTCTTAGTTCCTTTGTGAATTTCCTATTGTTATTGTAATTCCTAGCTAAGACCTAAGGTAGTTTTAGTAGGAATTTATTTCGAGTTATTTGGACTCCATGTTGTTGAACTAAGATTGTGTTTAAATTGTGATTGGATTTGGATTATTATGATTGGATGATTTTCATTTATGTATTTCCTATTAATTTAATGAGACTATGCTTACTATGTGATTACTAGATTGTGAAGTTGATGGGTTAATTTGAGTGCCGCTATTGTGCATTCATATCAGAGGAAACATTTGCATTAATTCGATTCATTTCACACATCAAGTGGTTTTTTAACAATATTTCTAAGTAATAACTATCAATGTGATTGTATGAGTAACCATTGATTAGGAGTGTTAGACCAACATGATTACTTGGGGCTTTCAACTAAGACTTGATGAATTTCACACTTCCATATCACTTAATGAACAAGGATAGCCATTGAACCAATTTCTCAAGAGAATTCACTTCATTCATATTCCATTCCATTCATTATTTGAAAATACCAAAAATAGTCGTTTTAGGTTTTTAATTCAATTTTACACTTGCTTATTTTCAACAAAACCTAAAACCAATTTCCCCTTATTTTCATTCTATTTGTATGGCATGTATATCACTTAGGAATCAATAAAAGGCTCCTCAAAGAGAGAGAACGATCCTATGTTTGTCTATACGCAATCCTTGGTTAATTTTTTTATTGTAGACCCCAAAGGCTAACATATTAAGAGCCCTCATCAATTACAATTTATTTTGTTACATTTCTCAATTGTATTTTATCTCCTTTTTTCACTTTGCAAGGTAGCAAGAAAATTTGGGGAAACTAAGCTGTGTTTTATGTTAATGAAGGGTAAATATGTTATTTTGGCATTTCACTCTTTGTTTGCATTTGCACCAAATGGCCCAAAGCAAAAAGAAAAAAACATAACAATAAATGAATAAAAATAAAAACATTCCCACTGCATGTCTACCAAACACGATTTAACCATTGTATCTAATTATATAAATCACAAGTATTTCAGACATTAGACATATTAGTGTGAAAAAGTTCATATGTTCTTTTCCATCCACAAGTTCTTTCAAGATTGATAAGTGTGTTTTGCTTGATAGTATATACACATAATGCCTTAAACATATTATCAGCATGAGCATTTTGGAAAGTGCAACTTAGACATATAGAAATTAGATGGGCAGAAAAGGATATGCAACAAAAGAGAAGCAAGAAATTGGATAACTAGAAGTCTTACCAGCTTTTACAAAATCTGTATACTTATAATGAGGGTCTCCTTTAACACCTTCTTCAGTTACTGGTGTGTACATGAAAACTAAACTTGAACCAACATCATCTATGGTGGGCAGATATTCCTCACCCTCCGCTCCAGCAATTACCACAGGACTGCTGTTCCATTTTCTCCTCAACCAACTAAAGAAAAGGAGATCAAACAAATGGAAAAGCTGAATAATATCATTTCTTTCATAGCACATATGCATATGAATAAACATGTGATCTCACCTAGCAACACCTTTCCCTGGAGTCCCACCACACCAAGCAACCTCAGCACAACCCCTTATATGACTTCCTTCCACAAGTTCCCCTTGCACTTCAAGGCCTACAACCTTTGGAATTCCACTACCTATTACAAGGTGTAAGAATACAAATATAGTTAATGAATGCGACCTGTAATCCACAAAGAGGTCACAGGAAATCAATCTAGGTTGTAAGTGTTGATATACTTTTCATTAATTTTGATTGGGTTTCATCTGTAATAGGCAGAAGTTTGAATGACTTTCAGCTTAAAATAATGCATGTAGGCGTGATAAATAGGGAATGGGTTAAAGTTTGTCAATTAATAGGGAGCACAATTAGTATTGTATGTGCTTTCATTAGTGCTTAGCTTAATATATAATTATAAATAGACAAAGTACCTGGCTAAGTATATCAATAATCACATTTGTAGTTTTCCCCCCATAACACAGTTGTAAATTGTGAGTGTGTCAAAGGAAGAACTCATACAGATCAAGATTGGGGATGCTCTTGTGTATAATAAAATGTGAGCTTGAGCTATTTAAAAAGGCTAAAAAGAGAAGTCTGTGAACTGACCATTGGAGCTTTATTGCGTTTTAAATTGCCAATTTTAATGACATTTAAATGGTTTTATTACATTAAACCATCATTAATCTTTATTATGTAACTGTCATGTTAATTGTCAATAAACCGTCTTTAATGGCCGTTATGATTGCTCAACGGTCAAATGTTTTCTACCTATAAAAGGTAATGTGCAGTGTAAGGTCAGTAGCACTGAGGTTAGAGGGACCAAGATCAGGTGACACCGAGCTCTATCCTCGAGCTTCTCTCTTCTCCTAAGTTACAGGGTTATCTTCTTAATTTTCTATCAACTTGCTTTACGCATGAGGGTTTGTTTAATCCTAGGGAGTGCTGCTTCCTAATTTACTGAGCGGTTGCAGAATATTTCCTAAGGACAGTGTCATTGGATACGACTTGAACCGTATATTTTTATTGTGTTTTGTAGTTGTCGCCAACAAGCACTGTACAGGAAAATTCATTTACCAACACGTAGAAACATCATGGTGTCCACTTAGAGCACATCAAATCTGAACACATCCACCAACCACCATGCATTTCAATTTTTCAATTTAGCAAGGATACTAGCCAATAAATTGAGAATTTCTTATGAAACAATAAATTAGGGCGTCATTTTTTTTCATTAAATCTACAGGAATTGAAGAGTAGGAAAAGGGATTTATTGTTCGTTTTTTTCATTTTGATGCCATAAGCTCCACAATTCTCTGCAAACAATTCATAAGCCACTTTAATACAGTTGGACTAAGATATCTATGATTTAAATATGCATCTATGAGGAACGTCAAAAGCCTACCTGGTAAAACTGGTGAACTGATGGCATATATGGGAGGATACTGTGTTTCTCCTAAAATGGGAATGCATTCCACTTTCAAGAACTTTTTTATGTCTTCATGTTTTGGCCAGTAAATCTGAGTGTAACATAATGCCATGGACAAACAACTGATAAAATATAAACATCAATAACAAACAACATTCAAGCAGTAATAATCATATAACAACTCATTACCTTGCTAGTAGCATCTGGAATTGGAACAAAATATGAAAGTGCCCTCTCACCAAGAAACCACTGATATTTCAAGGTTAATGGTTGGTCAATACTCATTGCACTATCTTGAATGAAGGTGAAGTGACAGCAACAAGAATCTTCTTCCAAAGGTTGGTCTATGGAGGCTTCCTTGAGATGAAAATTGGGGGGCATATGGTCCTTCCATTGCTCAACAAGAAAGCGGGAAGTTGACTCTATTGATTGGACCACAAGACTGAATGTTAGAGTTTTCATGAACAACAAAGGAGGCATTAGGATAAATTTAAAATACAAGTGGATGAAACTTGAAGAAGAAAAGACCCCTTGTAATACACCAGATTATTATTAATAATAATTTTTAAAAAAAATAGAACTTTAATAATATTGTTATTGTTATATAATCTATTAATGAGTTGGCAATAGTAAAAGATCTCAGCCCATAGCTAAACCCTAATTTTAAATTATAAATAGAGGTCTAGCCTAACCCTAGCTAACCCTCAATACTTCTCTTCTCCTCTACTACTTCCTCTATTCTTACTCTACATCAAATTATTCTTCAAGGAGATTAGCTGTAGCTTCAACACACTCATTAGTGGACACTGTAAGGCAAAGAATTTGAAAGAATCAATGAATTTGTTCATGGTAATGAGGCAGTAGGATTGCCCACCTGAAGTTCTTATAAGTACCAATTATTTTAATCACATAATTAGAAGTCTGAAAACATTAAATGATATTTATTATCATGAGTACCATAAGAGTTATGGGTTCTCATGATAACCTTATAGAAAGTAAAGCCAGAAAAGGATAATGAGTAGAGCCATGGGTTTAAATGATTGTCATGAGAATTTCTCATGACAACCTTATAGGAACCCATGAGTATTTACTTTATAGTTTAATTTGGGAAATCTCATGATAAAATAGAGACAAAACTTCAATGATTACATTTGGGAAAACTCATGAGTGCTTGTAAAGAGCTATAGCTCTTGGCTTTATGAAATTAAGATCCATCGTCTCCTGTAGGAGTTATGGATTTTTATTATTATATATGTTTGATTACACATACTGGAAATAATCTGGGAATTTTATTATGTATATTTGAAATAATTTAACAGTGGGAGGATAGCTTTGAGATGGTACCTCCTAAAGTGATGAACACAACCCTTAGGCTTTATGTCACCGATATATTATATGATGTGAACAGATATTATCCGTTCTTCCCAAAGTGGTGTCTAGCAGGGTTTCCCAGGACACTAGTAGCAACTTTGGGAAGAGGTGTGCACACTAGGAAGTGATGTTTTGTGACTAGCAGGGTTTCCCGGGTCACAGGGTAAGCTGGCAGGGTTTCCTTGGTCTACCATGGTTCTCTTCCCACTAATTAAACTTCATAAAGAATAACGAAATTGACATTTTCTTTTAGTTATATATATGAATGATATTTTTATTATTAAGTAAATATTTTATTTTCACTTGTAACATCACAGGCGCTCGCTTGTGGATATTGTCCGCTTCGGCACACAAGGCCTTACGGTTTTGTTTTCGACTGGGCCTCGTTAGGCCCATCAAAATGCGTCCACAAGGGAAAAGTCTCCACACCCTTATAAGGCATGCTTCGTTCGCCTTTCTAGTCAATGTGGAGTGTGAAGTCCCACATCGACTGGAAAGGCAAACAAAGCATGCCTTATAAGGATGTGAAGACCTTTCCCTTGTGGACGCGTTTTAAAGCCGTGAGGGGGTGATGGGCCCCAAAGCGGACAATATCGAGAGCAAGGCGCGTTTTAAAGCCGTGAGGGGGTGATGGGCACCAAAGCGGACAATATCGAGAGCGAGGCCCTGGGATGTTACATCACTATATTATTTTTGTTTTGATTAGGATTACCAGCTTTGCTGATTTTTGCGTTTATGTGGCTACGATGATCTTCAGGGGAGCAGATTTTCAGTGAAACAAGTTCCAAAGGTTGTGGCTACGATGATCTTCAGGGGAGCAGATTTTCAGTGAAACAAGTTCCAAAGGTTGGAGTTAGCAGTGAGAAATGAGGAACAACATTCAGTTAATTCTAGCTAGTTTTTTTAATTCTTTTTATGCTCCGAATAAAACATATTTATTTAAGTTTTGGATTTATGTTAATGTAATAAGTTAGCCTTGCAAGTGTCCCAGTACAAGTGCGGCGGTAACACTTCTCAAATTTGGTTATTTCGAAATTAAGTAATTATTCATGAAAATTATTGCAATTTTATGTTATTATAATTTTTAGAAATTTGGGGGTGTTACACCCCTCGAAGCCCATAACTTTCTAGAAAGGGATAATATCTATGGGAGACCAGGCATAAAATCCAAGCCAAAAGAAAATATTCTAATTAAGGGGGAAAAATTTAAATTTCATTAAAGTACGAGTACTTGATAAAAAGGTTTATTACTTTGTCGGTGCCAATAGCTTCACCCCTACTTCAAATTAGTACAGATATTTGTAGCATATTCTCCTTATTCAGGTCAAAGGTTTTGGATGGACAAAGGAGGTAGAATGTGTTTTCACCCCTACTTTCATAATTCTTATTCTTCCCTCTAATAATATTTCCTCAATCTAAAAAGAAATGACGCCTCATGATATAATTAGAGAGCCCTTTTATATGACATATATAAAGAGCAGCAGTTTACTGGTTCTTCAAAACCCAAAAACCAGAATAACTACAGTGAATCAGTGATGGTGTTCAAATATCACAATTGACAAGATAGACAGATGTAATGTAAGTCTAGGAATAAAACTATTTACCTGCTGCATGCTCAGGGCGACTAAACTCCCAACCATCTCTTACGCACAAAGCTGTATGAGCAGGATAACGTTTTGCTATTGCCAATTCCTCACGAGAAAGATCTACAAAACATTTCAGTTTCAAACACTGGTTTGACAAAGAAAACTTAATAGAATATACAATCACCTATAAGGCAGAAAATAAGGTAAGTAATAATTCACCTTAATTAGAATTAAGGTGTATTATTTATTGTGTGAACCCTGGCAACAATATTAAGAAGACAGTTTAAATATAAAATATAATTAACCACTCATACCTCTATCGTTAAATTTTTTCAAAGTAGAACCCACTAGCAAAATTGATGCTGCTTCCAAATGAGGCATCTTAAGTATAGGGTTCTCCTCCAACCGCAAATGCTACAGTACAACAAAATCATTGAAAGTAACAGGTTAGTTAACACAGACAAAAATTGCATTGCCAGTAATTTGAAGGCCCAAAAGTCACTTGGGATTGGGAGATGTTTGGAAAAAATTTGCAGTGTTAGCTGGATATTATATTCTGTATTCATTATGTGGATATTCTATTTTCCATCTTTTTTTTTTCGAAGGGTTTCCCCTATAGAGGCTTACAGCACAAAGGGTTTTCGCCTCTCCTAACAAGTGTACTTCTCGGAATTCGAACTTATGTTCTCCTCCATACAGGGAGAACCCACTTACCACCTCAACCAACAACTTGTTGGTTGTTTTCATCAGTTTTTAAATCTTAGATCATTTTGTACCAGCTTTTATGGATATTTTCTCATTATAGTATTTCATTTTTCCTTTATTTTTTCTCTCAAGATTTGGGGTCTGAGTAGAAGGCCTGTTGCAACCAGTCGTATTGAATATAGAGGAGGAGATACATATAATGGCAAGGAATAAATAACAAGGGAAGGAAAAAAATATAAAGAGAAGGAAAAAAGAATAAAATGACAAGGAAGATAGTTTTTCAATCCCTTCATTGTAAAAAATAAAAATAAAAAACCAAAACAATAATTTGAATGGTTACTTAAACAAGAATAGTAAGAAGAAACTTCTAATTAAACAAGAATATTCTGAATGGTTACTTATGCTCTGTTAGATGCAAGCAGGGGATAATTGAAATGGTCTCTAATCTCAGAGAACACGCGTGCGAACTCACTAGAAATTAGCCAATCTTTAATAATTAGGAAATTCCACTAATTAATTAAAATCCAGGAGGATACTCCGATAAATTACTCTCTGAAATATTCGACACTTTATTGATGAGGCTCTAAGCCTATTTATAATAATTTACAAAGAGTAGACTCTATTCAAAATTCAAATACGAAATCTAACAATATATCTAAATCTAAAATTTAGATAACTAATAATCCTAACAACTATATCTTATCTAATAAGATATTCCTAAAGATTATAATAAAATATAATTAAATAGACTAACTAAAAATCCTAACAACTATATCTTATCTAATAAGATATTCCTAAAATAATATAATTCAAACAGACTCGATAAATTAATGCCTAATATTAGGATCGCTATCATGCTCCCAGCTGAAAAGTGTTGAGAATTAAGTTTAGAAATATTAATTAAGTATTATTATTAGTGTGGTAATTATATTATTTTGTAAATAATATTATAAGTGAAATAATATAGGAGTAAGTTAGATCAAATTTTGTTTTCTTTTGAATTTCGAATTCCCTAGATGCTCTCAATCTGTTATAACAGATTGCACTCTCTTGTAACCTATATATCTTCATATGAATAAACAAGGAGGTATCCATCAGACTACAGTTAAGTCCTAAAATGCTTCAATTAGGGATATCATGTAGTATTTATAAAGATTATATATGAATATTTTGTTGGAAATTATGCCCTAAAGGCAAATCATTGTACTTTGAACATTAATGTTATTTAAAGTATTTCTCCATTTTGTTATCATATCATTTGCATGTTTATTATAATAATGTATCGTAAAGATTGTCCTAAATGTCCCTGGTCGGTTATCTATGCGGGAGCAAAGATGAAATTTGACCAGTACGACTTTGATGAGGTATGGAGATACGAATCAAAGTCTTAGACACTTGTAAGAGTACAAGGTGCTGGACCAACTCACTATGAGAAAGCTACATAGATTAAGTCATGCCTTATCTCATGTATAACCACGTCACAACGCCTTTGACGAGATCATCATGGACTCGGACATGAGAGTCGCTGATCTTTGACCTAGTCAAAAGTCACCTTTGACCGGGTGATGATAAAGGCTTCGATTGGGATTAGTGGTTTTCATGCAGAGAAATGTGAATGGTCAAGATGGGATTTGTCTTTCACATTTGTAGAGAGATATTACTGGGCCCCTCGATGAGTGAGTCTGAGAAATGTATGGTCATACTACTCAAGAATCGTAGATATGTCTAAGATTTAATGAATACAACGTTTAATCTAGGGTGAATATATATATGTGTGTGTATAATATAAATTCAAAAATAATAATATTATTATCTATATAGATAATAATATTATTATATAGTATTTGTTTTGTATTTAATTTATTTGATAAATTAAATAACTCAAACAAATAGAGATATCGTATCTCAGATTTAATTTGAATTGAGATATAGTATCTCAGATTTAATTAAATAGATAGATATCATATCTCAGATTTAATTAATAAAGATAAATTAAATCAGCTGGCTTTTAATTTGGATTAAATAAATAGATTAGATTAGATTTGTTGGACAGATTTAATTAATATTATTTAATCCAAATTCGAATTTCAAAATCAATAAAGATTAATTTTGAATATTTTAATACAGCCCAATTAGGGTTTGGAAAAACCATATAAGATTATGATCAAGTCGTATTAAAATGATGATGAGACGCGAAAGAGAAACCCTAGAGAGAGACAAAAGACGTAAGACGTTGAAGGCGCTAGCACGCTGCCATCTGTGTTGGAGTTCTGTTCGGTGTGGATACCGGTAGAGAGAGTTAATTCGTTTAGTTGGCTCCTAGTGATCGCATCGAACAAGATGCACACGAATACGAAAGGTACAGTTCTGACTACTTTAATTTAAACGCCATTGATAGATCCTCCTATGGGATTCATAAATTTTATTGGATATATTCCTTCCGCTGCATGTCCGAATCCCAACATATTATATTTTAGGAATACATCTTTATGATATTATGATCTGATTTGATTAGATTAGATTATGATAGATTTTAGGGTTATGTGATATATGCATTCTATAATAGGGACCTTTTAGTAAATAAATAGTGGGAATCAGAGTTAGTTAGAAGAGAGAGAATATGTTAGACACAGGATATATACGTGTGTACTGGACCATTTGCGTTTTGTGAATGAATATAGTATATTTCCTTTCTTAGTTATATCAAGGTATCAAAGCCATCTGTCTGGCCATGGCGCCATCGCCGGACACCAGATCCCATGAACGTCTGGGTGAGCTCGAGCATCGGCTTGAGTCCCTTCATTCTACCTTCCATACGCATTTCGAGCAGAGTTCACAAGAAATCGCAGACCTCAAGAAGACTGCTACTCGGCTAGAGGAGCTTATGAAGATGCTTGAACTCCGATTTGCACAACCACCCCCCTCCACTGCGGGTAAACAACCTCTCAATCCTACTGGCAATCCCGACGATGGCTCCAGCTCCACTATTCTCCATCGCATGCCAGCATTTGGTTCATTTCAGGAGCTGCACCACCAGCAAGCTCAACAATCTTCCTATTCTATTCCTACGAAGCAGAGTCGCATAGGATTTCCCAGGTTTGACGATACAGACTTTCGTGGCTGGGCTTACCGCTGTCGACAATTTTTTGAAGTGGATGGTACGCCGCTGGACCACCGTATTCGTTTGTTGAGTATTCACCTTGAAGGTCATGCTCTTCGGTGGCATCAAACATTTATGCGCCATCGCACATTTGCTGACGTTCGCTGGGAAGATTACTTCCGACACATGGAGGCTAAATTTGTTGAAGTTCGAGATGAGCATCCTCTGATTGCTCTGAAGAAGCTTCAGCAGGGTGACGGCTTCGTTGCTGATTATGAGCGTCAGTTTGATGAACTACTCTCCGAGATTGATATTCCTGAGCCGATTGCGATCAATCTTTTCATCGGTGGCCTTCGGCCGGACATTCGTCAATTTGTTTTAAACTTTGCTCCGCCGTCGCTAGCTAGTGCGACATGCTCGGCCAGGTTGCAGGAGGCGACCATCAGGACCTTGCACGAGAACACACCCACTCACGATCGTCGGCCATTCCCTGTAGCTTCATACAGTCGTTCGCTGGATATGGGTCCTAAATCCTCTACAGTGACGGGCTTGACGGCTGGCCCATTTTCCTCCACAATATCTGACCCAGCAATATTTTCAACCCCATCCTCTAAACAAGGTCTACCGGCATCCTCCTTCAGTTCCACGTCACACCCGACGGCACCACTCTCTTCTGGTTCGATCTCGAAGCCTGCTCGCCATCTCTCTAAAAAGGACATGGATGAACGCCGTCGTCAGGGCTTGTGCTATTGGTGCCCTGAGAAGTATTCCTCGTCTCACAAGTGCAAGGACTCTCATGTCTATTTGCTCGTCGTCGACGATGATGCAGAAGACTTTGTGGATGCGCTGGGTGATGCTCAAGCACCCACAACGGGCAGTATCCACGCTATTGCAGGTCACCTTCACACTTCCACACTGAAACTCCTCGCACGAATCAAGAACCAGCAGCTTATTGTTCTCATAGATCCTGGTAGTACCCACACTATTCTTGACGCTTCAATGGTTGAGAGGCTCCAGTTGAAGACGCACGAGCGAGTTCCTATTCGCATGACTGTCGCTGACGACCATCAAGTGTACTTGTCCAAATTTTGCCCTCAGCTGAGTTGGGATATGGGGGGCTCAAGTTTACGTTCGATTTCCGGTAATGCGAGATAGAAGGGTATGACGCCCTTTTGGGGGTTGACTGGCTTAAAACTTTGGGGCAATTTTCAATGGATCTGGGGTCACAGCTCTGAGTTTCACTGGAAAGGTCAACATATTGCAATACAAGGGGTGGATACGAGAACTCCCTTCTGCTCAGCCGACCATGGTCAGTTTGCTCTTACACCTCCTACTATTCTGAGTCGCAAGAATTTCTGCCGCAACAATCTTCCTATTGCTCAAGTCTTGGTCCAGCGAAACCTTACTCAACCGGAAAGCCGCCACTGGGAGGACCTTTCGTCATCCGAACTAATTTCCTTCTTTCCCTACCGTTGCTGATCCTACTAATGTCATCCTTGTGGACAAGGATTCTTTTTAGGGGAATATTGATATATGCATTCTATAATAGGGACCTTTTAGTAAATAAATAGTGGGAATCAGAGTTAGTTAGAAGAGAGAGAATATGTTAGACACAGGATATATACATGTGTACTGGACCATTTGCGTTTTGTGAATGAATATAGTATATTTCCTTTCTTAGTTATATCATTATGGTTGGCCTATTAATTTGCCTATATAAAAGCCTCTTTGTACTCTCTTTTATTCTTAAAGATCAATAATATTTATATTTATATTGTGATTCAATGTGATCCTACAATTTCAACATGGTATCAAAGTATTAGGGTTCATTTCTGGCCAATTTGATTTCAAGTAGTGCCATTATGAACAGTGCCGTCGTGAACAATGACAACAATAGTGTGAACAATGCCGTCATGAATAGTTACAGAAGCAGTTTTTGCTGTCTGTCCTTATATTGACTCGTGGATGTCGTTCACCCTCGGTGAGAGGTTTGATTTGATTTTCTTCACTTTTGGCAGCTAGGGTCGTGATTTCATATATGTTTTATGGGTTCAAAAGTGCTTTATCCCTATAAGACAAAGTTTAATCTCTAGTTTGAGATCTATGGTGCGTTTTGTGACATGTTTGTTTTTTCGCCATATTCTCAAAACTGCCAAAGCCACCCATGTTTATTAGTAATGTTCCTAAATATCATAGAGACAATACTATCCTTACTGCCACATTCCTCATTAACCGAATGTCAGGCCGACCACTATCTTACAAAACACCACTTCCGTTCTTACACAAATACTATAACTTCCCATACCTTAAAAACATTCTGCCACCCAGAGTGTTTGGCTACACATCCTTTGTTCACCACTATCACACCAACAAACTTGACCCCAAAGCCCTTCGTTGTATCTTTTTTGGCTACTCTAATCCCCAAAAAACGGATACAAGTGTTATGACCCAGTCTCCAAACATTTTTTCGTCACCTGTGATGTCACCTTCCATGAAAATACTCCCTATTATTCCTTGCTTGCAATTCAAGGGGAGAGATGGTGAATTCCAGACAAAAGCGACACCAGAAAATGACCAGACAGTTAATATTTATACACCTATCTAAACAGAGCCTGATCTTACTCGTGACAGCTCTGATAATCCTTATACCTCTTATACTCCTAATAACCTTGATAATGTGTCAATTCCAAGGGGAGACATAAACAAGTGGGATAATACCTACTTACGACGTCACAGAAAAGGTAATGAGCCACAAGCTATTAACACTCACCAGGAGTCGAAACAAGAGGCAGGTCTAGGAGAAACAGTGGTAACAAAGGGTTCTGACCTTGATCTTCCCATTGCAATACGAAAGGAGCCCAAATCATCTACTCGACATCCCATTGAGAGGTTTGTCTCCTATAAGACTCTTTCATCTAAATACAAGGCATTTGCCTCTCATCTTGATAGTATTAGGGTACCAAACACAATTGATGAAGCCTCTGTTGGAAATTATGCCCTAGGGGAAGTCATTGTACTTTAAACGTTTATGTTATTTAAAGTATTTCTCCGTTTAGTTATCATTTCTTTTGCATATTTATAGTGATAACTGTATCTTTGGATATATCTTATAGATTATCCTAAATGTCCCTGGTCGGTCATCTACGCGGGAGCGAAGATAAAATAAGACCAGTATGGCTTTGATGAGGTATGGAGATACAAATCAAAGTCATAGGCACTTGTAAGAGTACAAGGTGCTAGACCGACCCACTATGAGAAAGCTGCATGGAATTAGTCATAAGCTTATCTTATATATAACCGCGTCACAACGCCCTTTGACCTGAGATCATCATGGATTCCTACATGATGAATCGCTGATCTTTGACCTAGTCAAAAGTCACCTTTGACCGGGTGATGATAAAGACTTGGATCGGGATCAGTGGTTTTCATGCAGAGGAATGTGAATGGTCAAGATGGAATTTGTCCCTCACATTTGTAGAGAGATAATACTGGGCCCCTCGATGAGTGAGTTTGAGAAACGTATGGCCATACTACGGTGGAAAGGAGTTTCCATTTCAATTATTAGACTACTCGAGAATCAAGAAAGTAATGGTCAAGAACAGGAAGTTGACATTATCCATGCCTCATCCTTGACCAAATTATCGCGTGACAAAAGGGATGTGACATGGTTGTATGATAGGTAGTATCGTATCATCGATCCCCATATGAATTGGGTAGTCGCAATGTTTTGCTAGAGGCCGCATTTGCGACTTGTGAAATTTGATAAAGATAGCTCGCCGCCAATCTCATGGGCTGTAGGTCGCACACAAGATTAGCGTAAAGACAAAAGTGTCAGATTATTGAATCTTAGATATATCTAAGATTTAATGAATCTTGTATTTAATTTAGGATGAATATATATATATATATATTAAATTCGAGAATAATATAATAATATTATTTAATAGAGAATATAATATTGTTATATAATATTTGTTTTGTATTTAATTTATTTGATAAATTAAATATCTAAAACAAATAGAGATATTATATCTTAGATTTAATTTTCGAATAAAGATATCATATATCGATTTAATTTAAATTGAGATATAATATCTCGATTTAATTAAATAAATAAATATCATATCTCGATTTAATTTATAGAGATAAATTAAATCGGAAGCGCTTTAATTCGATTAAATAAATAGATTAGATAAGATCTATTAGATAGATTTAATTAATATATTATTTTAATGCAAATTCAAAATTAATAAGGATTAATTTTTAATATAATACGCCTATCAGGTTTAAGAAAACCTACGGGACATTTTGTCAGTCATATTAGAAAAGCTGCGAGAAACCCTAGAGAGAAAAAGAAGAGACGCGAGAATACTGAAGGCGCTAGCACGCTGCCATCCGTGTTCGAGGCAATTCATATGGATACAGGTAGAGGAAGGAGATTCGTAGAGTCAACTTCTGTTGATCGAGTAGGTAGCCCACGAGTTCAAATAGAACGAGACGCACACCAGTTCGATATAGGTACGATTCTTTTCAAACGAACTTGATTTAAACGCCGTTGATAGATCCTCCAATGGGATTCGTAAGTTTTAAATGGATAAAAATCCTTCCGCTGTGTGTACGGATCCCAACAGCCATGGCTATACCTGAATGGAGGCAAGCTGTCTTGGAAGAGATGGAGACTCTTAAACGAAAGAAGACATGGGATGTAGTAGATCTACCTCGAGGAAAAAAGCCTGTTGGGATGCAAATGGGTATTCATTCCTAAGTATAGAGCAGATGGAACACTAGAGAAATACAAAGTTAGACTGGTTGCAAAAGGTTTCACACAAATATATGAGGAAGATTACACAAAAACATTTGCTCCGGTAGCCAATTTGAATACCATAAGAATTCTCTTATCTATTGCAGTAAATTTACATTGGGATCTACACTAACTCGATGTAAAGAATGCCTTCCTCAACGAAGAATTCAAGAGGTGTACATGAAGTTACCTCCAGGGCTCCCAGAGAAAAAGGCTAACCAAATCTGCAAGCTGAAGAGGTCATTATACTAGTTGAAACAATCTCCACGTGCTTGGTTTGACAAATTCAGTGAGGCTTTTATATAGGTTACAATATATAAAATCCTATTATTTGCCTCCAGTGAGTGGTTTTCGTTCTTTGCCTCTGATGAGGTGTTTGACAATTATTTGTTGTTTGGTGGTCCTTGTATAACCTGTTCGTTCTTTGCCTTGGTGAGGTGTTTGACAATTATTTGTTGTTTGGGGGTCCTTGTGTGACCTATTCGTTCTTTGCCTCCAATGAGGTGTTTAATCTCTGAAGAGATATTTGGAGTATTGTTTGGTCCCTGATAAAACTGTTTGATGTTGGTTCTTGGTGAGAAGTTTGATGTTGCTTTGGTCCCTTGTGAGACCGTTTGTCGCATCTTCTACTTTGGTTTGCCAGGTTTGGTATTCTTTGTTGTTTGAGCTCCTGGTGAAGTTGGATTGTTACTTTTGGATGTCCTCGGTGTCATATTTGATTGAACTATTCTTGGATGTACTCAAACTTGTTCCTTGATCCAAGATCTCATGAAGAAACCAATTATTGGTGATTAGTTGTTGCTCACATTCAAGCTGCTTCTAGCCAGCTTGAGGGGGAGTGTTGAAAACATCAAGTTTAGAAATATTAATCAAGTATTATTATTAGGGATATCGTTTAATATTTATTAGGATTAGATATGAATATTAAATTTTAGGAATATATCTTTAAGATATTATGATTTGATTTGATCTAATTAGATTTGATTAAATTAGTTTCTAGGTTTAGGGTTAGTCTATTAGTTTATCTATATAAAAGCCTTATTGTACCCTCTTTTATTCTGAAGGATCAATAATATTAGTATTTCTCTTGTACTTCAATGTGATCATTCAATCTCAATAAAGGATAAGGTGGTTGTCCTAGCCGTAAATGTTGATGATATTATCCTTAGAAAAGATGACGATGTAGAAATCAATCAAATCAAGGCAGCCCTGGCACGAGAATTCCAAATCAAAGATCTCCCAAAGGAGTATATACTATACCTTCTAAAGGAAACAGAGATGACAAGTTGCAGACCCAGTGACACACCTATCCGAGTTAAGAAAATAGATTAAGAAGCAGATCTTGGTAAAGTTGTGGACTTAGGGAATTATCAACAAATGGTAGGCAAACTAATATATATATCTCATACCAGACCAGACATTGCATTTGCAGTAAGTGTGGTCAGCCAACATTCCCATGATCTTAAACATAAACATTTAAATGAAGTCTATAGGATCCTTCGTTATTTGAAGGGATCTCCAGGACGTGGTTTGCTACTAAAGAAAATTGACAAAAGAAAAGTAGAGTTGTTTACAGATGCTCATTGGGCAAGTGATCAAGATGACAAGAAGTCCAGATCTAGATATTGTACATATGTGTGGAGTAACTTGGTTACAAGGAGAAGTAAAAAGCAAAGTGTAGTTACAAGAATTAGTGATGAAGCTCAATACAAGGCTGTAGCACTGGGAATCTGTGAAGGCATATGGATAAAGCATGTCCTTGAAGACTTAAGGAAGTGCATAAATTTGTCAATCAAGGACTATTGCGATAACATGGCTGAGATTAATATTGCTCATAATTCGGTTCAGCATAGTAGAACCAAGCATGTCGAGATAGACAAACATTTTATAAGGGAAAAATTTTATGAGGGTATCGTTGATCTAAGTCTAAAGAACAGACTGCAGACATTCTCACTAAAGGACTGCCAAGGATAGGTTTGAGTATCTAATTGGCAATTGAACTTAATTGATATCTATAGTCCAACTTGAGGGGGAGTGTAAAATCCCAAAACTTAAGGTGCAAGTTCAAATCCGAAATTATTGGGAGTGATTTAGATAATTAATCTTGATTATTTCCTAATTTGTATAGTATCATATCGGGACATAATTAATGCTTGATTCTGTCATGTGTATATATGTGTAATCTGCTAGTGTGAATAACATACCGATCCATTCAGTTTGATTATTCTCTTCACATTCTTACAAGGAAACTTGGTAACATGGAGGAGGGGGAAAACCCGTGGCAAGGTCTAGTATAGAAGCAAAGTTTCAGCACTTGGCATTTGAGTTGCTATGGATTAAGATTATTCTTGAAAAACTTGAAAATTACTTGAGCAGCTTCAATGAAGCTACTTTCTGATAAGTCGTCAATAAATTAGGTTATAACCAGATTCAACATCATATAACTAAGCATGTGGAGGTTGATATACATTTCATAAAGCAAAAGCTTGAAAGTGGGAAGACTTGGACCCCTTAAGGTCCTACAGAAATCTAGTGAGCAGATCTAAATGTGAGTGTTTTACATCAGGTTCTAATCAAATGAATAAGACGCCATCAGAATTTGGCCTAATATATTAACACAGAAGTATAAAGATTTAAGATTCACTTGACTGACATCTTTCTTTATGTCTAAGCAACTAACCTCAAGAACCGGTAAATATGGGAACCCTTTGAGAGTAGAAATTCTGTTCTTGCTGGCCGCTAAAACCTGCAAGAAATTATATTCAACAAAAAATCAACTATAAAATATGAAAACAATCCAAATGAAAGGACAAGGCTCAAAAAAAAAACAACCTGGAGTCGAGGTTGACTTGCCATTGCCAGAGTTTTCAACTTATTTTGAGCTACTGAAAGGAACTGTGAAAAGAAAATATAGCATAAACCAAAAAGTATTGAGATTCAAAACACCAAAATTTTAAGTCAAAACAGGATATAGATTCAGAAAATCAGTAAACTGAAGCTTGCCTCCAAATTTGGAAGCTGGGGGAGGCTTGCCATTGATGTTATTTGATTACCCGCAAGATAAAGTTGCTGTGAAAAATATTTTAAAATGCCATCAGATAAGCATCATAATCTGTCACTCTATTTGGGAAGCTCTAAGGCAACTATTTAAACGCAAAATATAATAAACCTGCAACACTTTGCAATTCTCAAGAGGCTCAAATCCAGGCCCCTTAAATTCATTGAAACTCAAATCAAGAACCTGGCATAGAAATCACCAAATAATAAAACATAACACCCATATAATTATAAATTCTGCAACGACTTGACAAAAAAAATATAAAGACTAAAACTTTAAACAGTCAAACCTTCACTCTTGTCAATATTTCTACTCCTTCCAGTGTAGATAAGAGATTGTCTCGAAGATAAACAAACTGCCAAAAAGATCATTAGTTAATGACTATAATAACCATCAAAACACAAATTGACTAAGGGACATCAAGAGAAAACATCAAGTTCTCTTCTTTTTGTAAAGGAACTAAGGGCTCATTTAGCATGCAAAATGGACTGGAATATGGAATGGAAAAGGAAATCCAAAGAAAAAATTGGTTTTAAAATGTTAGAATATAATGTCATTCATGTAATTAGTATAACATATAATTAGGGATTGCATATAATCAAGACATTATGACCCATTAATGCCTAGGCTCCTTACTCATGTATAATACCCCTTTTATGATTGTGAATAGACAAGTTATTCAGATCATTGCTCCCTACACTTACTTTGTATCAGATCCTCCTTAGATTTATTATTATCTTTTTTTATTTGCTACCTGTGGCCTCTCTGTTCCAGCGTGCACCTATTATTTAGGGTTAGAGCATCTCTATTTTCTTGAGACACGCACCTGCCAGGGAAGTTCCTTGAGTCCCAATCAGCCAACCACCGAAGTCCAGTCACCATCTGGCACGCACGTGAGCCACACGAGCCGCCACTCTTTTCAACGTCAACTCCACGGGCTGGTGCATGGGTCACTTTTCTAGCCAATCTTCAACAGCGTGTTCCTTCTTCAACCTTCTCTCCTTGTTTTTCGACCCCTTTTGGCAGAATTCAGGGTCTGGGTTCATCTCATACAGATTGTGTGACCTTGTGTTGCTTTGTTTCAGAGAGATCTTGCCAGTGTTTCATCTTTCATCGTCTCTATGTTTCCAACCACTCCCAAGTGGTTTCAGGTCCTGGGTCCTTCTCTTTTCTGTTCAGTTCAGGCCTTTGTGTCTCTGAAGCAACGTTCACTTCGCCTTTCTTCTGTTTGTGTCCTTGTGTGACACGATCTTGCTGCTTCATTGTTGTTTAATGGTCACGGGCATGATCTCAAGGTGTCGTTATCCTTATTATTTGGTCATCTTGGTATTTGCTCTCACCTAATGGCTTACATGGTGCCTCTTGGTTTGTTCTCGATCTGAGCCCTTGACGTGGCTGTTGTTTTTCTAGGTATATTTACCGTGGTCTGAATACTCATTAGTTATTTGTCCTCATTGTGGTATTTGGTTCAACTACTTTGATATGCAAATTGCATTTAGCTAACTAAATCATCTCCAGCAGTATTTTATGGATAATACATGTGGTAACTAACAGAACCGAAACCAAATACACGCGAATCAGAACCATTAGCAATAGTAACACACGATGGATTGGCATGCGAGCTATAAGTAGAGAAGAGATGACGGTCCTTGATCAGGCTAGTGCTTGGACCTTCGTGGATTGACCTATAGGGAAGAAGGCCATTGGGTGTAAGTGGGTATTTATTGTCAAAACGAAGGCTAACGATACTCTTGAACGCCTTAAGGCTCACCTTGTTGCTAAGGGATATGCTTGGCTTATGGTATTGATTACTCCAAGACTTCCTCACCTGTGCGAAAATTGTCTTATGTTTGCCTCTTCGCTCAAGATCTTCCTCAATTCTCATTTCCAAACGAATGAATTGGGCCCGCATAAGTACTTTCTAGGAATAAGGGTTATAAGGAGCAAGAAAGGCATTTTCCTGACAAAGAAAATTCGTTCTTGATCTACAGAAAGAAACAAGAAAACTTGGAGCAGCACCAAGTAGGTTTCCTATGATTCCTAATCCATTTCTAGATGTTAATGGCACTGTGCCATTTGAAGAGCTACCTAAAGATATGAAGAGCGAGGTTAATCCTGAGAAGATCAAACTATTTGAACATCCTAAGAGGTACCGTAGAATGATTGGAAAATTGAACTATCTCATGGTGACTCGCCCTAATATCACTTTTCCGGTCAGTGTGCTTAGCCAATTCATGACATAGCGGACTGTTGGCTAGTGGGAAGCCTTGGCCACATCGAGATTGGATGCTTTTGTGATGCAGATTATGGTGGGTTGAAAGCTACTAAAAGATCCACTACAGGATATTGACTAACTAATTAACTAAATGCTACTAACTAATCTAATCTCACCTATCATACCTACCCAGTGTCATTATTACAAACACATAACAAATAGTCTACTAGGAGAGATTTGCTCTAGCAACCAAACTCAACTCCATAAAAGTTTCCATTGATGCTTGGCACCAAATAACCTACCCAATTTGATTGAAGAACATGTATGGAAATATAAATCAAAATCAGAGGCACATTTTGGAGACCAAGATGCTAGACCTAACCGTGATGAGATAACTACATGGACTAGATCATAAGCATATCTCAATATAACTAAGTCACTAAACCCTCAAACTTGAAAACTTCAAAGATTCACACATGAGGAACATTATATTTGGACATGATCAAAAGTCGCCCTTAAGTGGGTAATCAAAAAGGTAGTGAATGAGCACGATAGAATCCATGTGAAGGAAGACGAGTGGTCAAGATGGGATTTCCCTTCTCCACATGAGAGAAATATCTCTGAACCTATCGATGAATGAAACTAAGAAATGCATGGTCATGCTTAGATATTATGAGTTCCATTTGTCCTGTTAGTTTACTTGGAGATCAAGAAAGAAGATTACGTAATATAAGGACCAAGATATCGTGTGATTGACATGGGTCATAAGATAAGTTGTAATAGATCATCAATCTTCATATAATTTAGTAAGTCATAATGTCATCCTAGAGGCTCCATATGCCTTAAGAGCCAAAAGGTACTCTGGACCCACTATCAAAATTATATGAGCCTATAAGATCTCATACAACTATGAAATCCATAAAAGGGCAATATTTTCTTTCCTATCAAAGCTCAGATTTATCCCTATTAAAGCCAGATCTACTACAACGATCAATTCCATGAAGGGGCATTATTTTCTTTCATGTTGTATATATTTAGAAATTAGGATTTTATTTCTCTGATTTTCTTTACCTGTGGAGCGTTATCTACGTATATAACACCAGCTACACCTTAGCTACTTGATTATGCCTTCTTCTCTTCTTTGTACAAGTGTTCTATGATATATAAATTTAATCCATGAAATCTTTCAGGCATAAAAGATTACACTATCAATTAGATCTACATAGAAAATTTTATCAAGTGCTGCTTTGAATAGATATTGCCCACAATAAATAGTGTCACCAGCAAAATTGATTTACCTCCAAGTTTGACGATAATTTTAGCCCACTGGCATTGAGATTGCGAACTCTATGCCCCCTAAGATCCAGTCTCTGAATTTTAAAAATGATCAAGAATAAATAACAATTGTGGCAAGATTAACCATAGCATTAGCTCAATGATATATGGATAAAGAGACAAAGCAAAGAAAGCTATTCTTCACAAGTACAAGGGAGAATTGCATTAAAACAAGCCCTTAAGAAGAAGGAAATCAGAGTAAATCCAACCCATGCTTCCTATTGCTTTCTAATTAGCAAAACATCAGCCTCTAATAGAGAATTGATATACTATGGAAATAAAAAGCTCACCAGATTTGAAAGGGTATGCTATAGGCACACCAACTCTCAATCATGCAGTAAGAGGATACCCCAATGCTAACAAGAAAATGGCGACGAATGACAATCTATTCACTTCATAGATACAAGGAAAGCACCAAGTCGTTGTTCCTTTGGTCACTAGTGTGCAAAAGAAATTTCACAAGAAAGAGGCTTTCATTGATATATTTAATTATTCCATTGGGAATGCCTTAGTTAATATTGAAAATTTTACCTATTATTCAATTCAAAGATAATTCTAATTATTGTAAAGGAGTTTTGCAATTCAATGTTTTATAAAATCTCTTGAAATTGTCAGCCTCTTGGAGAATCATCCTTTGTCCTTAGATCCAGAGTTTTGCTCACATGTTACACAAATTTCACATCTATTTTCAAAGCACACACAAATCTTCCCTAAGCAAAAAGTTAATCAATACTTTATCTAATAAAGAATATAAATTTTTTGACCAAAATAGCCTCCATTCAAAACCTTTAGGGCTTGTTTGGTATGAGGGGAGAGGAGAGAAAGTGAGCAGAGGGAAAAAAATGAGAGAAGTAGGGTTAATAGTGTTTAATTGAATTTTCTTACTCTTTCTTCTTACATCTTCTTTTTATTAAAATTTTGTAACCCCACTTCTCCAAATTTTTTAAAACAAACTCATAAAAATTTTCCCTCTCATCCCCTCCACTCCAAATCCCTCATACCAAACAGACCCTTAGTTAAAAAAATAAGTATTTAGGTGATTGAAGGGTGTTGTAATAAAAAAAACAAAAATTAAATAAAATTAGACTATTGTATAGTGTAACTTTCAGTGTCAATGATATCTATAAAGTAGATCTTGAAAATGAAGAGAAGGTTCAAGTAATTTTAACAAAATTCAAGGAAGTCTAGGTGGTTTATTCTAAATATTAACAGGAATGATGTAATTCAGCGAAATAATAATAAGTGCACAGTTCCTTCACTAACTTCAGTTGTAAGAAGGCATAAGAGGCTGTGGGATGAACTAGTATGGAAAGCCAAAAAAAAACAATGTAGCACGTTTAGTTCTCAGCCACATTAAATTTTTCACTTTCACTAAAATGATGCTTACCACATCGTCACTAGCTTTTATCTCAACATGTGGAAGAACAATAGAATGAGAATCTCGGGTTTCAGGAGTTGGTCCTTTCCTCCTTCCAGACAAAGTTGAAATTTTACCCTTAGAGGATGACGAGGACCCTGCTCTTAAAGTACTGGAGATAGAAGGTGACCGTGCTGATGAGGAAGAATTTTTTGAAATTGTTCTCCTGGTTGATGAGCTGCAGCTACTATCCAATGAAGAAGCAACCTTTCTTGAAGAAGAAGAAGATACAGGTGATGTTGCGTTAACTGATGATTTTATTGAAACCTTTAACCTTGACATGTCAGATGCAATGGATTTCCTCAAACTCGGGCCCACTGGTGATGCTGGAACTGATTTTCTAGTCCCTGAGATGCAAGCTCGGACTGAAGGTTTAGTAGGAGATAAAGACATAGAACCCCGCCTAAGCTCCGGAAAGGACCTCCTTGCAGATTCCGCAACTGAAGAAAGACTGCCTTTTTTCCTGACGGATGAATTCATACAGTTTTTTGTTCTGCCATCAGATATCAATGGCTTCTCAAGTAATCCTCCGCTGCTATTTGCTCGTGCCATAGATACTGAAGTCGTGGAACCACTAGAAGAATTTGTTAAACCCAACTTCTTTGCACCCAATGTAGAAACTATATTTCTAGGTCCTACTCGTTTTCTGACAGGAGCGCTTGCAGGGGAGCTCTTTGACCCCACTGCAACCCTAGACTTTCCAATTCCAGCATATCTTTTCATGCCTTCTGACGAAGAATCAGCATGGCCCAATTCTGCAGGAACTTGGGGATTTTCTGAAATAAATTCACCAGATTGTTCGGAGGACACCTCCATTTTCAGCCCCCAGGTAGTTATTCAAAAGTAGGTCTTCTGATCCAACAATATAATAAAAATGCGTTAGATAAAGTGAATTAGTTATCAATATCGTATTAAAAATCTTCACCAATTGCGATTAAAATGTAAAATAAGCCCTCCGCTCACCCAGCAGAGCACAGCTCCTCCGAAGCTTAATAACAAGAAAAGGAAAAAAGGAGACAAATTATAATTCTAAGCAAGAAAACATACAAACAAAACCATAGCATATATTAAAGCTTCAACAAATTCGGAAGTTGGAGGGGGGGGGAACAGAAAGGAAACTTGGGGAACTAAAGATTAAATGCTAGAAGTAAAAGTGCATGAAGAGATCCACCACGAAATGCAGCTTCTGAAACTAAATTCCAAGCCACCAAGTTGCGATATGCGGGCAAGAAAGGGCCAAATAGCATGCAGGAGAAACTGAAATAAGAAGCACAAAGAGAGTGCACGCACCAAACTCATTCAAAGGTTCACAATGGACCAATGCAGGATAATAGCCTCGCCATCAGACTGTAGAGATCTAGCGAAAGAAGACGCTGGAGCTAAAATCGAAACCGAATTTGGACATGTCTAGGGTTTGATAAGCTGCAAAAGGTGGGCATTTTTGCAGCGAGGCGCGAAAAAGCAAAAGAGAGGGGAAAAGGAAAGAGACAGTAACTGGAGCGGGTGAGCTGAAGTTGGAAAAGCTAGAAAAATGACAATAGGGTAGTGGGAATTTCAAAATCTCTTGAGAAAACGGATCTTTGCCTTTTGTTGTCTATGGGTAAACTTACATCACATCAACACCTGGCAGTGGTGTTCTAGGACCCATTTACATCTTGTCCCACGCTGCATTGTGACATTATATAAATTTTAATCTAACGAATTCGATTATTGAACCAGCTAGATAAACATTGAGCAATAGAGTAGAATAATGAAGCACACAGTCGGTGCTCAGACGACGGGCAGTAGCTTTTGGAAAATTATTTTTACAATTTATGAGGTAAAAATGACTTTTGGAGAATTATTTTTATAGAATTATTTTTGGGATTTTCGAGATAAAAATGATTTCTGGAGAATAGCTTTTAGATTTTTAATAGTGTTTGGATAACTTTAAAACCTAGGTTTTGACCAAAGTTTGCCAAACATCCCAAAATTATCCAAAAGTTATTCTGCCCAAAACTTAGGTTTTGGCAAAAGTTTGTCAAACACCCTCCCATCAAAACCTAGGTTTTGTCATAACCTTACCAAACATCCCTAGGTTTTTTTTGCTTTTTCTCTCTTCTATGTCATCATCATTATTTTTTCAGTATTAGTCGGTATCTTTAAAATATTTTTTAGTACCTTTCTGTACCCTTAAATATTTTTTCAATATCCAAAAAAAAAAAATCAAGATCAGGAAATATTTTTCAAGATATCTTTTTAGCACCAAGTTAGTACACTCGAAATATTTTTGCAAGATCCGTTGTTACCCCGAAATATTTTTTCAATATCCTAAAATAAATTTTTAAGACCAAGAGAAGTATCTTTTTAGTACCGGTTTGTATTTAATATCTTTTTTACCCGCGCACAGTCGATTATCTCGAAATATTATTTTCAAGATCCGTTGTTACTTCCGAAATATTTTTTCAATATCCTAAATTTTTTTCAAGATCGGAAATATTTTGTCAAGATTATCTTTTTAGTACCCTATCAAGATTTCCGAAATATTTTTTCAAGATCCGTTGTTACCTGAAATATTTGTTTAATATTATAAATAAATTTTTAAGATTATGAAATATTTCAGGGTATTGACTGATACTGAAAAAATGATTTTCATGATTTACGAGGCAAAAAGCTTTTGAAGAATAGCTTTTGGGATTTACGAGGTAAAAATGATTTTTGGAAAATAGCTTTTGGAGAATAACTTTTGGATAATTATGGGTGTTTGGCAAATTTTTGCAAAACCTAAGTTTTGATGCAGAATAGCTTCTGGAAAAGGGGTGTTTGACAGACTTGTGACAAAACCTAGGTTTTGAGGTCTGCCAAACGGGCCCATAGCCTTGTATATTTGCTGAATGATACAACATTCTGGAAGTCCAAAACCTAGGTTTTGGGGTCTGCCAAACGGGCCCGTAGCCTTGTATATTTGCTTAATGATACAACATTCTGGAAGTCCAAAACCTAGGTTTTGGGGTCTGCCAAACGGGCTCGTAGCCTTGTATATATGTTGAATGATAGATTATTCCAACTATAAAAATATAACAGAACCTATAGATATAAGACATATGTACATTGAAAATATTCTATAAAATCTTACAACCTTTTGTTTTCTCGATGACCAAGAAATAAGATTATTTCTTAAGAATACACACATTCCTGCCATAGAACGTCTATCATCTAAGTCACAAGCCCAATCAGCATATGTGTATGCAATCAATTGAGGACTACTGAGTCGTTTAATATGCAAACCTAAATTGTAAGTACCCTTAAGATACCGAAAAATCATTTTCACAGCCTGATAATGAGCAGTTCTGGGCTAAGACAGAAATTGACTAAGTTTATTTATTGCATATAAGATGTTAGGACGTGTTGTAGTAAGTTATTGTAAAGATCCTATAGCTTGTCTATACTCAATAGGATTGCTTAATAATTCACCATCTCTAGATGAAATTAATTGACCAGTTACCATTGGAGTAGTAACTGGTGCACAATCTGTCATCTCAAACTTCTTCAGTAAATCAATGACATACTTAGCTTGACTCAAGTAAATTCCCAATTCATCTCTATAAACTTCTAGACCAAGAAAATAACATAATGGTCCTAAATCCCTCAGTGAGAAAATTTATTCACCATAGACAGGATTATTTCCAATCACCAAAATGTCATCGACATAAATGAGAATGAAAACAGTTAAGTTATGTGTCTAAAGCATGAAAACAAAGATATCACTCTTCAAGTTCTGAAAACCCCAGTTGATCAATGTAAAATGTAACCAATCAAACCAAGCTCTCGAAGCTTGTCACAAACCATAAATAGCTTTGATTAACTTACAGACATATTTGACCGCCTTTGATCGACAAAGCCTTTTGGTTGAAATATGTAAACTTCATCTCGCAGAAACCCATTAAGAAACGCGTTGTTAACATCAAGTTGTCGAATTTCCCATTTGTAGGTCACCACAATTGACAGTATAACTTGAATTGTGCTTGATTTTACCATTGGGCTGAAAGTCTCATTAAAATCCACACCAAGAACTTTTTGAAAAACCTTCGTGACCAATCTCGCCTTGTACTTTAGAATCAATATGTCAGCTCAAAACTAGTTTTAAATACCCACTTGTTGTCGATGAGTTTTTTATTGTTATACGGTACCAACAACCATGTTCGATTCCGCGGTAAATCATTAAACTTGTCCTTATTGAGCCACGTTGGAGAAGATATGGCTTCTCTAACAGAAGAGGGTTTTGATGATTCTGAGCTTGCCTTCATTGTGAGAGAGCCTTCTACTTTGAAAGATTTGACATATGGGTATTTGGGCTAGAGCCGTCAAAACGGGCCGGCCCATTTAAGCCCTGGCCCTTTAAGGGCCGGGCCTGAAAAATGGAGGAGAGAGGTGAAGTTTGGCCCTGCAGGGCCAAGGGCTTTTACGGGCCGGCCCTGCAGGGCTATGGGCCGGCCCGTTAAGCCCGTATTTTTTTTTTGACGTTGGTCATGTGGGGGGTGGGGACTGGGTTGGACTTTTGGAGTTTGGACGGGTGGTAGTAAGTGCCTATGTGGTAACCCGAATTCCTAATTACACAATCCTCTTACCTCTTTCTCCTTCCTCCATTCGACTTTTTCCATCCTCATCAGTCATCACTCATCACTCATCAGCGTTTAGTTCAGCGACTCAGGCTCAGCGTCTCACAGCCGAACTCCTCCACTCCGCCTCGATCTCAAATCGTCGTCACTCCACTCCTCGATCTCAACTTTCAAGTTCTCAAGTCTCAACATAGCTCTCAGCCTCTCGGCTCTCGCATCTCACCGTCCACCATCGGCGACTCGGCGTCACTCAATCGTTCTCAACTCTCCTCAAATCTCGATCTCGACTCTCTATCTCGGTCACTCATTCACTGTCACCCACTCCGGCAACTCGCGATTTGCGAATCCGCATCTGCCATCCGCCGTCGAAGCAACCTGCCAACCTCAGTCTGGTATCATCTCTGTCTCGGTCACTCTATTTATTTTTCAAGCTGCGAATTTATTTTACCCAAGGTGTTATTCGCTTCATATTGGCCTACAAGAACCCTCGAGACTCTTGATCTTTTCCCAATCAGGGACAGTCTGATCTCATCTGAATTAATCAATGCCTCTCTTTAGTTAATTAGGATCTGTTCTCCTGATGGCCTCCATGATATGCCAGAACTTTGTCCTGAAAATATTTTGTCTTTGACTTATATGTCTTCGTTTCTGTTGTCTGTCTGGTTTATGTAGTATTATATGTATATGACTGTTGTGGGTGAAATATCTCAATTGTTCAATGAGCTTGCTTGCAGTTTTGGTTTTTGTCCCTTTTAATCCCAAGCTCCTGTTTGTGCATCTATAGCTCGAAGGCCGAAGGCCAAGCCTTTTATCTTTTTATCTCATGTTTGGTTTTTGTCCCTTTTAATCAGTCTCCTGTCTTTAGTTAATTAGGATCTGTTTTTTTTTTGTATAGTCTCTATCTAGTTGGGGTTCTTCATCTTTGTTTCTTCCCTTATGACTGACTGGCTGAGATTTTCGATGTGGTTGGTTGGTATCATATCTGATTTGGTTTTGAGTGGAGACTGATTCTATTTCTTATGTTAGTTTAACTGGTTTTAGGCTTAGCATTGTTTCGGTTTTGCTCTGGTTTTGCTTTGGTATAGTTTTGATTTAGTATGAGCTTTGATGTTGCTCATTAGCATTGTTCTGCTGCTCTTTTGATTTAGGCTTAGCATTGTTTCTGTCATTTAATCTACTTTCAGCAATATATATGTTTTCTTGAGCAAAAAAAGTTTGATTTGTATCTTTGTATTGTTGATCTTTGATGTAGCGTAATGTCTTCATCACAAAAATTACAAGGAAAAACTCAAGAGACTAATGAATCATTAGTTATGATGGCTAAGAGTAAGGCATCTTCTCTTCAAGGGACTGATGAATCAAAGCCTAAGAAGGCAAGACATTTGTCTTCTGATGTGTGGAGGTATTTTAGTAGAGTTGAAGTTGAAGGGGTAGCTAAGGCACAGTGTAATGCTTGTCAACGTTTATTTACAAGGGGTGCGGATAAAGGCATCTCACATCTAAATCGTCATATTAAGAATTGTCCTGCTGGAGATAAATTTCGAGATATTGGGGTGATGATGTTGGATAGAGAAGGAAAAATGAGGTCTAGAAAACTTAATCATCAGCGTATTAAGGAGATTATCGCTTTATGCATAATTGAGCATGATCTTCCTTATTCATTTGTTGAATATAAATGGGTTAGAGAACTTATAAGGACATTGAATCCTGATGTAAGGTGCGTTTCTAGAATCACAATGACGGCTTATGTGCAGAAATTCTTCCGCCAACAAAAGAATATTTTGAAACAAAAATTGAAGAACAGTATTGGCAGAATATGCTTGACTTCGATTGTTGGACTTCGTGACTTTCGAAGGATATATATGTTTTGATTTCATTTTGTTGATGAAAAGTGGACACTAAACAAGTAAGATACTTGCCTTTTGTAGGATGGAGTCTCCACATTCTGGATCTCATATGTCTAAGAAAGTGTATGATTGTTTGAAAGAATGGGGGATTGATGATAAAATATTCTCAATTACTCTAGATAATGCATCTGCAAATGATACATTACAAGACTTATTGAAAGATAGGCTACTCATGCAAAACAACTTTAGCTTGGTTTGTAATGGGGAATTTTTTCATGCGAGGTGTTGTGCCCACATCCTCAATCTGATAGTTCAAGAGGGCTTAAAAGTAACAAGTTTTGCTTCGAATAAGATGAGAGAGTATTAGATATGTGAAGGCCTCTGAGGCAAGGATGAATCTTTTCAAGCAATGTGTTCAAGAAGTTGGTGGCATTGACACTTCTATGGGCTTGCGATTAGATGTGGTTACTAGATGGAACTCCACTTACGCAATGCTTGAGAGTGGCCTTAAATATCGTCGTGCTTTTGGAAAGATGGCTTTGGATGATCCAAACTTCAAGTTTGTTCTAACACAAGATGAGTGGAATAGAGCAGAGGCAATATGCAATTTCTTGAGGCCATTTGAGAAGATTACAATGTTGATTTCTGGGTCGTCTTATCCAACTTCTAATTCTTATTTTATGCAAATATCAAAAATTGAGATGTTGCTTACTAAAAATATGGCGAGTCCTGACCCAGTGATCAAAGAGATGTCATTGAAAATGAAAGGGAAGTTTGACAAGTATTGGCATAATTATAGCGTCATTCTTGCAGTTGCAGTGGTTCTTGATCCTCGATGGAAGTTCAATATTATACAATATTTCTATGAAAGGATTGACTCTATAACTTGTGATGAGAAGGTCGCCAACATAAGGAGCAAGTTGAATTTCATTTTTGATGAATATTCAAATGTGAGGACATGTCTTCCAACTCTTGAATCAATTAACAGATCTTCAACATTGACAACCCTTCATTCTTCTCAGACTTCAAGTGCTTTAGTAACTGCCTTTGACGCTACATTTGATGTATGTTTTAATTTCATTGTCAATTGAATTTCTTGGGTGTTCAACTAGTATTTACTTGATTGTTTTGTAATGATGCAGGATTATCAAGATATTTATGCGAGTATGGATCATTCTTCCATGAACAAGTCTGAATTGGAAACTTATTTGGAAGAACCAATACTAAAGCCTGATAATTGGAAAGAATTGGATGTTTTGAACTGGTGGAAGAACAATCAACATAGATTTCCGATTCTTTCAAAGATGGCAACTGATATTCTAAGTATTCCAATTACTACAGTAGCTAGTGAATCAGCTTTTAGTATTGGCTCACGTGTTTTAACAAAATATAGAAGTTCAATTCTTCCTTCTAATGTTCAAGCTCTTATTTGTACTCGCAATTGGATGCATGGATTTAGCTATGATGGTAATTTATTAATATATATATATATATATATATTATATTTATTATAGAGTTATTTATTTATTTAATAACTATACTCTAATTTTGTGATTTGGTTTATTGCAGAAAACGATTATGGATGTGTTCATGATGCGGGAGAAGAAATTCGTGATATTCTTACTCATGAACCAGAACCTGCTCATAGTGAAGCACAATCTAATGTTGTTGACATTGATGATAGTGGCGAAGATGACGACAATGATATTGATAGTCATCCTTCTAACGTCGCTTAGTTGTATGCTTTTTATGTTTTATGTAAGTTAGAACATAATTTGTTTTTGATTATGAATTCGTGACTGCTTATTTGTTGGATGATTGTGTTTTTTTTGATAAATTAGAGCTTTAATTGTTGTAATTTACTAATTATATTTCTTTGAAAAACACGGAGGAAAAATGGTTAAAATTTGCGATAGTAAATTTCGGGCCCTGCGGGCCGAGCTTTGAAAAACATGTGTTTTTCTTACTCCGGGCCATGGAGGGCCGACCCTGTTAGGCCCTGGCCCTTCACGGGCCGGGCCGGCCCTGATTGACAGCTCTAATTTGGGCCTAACTATTCCATCTTTGGCCCTTGTAACCATAGAGTGCTAGCTATTGAGCCCAGCAAAAATTGGGGAAGGCGTTGAAGCTAAAGCATTGTTCTTGGTGGATACACCAGTCTCAGTCTGCGAAACGTTTTGTGATTGAAATATCGGAGAAGCTTGTCCTGCAGAAGATTGATCATCACTACTCTCGTCATTAGCTTCATTCATCATCCTGACTCCTTGACTGATTTGAATTATAAGAGGAATTGAGCTTGCTTGAGCTTTAGTAAACACAACTTGCTTCATAAAATCTGTTATAAAAGAAAAAAATACTCGAATCAAATACAATATGTCTTGAGATGAAAATCTTACCTGACTCACTCAAACATCGGTGACCTTTCTGTTGAGACGTTACGTGAAGATAAACACATTTTTGACTGTGGAACTAACATTTATGAACAATATATGGCTTGAGGCATGGATAACAAGCACAACCGAATGGTTGAAGAGTATCGTATTTTGGTTATGTTTTCATCAACTTGAACAGAGATGTATCATATTGCAACACAGGTGTTGGTAAACTGTAATGCCCCAGATTAATAATAATAATAATAACAATAATATAGTAATAATAAAATTTAGAACTTTAATAATATTGATATTGTTATATAACCTATTAACGAGTTGGCAATAGTTAAAGAACCCAGCCCATAGCTAAACCCTAATTTTAAATTATAAACAGAGGTCTAGCCGCCTAACCCTAGCTAACGCTCTATACTCCTTTTCTCCTCTATTACTTCCTCTATTCTTACTCTGCATCAAATTATCCTTCTAGGAGTGTAACACCCCCAATTTCTAACAATTATCATAGTATAAAATTTAAATGATTTTTTTTTATAAATGAATACTGAAATTCGAAATAAACAACCTTGGGAAATGTTCGCCGCACTTGTCTTGGAACAAGTGTAAGACTACTTATTACAATAACGTAAATCCAAACTTAAGCAAAAATGTGTTTTATTATGAACAAAGTAGAATAAAACAGAATTAGCTGAAGGTGCTTCCTCACCTCTCACTGCTAGCCCCAACCCTTGGCACCTGTTTCACTGAAATTTTGCTCCCCTGAAGGATCATCGCAGCCCATGAACACAAACATCAGCAATTCCTGGTAATCCTAATAAAACAAAGATAATGAAGAGAAAATACAATATTTACATAATAAAATATCTATATAAAAAAATGTCAATTTTATTATTCTTTATTCAATTTCATTAGTGGGAAGAGAACCATGGTAGACCCGGATATTCTGTCAGTCTACCTTGTGACCCGGAAACCTGCCAGTCACAAATCATCAAATTAGCCATAAAATATATCTTCCTAGTGTGCACACTTCTTCTCAAAGTTGCTACTAGTGTCCCGGAAACCTGCCAGACACTACTTTGGGAAGAACGAATATTATCGGTTCACATCTCAAAATATATCAAAGGCATAAAGCCTAAAGGTTGTGTTCATCACTTTAGGAGGTACCATCCCAAAGCTATCCTCCCACAAAATATTATTTCAATCACACAAAAAGGAATTTCTCAAATTTACGGAAGCCAAACCGATTATATATATATACTGCTATTTGTATCAATTACGGGAAAAAAAACTGAGGCAAAACCATTTAAAGAGTACATGTATTTAATATATATATTTATATATTTATTTTAATGAAAGACACATGTATTTCAATCACCAAAAAGGAAAAAAAAAATGACACACCCAGAGCACAAACAAAACACACAGATACACATGAAAGGTATATTTGGGTTTTAATCATAAAAAGGAAGAGGCGTACAGGTTTTATGGGTATATATGATTCAAGCACAAAGGCCTAGGCATCCAAAGCAAAGAAAATATGCATGTATATTCAATTCGTGCACCAGGAAGTCGGTTACGTCAAGGAAAGGTTTTATATATCTAATTCAACACGAAGGCCGAGGCATCCAAGAAAAATGTACAGGCATATTCCCTTCATGCACCAGGATATCGAAAAATTGCTTGCAACAATTACTCATAGATACCAAAAAATGAAAGGCATATAAATATACAACGCCGCAACGTCTTTAAGGGTTATCACGAAAATCAAGAATGGCATGTAACAATTAGTTCCTATTGTTCAAGGGATTAGGATTACCTGATCTCTATTTTTGCTAGCCTCCTAGAAAAAAATGATTTGATGAGAGTACGAAAGGAGGATGCAGTAGCGGAGAAGAAAAGTATCGAGAGTTTTCTAGGTTTAAGCGGCTAGACCTAAGTTTATAATTAAAATCCAGGGTTTTATCTATTGGCTGGGCTCTTTAATTATTCCCAATTAATAAATTAACAATACAAACATTATTAATTTCTAGATTATACTATATTATTTTATTATTATTATTTCTATTATTAATCAAGGGTATTACAAGGAGCTTAGCAAAAACAGAGACCAAGTAATCCTAATCCCTAGGTCAATAGAAATCAATTATTGTATGTCGTTTTTCTTATCTGAACTACCGTCTCGTTCTTCCTCGTGATTTCCATTCGGTACCATTAATTTTGCGTTTGCCTTCCTCTGTGAGAAAATTGTTTTCTTCAAATTATACATATTTCCCCTTCTTGATTTGCGTGATGAACCTTTTTGCAAAAAAAAAAACATTTAACATTGCATATACATATGTAATACCCCATATTATTATTAATAACAACAACAACAACAACAATATAGTAATAATAAAAATTTAGAATTTAATAATGTTTGTATTTTTTTTATAATTTATTAACTGGCAATAGTTAAAGAGTCTAACTCATAGCTAAACTCTAATTTTAAATTATAAACTGAGGTCTAGCCACTTAACCCTAACGAACGTTCAATACTTCTCTCCTCCTCTACTACTTTTTCTATTCTTTCTCTGCGTCAATTATTCTTCTAGGAGGTTAGCAAAACAGAGACCGGGTAATCCTAATACCACTAATGTATTAATGTATTTTAATGAGTAGATCATGGGAATTTCCCATGAATGAGGTAATCCTAATCCCTAGGTTAATAGAAATCCGTTGCTATATGGCATAATTCTTTTAAATCCCCAAAATTATCAACTCGTTCTTTCTCGTAATTTCTATTCGGTACCATAAATCCTGCACTTGCCTTCCTCTGTGAGAAAGTTGTTTCATTCATATGATATGATTCTGCATGATTTAGACTAGCCTTAGTTATTGAGTATGTACATTGCTAAATAAGTGGCTCGGTTTTGTTTTTGTGATTGAATACATATATATTATATTTCTTCTTCTCGTTTTGTGCAACTTATGAAGATGGAATATCACCTAGAGGGGGTGAATAGGTGATATCAAAACACTTTTAGCGAGTCACACACAGATGCAAGTAAAACAGAGACAAAGAGAAAATGAACACTCAGGAATTTATACTGGTTCGGTCTAATACTTCGACCTACGTCCAATCCCCAAGCACACCTTGGGATTTCTACTAACTCTTCAAATACAAGTACAATTACACACTCTGTAACAAGAATGATCCTTTCACACTCGAACACCCTCCCCCTTACAAGCTGTATTGTACACCCTTACTTAGGGTCTGTTTGGTTAGGGGGATTTTAATGGAGGGGAGGGGATAGGAGGGATTTTAATGTTACCTTGTTTGGTTTAGAAGGGGAAGGGAGAGAAACTTTTTTCACATTGACAACTTTACCCTTATATTATAAGAGAGATTTTAATGTTATGTTGTTTAGTTCATGAGAGGAGGGGAGAGTATCTTCACATGGACAACTTTTTTTTTTTTTTTAATGTTAATGACCAGATTTGGGAACTTTTTGTTTTTCTAGGTGAATATCTGTGAACTAGTCAAGTTGAATCAGATTCCCAACGTTATACTACCTAATCCCTAATATCTGTGAACTAGTCCTAAATTCTTCGGTGGCGCTGGTTTGTAGCAAGGGGTGTGATTGTGTGAAGGAAAAATTTGCGAAAGGACAAAACAAATCCAACTCCACAAGTCACTTGAATAATATAAAATGAGTAGAGATTTGTACATAAAATGTTGAATAAACCCATATGAAAAAGAAAATGCCTAATCGGTTGATTCCCTCCATAAATCCCAATGCTCCATTTAATGGCCGGTGTTCTTGTTAGGCTCTCTCTCAGACCAACCATGGCATGCTCAGGCAAACCACGACATCCCTCTTGTGAAGAACTAAGATTTATGGGATTTTGTAGGGAGGGTAGGATGAAGATGTAGAATCAAACCATGGCTTAGATGATGAGACAAGTAAATGGCGAGCTATATCATCACATACGTGCCTAATCAAAAACGGGTAGAATCAAACTGATGTAATTCCTCTTGCATTGCTATCTCCCAATCATTGTCTGAAAGGGCTTTGTCAATCTTCGAAGGTTCAATCTCACATATGAAGGCAGAAAATGTAACCTCATTCAAGTTACTTTTTCTAGTTCTTACCCCTTGATTTATATCTCCTATCACTTGGTCCAAAGGATGATTCCTAATGAACTTCCAAGCTTTAGGTTGAGATTGATCTGAGTTTTCATAAGAGTTTTGAGAATTGTTTTCAAAAACATTTTCTTAATTTTCAAGAGAAGCAGGAGTAGTTCTTGGGATTTGTCCAGCTATTTGTACCCATAGGATCCTTTTGCATGAGGAATCCAAACCCCTTAGACAACCCCAAAGGAGACTCAACCCCCTAATTCTAGATGTGGTTAAGAAAGAAGTGACCAAGCTATTGGGTGCGTGTATCATCTACCCAATTTCTGATAGTGAGTGGGTTAGTCCAGTGCATGTAGTGCCTAAGAAGAGTGGGATAACTATGGTAAAGAATGAAAATGATGAGTTGATACCTACTTGGGTACAAAATGCTTGGAGAGTGTGCATAGACTATAGGAAATTGAATGAAGCATCTAGGAAAGATCATTTTCCCTTACCTTTCATAGATCAGATGCTTGAAAGGTTGGTAGGTAAGAGCCACTATTTTTTCCTAGATGGAAACTCAAGATATTTTCAAATCCCACTTGCTCCTGAAGATCAGGAAAAAACCACTTTTATTTGTCTATTTGGTACCTATGCATATAGGAGAATGCCATTCCTATTGTGCAATGCACCTAGCACTTTCCAACGTTGCATGAAGTCACTGTTCTTTGATTTTCTTAAAAATTGCATGGAAGTTTTTATGGATGATTTTACAGTGTATGGCAATTCGTTTGATGCTTGTTTAGATAGTTTGGACAATGTTCTTGCTAGATGCATTGAGAAAATTTTGGTTTTGAATTATGAGAAGTGCCATTTCATGGTTGATCGTGGAATAGTACTTGGTCACTTGATATCTAGCAAGGGCATTGAGGTTGATAGAGCTAAAATTGAGGTGATTTCCTCCTTGCCCTACCCTACTAATATTAAAACACTTCGTTTTTTCTTAGGGTGTGCATGGTTTGAGGGAAGGGGAAGGGAGGGGAGAGAAAAAATGTAACGGAGAGGAAAATTTTGTGGGCCCCACTACACTAAATTTTGATATAATTTTCTCCTCCCCTCATTTTTTTCCCTCTCCCCTCCCCTTCCCTTCCCTCAAACCAAACATACCCTTAGGGCATATGGGTTTTTACCAGAGATTCATAAAAGGTTTTAGCAAGATAGCTCTACCTTTATCTAAACTATTGCAAAAAGATGTTGATTTTGTCTTTGATACTTCTTGCAAACAACCATTTGATGAATTTAAAGCACACTTGATATCTCCCCCTATTTTAAATGCACTAGATTGGACCTTGCCTTTTGAACTAGCATGCGATGCCTCTAATTCTACTGTAGGGGTCATGTTAGGACAAAAGCATAGCAAGTTACCCCATGTGATTGCTTATGCATCAAAAACCTTGGATAGTGCACAAAAGAATTACACTACCACTGAAAAAGAATTGTTTGCTGTAATATTTGCATTAGATAAGTTCAGACAATATCTAATCAATTCTAAAGTGGTTGTGTATACAGATTATGCAGCTGTGAAGTTTCTTTTCACCAAGCCTCAATCAAAACCAAGGCTCATTAGATGGATGTTATTGCTACAAGAGTTCGATATGAGCATTAAGGATAGGCCTGGAACTGCGAACCTTGTAGCAGATCACTTGAGTAGACTACCGGATGGTACAATGGGAGTACTTGACTCTGACCTTATTTGTGATGATTTTCCTGATGCGTCCCTTATGTCTATCTCTCTCTATGTTCCTTGGTTTGCTAATTTAGTAAATTATATTGTGACCGGTCTCATTCCTAAGCACATGTCTTCTTTTCAGGCTCAAAAACTTAAACGAGAAGTTGAGCACTACATTTGGGATGAGCCCTATTTGTGGAGACTATGCAATGACCAAGTTATCAGGAGATGTATTCCAGAGACCGAGTCCAAGGACATACTTTCTGCTTGTCATTCAATGGTTTGTGGTGGACACTTTAGTGCTCAAAAGACCTATAGGAAAGTTTTAGATGCCGGGTTTTACTGGCCTACCCTGTTTAAGGATGCATATTTGTATTATAAGGCATGTGATAAATGCCAAAGGTTTGGGGGGTTAGGTAAACAACATGAGATGCCACAACAACCCATGCTCTTTTGTGAGGTATTTGATGTTTGGGGTATCGATTTCATGGGTCCTTTTCCACCATCATCTGCCTTTACCTACACCCTGTTAGCCGTAGATTACCTCTTTAGATGGGTAGAAGCCATTCCCACAACAACCCATGCTCTTTTGTGAGGTATTTGATGTTTGGGGTATCGATTTCATGGGTCCTTTTCCACCATCATCTAGCTTTACCTACATCCTGTTAGCTATAGATTACCTCTTTAGGTAGGTAGAAACCATTCCCACTAGGAAAGATGATGCCCAAACGGTTTCAAAGTTTCTTAAGTCTAACATCTTCTGTAGATTTGGAGTACCAAGGGCTATAGTGAGTAATAGAGGTTCCCATTTTTGCAATAAGGTTATTAATAACTTACTTGTTAATCTTGGGGTAACCCACAAAATGTCCACTCCCTATCATCCACAGACAAATAGGCAAGTAGAAGTATCCAACCAAGAGATCAAACACATATTGGAAAAGATTGTCAAGCCTTCAAGAAAGGATTTGAGCTTAAGGTTGGAGGAAGCACTATGGGCCTATAGAACCGCCTTCAAGACACCAATAGGAATGTTTCCTTACTGGCTTATCTTTGGTAAAGCATGTCATATTCCGGTAGAATTGGAGCACAAAACCTATTGGGCTGTGAAAATGTGCAATATGGATGTGGAAGAAGCTGGCTTGGAAAGGAAGTTACAAATGCAAGAACTTGAGGAAATGCGATTAGAAGCTTATGAGAGCTCCCACATTTACAAAGAAAAGACCAAGTTACTTCATAAGAAGATTATACGAAAGGATTTCAAAGTTGGTGATCAGGTTCTGCTATATAGGGCCCGATTCAAGTTGTTGGATGAGAAGCTTAAAGATAAATGGTATGTGTTGGAAATTATGCCCTAGGGGCAAGTCATCTCCATTTAGTTATCATTTCATTTGCACGTTTATAGTGATAGCTGATCCTTGGATATATCTTATAGATTATCCTAAATGTCCCTGGTTGGTCATCTACGCGAGAGCGAAGATGAAATAAGATGAGTATGACTTTGATGAGGTATGGAGATACGAATCAAAGTCATGGGCACTTGTAGGAGTACAAGGTGCTAGACCGACCCACTATGAGAAAGTTGCATGGATTAAGTCATAAGCTTTTCTCATGTATAACCGCGTCACAACGCCCTTTGACCTGATATCATCATGGATTCTTACATGATGAGTCGCTGATCTTTGACCTAGTCAAAAGTCACCTTTGACCGGGTGATGATAAAGGCTTGGATCGGGATCAGTGGTTTTCATGTAGAGAAATGTGAATGGTCAAGATGGAATTTGTCCCTCACATTTGTAGAGAGATAATACTGGGCCCCTTGATGCGTGAGTTTGGGAAATGTATGGCCATACTACGATGGAAAAGAGTTTCCATTTCAATTGTTAGACTACTCAAGAATCGAGAAAGTAGTGGTCAAGAATAGGAAGTTGACATTATCCATGCCTCATCCTTGACCAAATTATCACGTGACAAAAGGGACGTGACATGGTTGTACGATAAGTTGTATCGTATCATCGATCCCCATATGAATTGGGTAGTCGCAATGTCTTGCTAGAGGCCGCTTGCGACTTGTGGGCTGGTACAATATTGGCCTACTGCTAATCTCATGTGGGCCGTAGGGTTGCACACAAGAATAGCCCAACATGAGCAAAAGTATCCAGATTCATTGAATCTTAAATATGTCTAAGATTTAATGAATACTGTATTTAATCTAGGATGAATATATATATATATATATATATTATTAAATTCAAAATTAATAATGATATTATTTATAGATAATAATATTATTATATATAGTATTTAATTTATTTGATAAATTAAATAACTATAATAAATTGAGATATTGTATCTCATATTTAATTTTTGAAAAGGATATCATATCTCATATTTAATTTATAAAGATAAATTAAATATGTAGGCTTATAATTCGGATTAAATAAATATATTAGATTAGATCTATTTGATAGATTTAATTAATATATTATTTTAATTGAAATTCGAATTTCAAAATTGATTGGATTAATTTTGAATATTTTAATACGGCTTATTAGAGTTTTAGAAACCCTATAATAGATATTAATCTAGTCGTATTAAGTAGACGGATGAATTTAAAAAGTCGTGAGAAACCCTAGAGAGAAAATAGAGAGACGCAAGGTTTGAAGGCGCTAGCATGCTGTCGTCCGTGTTCGAAGGCTATTCGTGTGGATACCGATAGAGGGAGAAGATTCGCAAAGTCTGCTCATGTTGATCAAGTAGGTAGCCCACGTGTTCAAATTGAAAGAGATGTTCATTAATTCGCATAGGTATGATTTTAACGAACCTTGATCTAAACGCAGTTGAGCGATCCTCGGATGGGATTCGTAAAAGTTTTCAATTCCGTTGCGTGTACGGATCCCAACAGTATGACCCTTTCACTATCACCAAAGTGCATTCATTTGGCGTGGTAGAGCTGCTTGACGAGACTACTGGAAAGTAATTTCAAGTCAATGGACATCTCCTCAAGCTCTACTATGATTCATCATCAAAGCCTACTTAAGGCCAGGTTGTCTCTTTCCTTCACTTGCATTTTTTGATTTGAATTGTTTAACTCATTTGTGATTCTGAATGCTTGAAATAAGTATTGGAGAGGGACTATCTCAGTAGAAAAGTAGTAGTAGTATAGTTTAGTAATTATAATTAGAACTCCCAATGTATGTTTTGCATCTTAGCCACTACCTTGCTTAATTACTATTGTGCCTCTTCACTCTAATTTTCTCTGTTATTATGGCTTGTTTCTTCTCTCTTCTCTCTTTATGATGTTGATGTGTTGTGCTTCAATTGCAATTGAACTTCACAACTTTCCACTTCATTAAGGAACAAGTTAGAATAATAGAATTGCTTTACAAACATTGAGGACAATGTGTTGATTAAGTGTGGGGGAGGGGAATACATTTGGAATCCCATTAACCGGTTGTTTTTAAATGAGAAAATGGCTTAAACTAGATTTTTTTTTCAAGAATGACTTGCTCTAATGCATGCCCTAAGTGGTAAATGGTCGCATTTACCACTTTGGAAGTGTATAATTTGTGGGAAGTTCTTTAAGCTTTCATAAGATCTAGTGTTTTGACAATTTTATCAAACCATGTTTTATTTTTCAAGTTAATGGGAAGAGAAATGAACCCACAATTGGATTGTTGCTTACTCTTTATTTTGAATGTGAGAGTTTATAAATCATTAGTGCATTTAAGAGTTAAGCATGATTGTAGTTGATTGCAATGTTTTTTATTAATTGTGTTTGTAAGGTTAGCACTTGGGATAGTTAATTAGATGTTTTGTGGTTAGTTTATTATGCAATTGATTATGTTAGAGTGAGCATTGGAGAAAAACCTTGTTGGAAGGATATTGGAGCCTTAAATTCTTTTCATGTGTGCATGTTCACTTAGTTTTTCACCTTCTAGAACTTGTTTCAACTCTTTTTCGAAACAACATTTGCATTAGTGTTATGGAAATGAAAGAGGCATTCAATTCTAAACCATTTTCACCCAAACACAAACCTACATTCATCTACCCTTTGCTTACCCTTTTTGAGCCATTCCTATATTGTATGCCTGTCATTACTCATAGTGTTCATAGTATTCTAAAAAATCAAAAGAGAATTGCCAATAAAAATTTGAAATGCCATGTATATGAAAATAATGAAAAAGGAAAAAAAAAGTGAGTATAGTTTGAAAAAGAAAAAGAAAAGAAAGGTATTGAAAAAAAAATACATAGAAAAGTATTTGGATTGAAAAGAAAAAAAAATGAAGAAGGCATTTGTTCATGGATTTGCAAAAGAATTGGCAAAAGTTTGTAAAGTTATTTAGATGCTATGAACGAACTTGGTCACTAACTTTGACTTACATATCAACTATTCTTTTCTAATTAATTCATTCCATCTAGCCTTCATCCAACATTACAAGCCTTTTAAGTCCTCTTGATTCATTACATTAATTGCTATTAGTAGTTGAGATTTTAGAGTTGTTACAAGCTTATGGTAAGGTGTTGCTTAAGTGAGCTAGAGTGAAATTATTCCAATAAGGTGAGATGAGTGAAACAGTAATAATACCTTGAGAGTTTTCCTGTGCTTCATTTTAATATCTTGGATTGTATGGTCAGCTAATTTCTTTGCATCGTTTGATTATGACTAGTGTTGGCTTGATGAATTGATTAATTAATCCATTGCTTTCTAATTATGAAATTGTTCATCTTTCAAATGCATTAGTGCTTTGGACTTGGAATTTTGTACTCAATTACCTTTGTTCAGGAGTACAAAGTTATAAGTGTGGGGGAATTGATCGTACCATATTTTTATATGATCTTTCATAGTAAAATTAGGACTCTTAATGCATTTTTTGGGACATTATTGCATGATTAAGCACTAATTTGAAGTAAGGACATTTGTATTGAATTAAGTAAAATTAGGGGCAAAATGGTCATAATTTATTAACTATTCATGCAAATGATTCATTGGACTTTTAATGCTACTTTGTGCTTAATTTTGCATTGTAGGAATTTTGGAAGAAATTTGAATAAATATCAGAGAAGGACCAGAATTAATATCAGAGAAAGACCAGAATTAATGTCAGAGAAGGACCAGAATACCAGAATTAATATCAGAGAAGGACCAGAATTATTGTTAGAGAAGGACCTAAAATTAAAAACATGTCAGAGAAGGACCAAACACGGAAAACTCAGTGTTTTGCGTTTTTTAGCAACAACTCCATTAGGTCAGCGAATTGGATATAAAAAGGCAGAGACAGAGATGCGAGTGTGTGTGCCGCGAACCTTCAACATCGTCTTCTTCCTCCTTTGATCCACCAACACCAACACCCACCGTGATCATCTTCCATTCACCTTCTTCATATTCTACACCACCGTCCCTCACCATCAAATTGAGTAAAAAAAACATGCGAGTGTGTTGTCATGTTTGTGATTAGTAATCATAGTTGATTTTAGCTTTTGAATGGTTCGTTAGAACATTCTAATTGAGAAGAAGAATTTGTATCATCCCAATTTAAATTACACATTAAGTGGATTTTAACAATATCTCAAGAGGTAGTAGTTTGCTATGTTTGTAAGAACTACTATTAATTGAGATTATTGGACTCAGATGTTATTTTGAGGTTGTTTTTTAGACTTAATGAAAGTTTAACTCCCATATTTTTTTAGCAATGATAGCCACCTTCTTCATTACCAAGAGCATCCATCATTAATCCCTTTTAATCCAAAGCATTCTTCACTATTTTCCAAAAATACCAAAAAGAATAGAATTAGTTTCTTTATATTTTTATGAATTTTAGTTTAGAGAAAATCAATTTCAAAACCCCTTTTCTAACCATGTTTTTAGCACTTAGTTTAACCTAGGGAATTCAAAATAAAAGGCTCCTCCATAAGAGAACGATCATGAGTTGTTTGCACTATACTGCATTTTAATTTGTGGTAAATTGTGATTTGACCCTGAGGCGACTAAGGTTTTTCGTCAAATCATAGGGTTAGGCGGCTAGACCTCTGTTTATAATTTAAAATTAGGGTTTAGCTATGGGTTGGTGTTGGTCGATTTCCTTGATGGCAAGTGAACCGGTCGAACAAGTAAAAAGTGTAAGTAGAGTATCATCCCACAGAGACTGAGATACCGAAGAGTGACGCTCGATTGCTATGATAGTTGCACAAACAGAAAGTAAATATAATTGGTTTGAGAGGTTTTTGTGTTTATGCTAATAACATAAATAAAACAGAGTATCGTAGTTTTAAGAAGATATCAGTGAGAAGTTAGGCTGAACTCGGAATCATCCTTAAGTGCATCAATCCCCCAGTTGCTCTACCCATTGCTATAGCATCCATACTGCACAGCTTCCGCAATTGCTACAACATAGCTACTAACTACAACGCTATTCGGTTAACCCACCACTATAATCTATCGAAGCTTCTGCGTTCGATACATATGATACTAACTATACTCCTTCCATATTCCTATGGAAACTTTCTAGTTAAATTTGCATTACACACAAGGTGTCATGGTTATGAGAGGTAGACCCATTCCTGAAGCCTACAATATAATAGGTCAAGCCTTGCACCAACTGCCTAGCAAACACTATTTCTCAGAGGTCTAACCTCGACTCCTTGCCAGTAAGCCGAGGCCACAAATCTAGCCCTTAGCTTCCCTTAATCGACTAGTAATTAATTCACTGATAAGCAAACCGAATCTATTAAATTAAGAACTTGCAACTGGGTTCATTTAACACTTAAGAATTCATCCTCGTTCGGCCATAGGAAAATCAGTTCATGACCGACGAGGGAAACACAAAACAGATAGTACGTAATGACCCATGATCTAAATACTAAATAAAAGGAAAAACAGAAAGCTTGACGGCGTTCCGACGGCATGGAAGAAGCCCTGTCACGTCACCACTCCACGTCTTCTTCTCTCCGTCTTACTGCAAGGAAGGATGCTGGGTTATCTTGGAATTCTCGTGATAGTGAAATCTCTCACTCTTCTTTCGAGTCTGCCGAATGTGAAATCTCGTTTTGGCTCTGTGCGACTCTCCCTTTAGGGTTGATTTTCTGTTTCCTTTTATAATCAGTCTTTCTTGTGGTGCAAGGTCCAGCGAGCTGGGTTTTCCAAATCTGTCGAGATCTATCGCATCTTCTGACTGTAGTAGATTGATTCGCTAATCTCCCGCGGATTCTTCAAATCTTTCGTTTCGATCCTCCGCATCTTCTATTTTATTACGCAATCTACTGTCGTTCTCAACCTTCCTTATTATCCCTGAAATTATCTAGATAAAAATGTCAGAAAATATGCCGCATAGCATTGCGTCCTTTACTTTGCTATAGCTTTCGTGGTGTCTTTTATTGCACTTCAAGTTGCTGTCAGAATGCTATAGCATAGTATCAGCTTTGCTATACGTTCTTTAAAAACAATGTAACTTGTTCCTTTCTTAGCGCATGTTTAGGGTGTAAATGGTTTCTATCCTTCAGTTCCCTATATCATGAATATATGCATTTGTGCTTGGATTGTTTGCAGTTAAGCTTTTATTTACCATACAATTCAGTCATGAAATATAGAGAAAACATGTCATAATTTGTGCTCATCAGTTGGGCTCTTTAACTATTGCCAATTAATAAGTTATATAACAATACCAACATTATTAAATTCTAATTTTTTTATTACTTTATTATTGTTGTTGTTGTTATTATTATTATTATTATTATTATTATTATTATTAATCTTGGGTATTACATAATCACATCACGAGTCACAAAATAATTTTGAACAAACAATTATTAGAATTTCAAAGAAAATAAATCATTTAAAAGACAAGAGAATAACCCTTCACTACCCATCTCTCACGTTTAAAATTTATTTATTTATTATTATTTTTAAAACTCGGGATCTTTGATCGCCGAGTTAGTATCAAAAGCGAAGCTAAGTAGAACCTTAGGATCTGATACCATTTTGTAACACCTCCAAATTTCTAACAATTATAATAACATAAAATTGCAATAATTTTCATGAATAATTACTGAAATTCGAAATAACCAAATTTGGGAAGTGTTACCACCACACTTGTACTAAGACAAGTGTAAGGCCGACTTATTACATTAACATAAATCCAAAACTTAAATAAATATGTTTTATTCGAAGCATAAAAAAATAAAAAAATAGCTAGAATTAACTGAATGTCTTTCCTCACTTCTTACTGCTAGCCACAACCTTTGGAACCTGTTTCACTGAAAATATGCTCCCCAGAAGGATCATCGTAGCCCATGAACACATTAAAAATCAGTAAAGCTGGTAATCCTAATAAAACAAGGATAATATGGTGAAAATAAAATATTTACATAATAATAAAAATATCATTCATATGTATATAATCAAAGAAAATGTCAGTTTCGTTATTCTTTATGAAGTTTAATTAGTGGGAAGAGAATCATGGTAGACCCGGGAAACCCTACCAGTCACAAATAATCAAATTGGCTATAATAAAAAATCTCTTCCTAGTGTGCACACCTCTTCCCAAAGTTGCTATTAGTGTCCCGGGAAACCTTGCCAAACACCACTTTGGGAAGAACGAATAATATCGGTTCACATCACATAATATATCGGAGGCATAAAGCCTAAGGGTTGTGTTCATCACTTTAGGAGGTACCATCCTAAAGCTATCTTCCCATGATTAAAGTATTTTCAATCACACACAAATATATAATATATATATATATATATATATATATATATATATATATTAATGAAAGGCACTTATAGGTTTCAATCACACAAAAAACACACCTAGAGCAAAACGTACAGATACCATATAGATTAATGAAAGGCATTTATAGGTTTCAATCACACAAAAAAAGCACCCAGAGCAAAACGTACAGATACCATATTGTAGATCTTATGTATTATAGTATATTATGTATTTATATGGGATTTACAAAAGAAAACATGCCACAAGAAAAAAAAAGTGGACCCACGTGAGGAAGAGATAAAGCTGATGCAAGTTTGGAGGATATAATATATCATATCTTTAAGAAATTAGGAAGGAGACAGTGGTTCTCATGGGATCTTTGGAATTGCACAACAAGGGAATCAATTAGAATAAAAGGACGCACGAAGAGAAGGAAAATCACGGAGAGCAGTGAGAAGTTGCGCCAATTTTGGATTTAAACATATGACATATAGCAATTTATTTCTATTGACCTAGAGATTAGAATTACCTGGTCTCTGTTTTTGCTAATCTCCTTGAAGAGTAATTTGATGCAGAGTAGGAATATAGGATGTAGTAGCGGAGAAGAGAAGTTTTGAGTGTTCGCTAGGGTTAGGCGGCTAGGCCTCTGTTTATAATTTAAAATTAGGGTTTCGCTATAGGCTGGGCTCTTTAACTATTGCCAATTAATAAGTTATATAACAATACCAACATTATTAAATTCTAATTTTTTTATTATTACTATATTATTGTTATCATTATCATTATCATTATCATTAATATGGGGTATTACACACACACACACACAACTTTGAATGCCTGTCACTCGAGAATTTGCCTTCTAACCAACAAACCATTCTGTTATGGACCTATACTAGGCCCATTCATGGGATGACCCAACTAGGAATGTCCTGCACATTAGGATCCGCCTATAAGGAAGGAGAATCCTAACCCACCTATAATCAAGGAAGATCTCAATCTAGATCAGGCAGTTATGATACTTGGGCCGTGAGACACACAGGGCCCATAAATCTCAACCTAAGGTTCACTCTATAAATAAGGAGGTAAAACCTTAAGGTACACACGTTCTAACCTTGAACTATTTACATACTGTCATCACTGTGCACACACATCACCCCTTTGGAGAAAGCCTTGTCTTTGTATAGTAATCTTATGTCCTCCTAGTTATCTACCTCATATATATCCAGGTCGAACCATTTGATCCAATATCAACTCACTAGCCCACCAGGCTAGACATCTGTGTTCTCATACAAAACATTGGCGCCGACCGTGGGGAACCATAAACTTCAATCCCCGTGACCAACGATGGCAAACACAAGAAGCAGTAGTCGGATCCCTCAACCTGGAAATCCAACTCAAGCGGAGGCAAGCCAACAACAACAAGATCAGAACCCACCGCTACTTGAAGATATCCCTGAATGCGACGCCGCGAATGAGGGGGATGACGTAGCTGATACGACATCCTCTCCACCACTCACAGCTAATCCCCAGGATGAGGTGGCGTAAGAGGCCCATCAGCAGGATCTCTTTCAGGAGATTCCAGTCCCAAATCCAGACGTTCTTCTCCTACAGAACTCGATGGACTCGATGTTAAGGCAAATGGAGAACATGGAGAAACATAACAATCTCCAACGCTAAGAAGATATCAGAGTAATACACCAAATGATGGAGGAGCATTTCAGACAATTTACAACGTCGGCTCAGAGAGAAGGCCGAGATGACCTGTGTGGGAGGAAAGAAAAGACAACTCATAATCCTCTTCACAGTGAGCAGCTGAGATTTACGCAATGCCACGCTGGCGGTACTATACAAGAGATGAGTTCGGTCTTAGCGCGAACTCAGAATCCCGTTTCTGTCTTGAAGAAATTGCGCGCTGAAAGGATCTCGGATGATGAGGACCGAGATCACGAGATGGAACCCCGGAGGGGAAGCTCTCCAAAGACATATAGATGAAGTATACTATGGGTCACAACAGCAGTCCTTTCTCTGATGAGATCGTAAGCGCACCTTATCCGGAAGACTTCGACTTGGCAGACCTGCCAAAGTACGATGGAACTCAAGATCTGCAATCCCATCTCGATACGTTCAAACTGCTTATGTTTGTACGGCAAATTTGAGGGCATGTCGTTCCCCGACTTTTCGCTGCCACACTGATCGGAGCTGCCCAAAAGTGGCTCCATACTTTACCGGTTAATTCAATCCAGAACTTTAAAGGTCTCAGAAGCAAGTTTGAGTTGAATTTTGCAACTAGTAAGAAGCAACCGAAGTCCCAATTCGCCCTCAGCAAGATTAAGCAGCAGCCTGGAGAGACACTCCAAAAGTATCTGGATAGATTCAAGGACGTTTCTTTGCAAGTACGGTCCCTACTAGAGAGTGTACACGTACACTGTCTCATAGATGGCCTGGACCCATCATCTCGACTGGCGAAATCAGATTTCAAGAACTGGTTTGACACCCTCACCGAATTCAGAACTCGGTCGAAGCAATACTTAAAGGTAGAGCAAATGGAGATAGCTAATGCCGTGGGAACGAACGAAGAAGAAACTCACCTCCGAGGGGCAACAGGCAGTCCGGGCAGTCTGAAAATCGAAAGGAAGATTCTTGCGGAAGAAATTCGGAAAGTAAATCCCAAGGTGGAAAATTCGAAGGGAAAACGAAATACGATAAGTATAACCCTTTGAAGTTTCACGTTCTCAGCTTTAGAGGGAGGTTGCATTGACCGAGATGAAGAAAATCGAAAGACCCCAACCTCCCAGGAACCGAGCTAATACTGACTAGTCCATGTTCTGCGCATTTCATGATAGACCGGGACATACTACGGATCAATGCTACAAACTCTGTGACGCCATCGAGAAGTTCGTCCGAGATGGCAAATTACGTCAATACGTGATAAAAACTTAGGGGCGGAAAAGCAATAAGCGTAAACAAGGAGATCGAAGTACGAGCCCGACCCCGGACAAAAAAGAAAGATGATAAGTGACAAAAACCGGTTAGTGATTATGATAATTCCCAGAAGCCGAGTTCAACTGTAACGTGATCAGTAGAGCTTTGGGCAGAAGAGGAGACACGATAAGCCAGCAGAAGAAGTATTTGAGAGAGGTCCTCTCCATAAGGGACCTCCCCAAATTTAAAGAAGATCTTAGCAAATCGGAACCTCCCCTACTACTTTTCACAAGGGAAGATTTGAAGGACATAGTTCCGGGTCATCAGGATGGCTTGGTGATCACGGGAACCCTAGTAAATTGCCGGGTTAAAAGGATATTCGTTGATGCCGGGAGCTCGGCAGACATCATTATCTAGGACGCCTTCAAAAGAATGAACTTGGACCAGGAAGATTTGAAGCCATGCAAAACGACCCTCATAGAGTTTAACGGAGAACATTCTCCACCCAAAGGGTACATTGACCTCATATTGATGTTGGGAACAAAAGAGGCATTCAAATCAGAATGTAAGATTCATCGTGGCCGATTTCCCTTCCTCGTATAACATAATTTTAAGGAGGCCAACTATCCACAATTGGGATATGCTGGTTTCCACAAAGCATAAAAAATTGAAGATGGTGAGCACTAAGAACAAGGTTGTCACTATCAACGGAGACCAGAAAGAGTCTCGCCAATGTTATTTCGAGACAGTTCAAGATGGCGAAGGCAGACAATCATCTCCACCTTGGATTTGTGAAGGTAAAAGGAGTGCAGATAAGGGAAAAAGGAGGCGTTTAGGCCGGCCAGTAAGTATGGTGGAGTTAGATCCGCGACAAGAGCTCGAGATTCCACGACCACAGCCAGAAAGCGAATTGGAAGATATGGTATTGGGAAATGAGCCTTCACAAATCACGAAGGTAGGCAGAACATTGAGTCTGGAGTTACAAACCCAGTTGAAGGAATTTTTAAGAAACAATCGAGACGTGTTCGCATGGAAATCATCAGAAATACCCGGGATTGACCCTAATTTTTGTTGCCACAAATTGGCCATCTGACCAGGATCATCACCAGTGGCACAGAAAAAGAGAAAAATCGGACCGGACAGGCAGCAAGCCCTTGAAAAACATTTCAAAGAGCTATTGGATGCCGGATTCATTCGAGAAATACAATATACCACGTGGGTATCTAACGTGGTCATGGTGAAACTAAATGGAAAATTGAGGGTATGTACGAACTACACCAGCTTAAATAAAGCATGCCCGAAAGATTCATATCAGATGCCCAACATTGACCAGTTAGTCGACAACTCGTCCGGATTCCAATTGTTATCCTTTATGGGTGCCTATTTCGGATACAACCAAATAGCTATGCACCCGGAGGATCAAGAGAAAACAACCTTTATCAAAGAAAAGGCTAACTATTGCTATAACGTGATGCCTTTTGGATTAAAGACCGCCGGGGCCACGTACCAAAGAATGATGAACAAAGTCTTTGAAGATCATCTCGGTCGAAACGTAGAGGTTTACATCGACGACATGATTGTCAAGTCAAAGGACCCAGAAAACTATATTCGGGATTTAGAGCAAACCTTTGACAAATTAAGAAAGTACCGAATTTGATTGAACCCGGCCAAATGTGCATTCGGAGTCCCAGCCGAGAAATTCCTTGGTTTTCTGCTAATGAACCACGGAATTGAAGCTAACCCGGACAAATGTAGAGTCGTACTAGACATGAAAGCCCCAAGGAACAAGAAAGAAGTCTAGTAGTTGACCAGAAGATTGGCGGCATTGACTAGATTTTTACCAAGATCGACAAAAAATGCCCTTCATTTCTTCAAGTTGTTGAATAGGAAGCACAAGGAAGATGGAACCCGGATTGCGAAGCAACATTTGAGAAGATCAAGGAGTGTCTGGAAACCCCGCCAGTCCTATCTAAACCCAAACCCGGTGAGTCGTTATTCCTTTACTTGTCGGTGGGTGAAGAAGTGGTAAGTGCGGTCCTGGTCAGGGAGATAGAGAAAGGCTAGGTACCGATATACTTCGTAAGCAAAGCCTTGCAAAGCTCGGAGCTAAGGTATCAAAAGTTGGAAAAGGTGGCTTTTGCCTTACTTACGGCAGCGAGAAGGCTTCGCCTTTATTTCCAAGGACATCAAATTGTCGTCCGAACCAGTCAGCCAATCCGTCAGGTGTTGCATAAGCCGGACTTGGCCGATAGGATGATCAGCTGGGCAATAGAACTATCCGAGTTCGATATCACCTACGAAGCCCGACATGCCATAAAATCGCAAGCATTGGTAGATTTTGTGCGGGAACTGACCCCGGCAGGTAAAGAGGGAAACATTGACTTCGAGATGTGGAAAGTATATGTGGATGGCTCGTTAAACGCCATGGGAAGTAGAGCCAAAATTATTGTTGAGAGCCCAGAGGGGATTGCAATTGAACACTCTCTTCAGTTAAACTTCCCTACATCAAACAATCAAGCTGAGTACGAGGCGCTGCTAGCCGGGTTCCAACAGGCAAAAGAGCATGGAGCCCAGAGAGTTAAGGTCTTTACCGACTCTCAGCTCATGGCAGAACAGATCGAGGGGCATACCAAGCAAAGGGCCCTTTGATGGCAAAGTACCTGAATAAAGCGAATGAGGTGATTTCAAGCTTTGAAGAAGTAACGGTCACCTACATTCCCAGAGGAGAAAACACCACAGCCGACATCCTATCAAAGTTGGCGAGTACAAAGTGATAGAATCCGTACACGCAGCGGAATTAAAAAAAAAACTTTTTACGAATCCCATCCGAGGATCGCTCAACCGCGTTTAAATCAAGGTTCGTTAAGAAATCGTACCTATACGAACTGCTGTGCGTTTCGTCTCGTTCTAATTTGAACACGTGGGTTACCTACTCGATCAACAGGAGCAGACTCTGCGAATCTCCTCCCTCTACCGGTATCCACACGAATAGCCTCGAACACCGACGGCAGCGTGCTAGCGCCTTTAGTATTTTCGCGTCTCTCTTTTCTCTCTAGTGTTTCTTGTGGCTTTTCTAATTCATCAGTCTACTTAATACGACTAGATCAATATCTATTATAGGGTTTCTAAAACCCTAATAAGTCGTATTAAAATATTCAAAATTAATCCAATCAATTTTGAAATTCGAATTTCAATTAAAATAATATATTAATTAAATCTATCAAATATATCTAATCTAATATATTTATTTAATCTGAATTAAGCCTACATATTTAATTTATCTTTATAAATTAAATATGAGATATGATATCTTTTTATTTAATTAAATATAAGATACTATATCTTTATTTGAAAATTAAATCGAGATACAATATCTCAATTTATTATAGTTATTTAATTTACCAAATAAATTAAATACTATATATAATAATATTATTATTTATAAATAATATCATTATTAATTTCGAATTTAATAAAATATATATATATATTCATCCTAGATTAAATACAGTATTCATTAAATCTTAGACATATCTAAGATTCAATGAATCTGGACACTTTTGCTCGTGTTGGGCTATTCTTGTGTGTGGCCCTGCAGGCCCACATGAGATTGGTAGTGGCCAGTACTGTACCAGCCCACAAGTCGCAAGCGACTTCTAGCAAGACATTGCGACTACCCAATACATATGGGGATCGATGATACGATACAATCTATCGTACAACCATGTCACGTCCCTTTTGTCACGCGATAATTTGGTCAAGGATGAGGCATGAATAATGTCACCTTCCTGTTCTTAACCACTACTTTCTCGATTCTTGAGTAGTCTAATAATTGAAATGGAAACTCCTTTCCATCTTAGTATGGCCATACATTTCTCAGACTCACTCATCGAGGGGCCCAGTATTATCTCTCTACAAATGTGAGGGACAAATTCCATCTTGACCATTCACATTCCTCTGCATGAGAACCACTGATCCTGATCCTAGCCTTTATCATAACCCGGTCAAAGGTGACTTTTGACTAGGTCAAAGAGCAGCGACTTATCATGTAGGAATCCATGATGATCTCAGGTCAAAAGGCGTTGTGATGCGGTTATACATGAGAAAAACTTATGACTTAATCCATGCAGCTTTCTCATAGTGGGTCGGTCCAGCACCTTGTAATCTTACAAGTGCCCATGACTTTGATTCGTATCTCTATACCTCATCAAAGTCATACTGGTCTTATTTTATCTTAGCTCCTGCGTAGATGACCGACCAGGGACATTTAGGATAATCTATAAGATATATCCAAGGATACAGTTATCACTATAAACATGTAAATGAAATGATAACTAAATGGAGATGACTTGCCCCTAGGGCATAATTTCCAACACAAAGGGCCTGGGGAACCATAGAACCGTGGTCTAACAAAATTTAGCAGAACCGAGCTGTGTTATGACCATATCATCATCAACCGATTGGAGAAAACCGATCGAAGATTACTTGGAGCGAGGAATCCCCCCCGACAATTCCATTGAAGCAAAGAAGTTGGTCCGAGGTGCCGCCGTGTACACGATGGTGGAAGATCAACTATACCGAAAAGGCTTACATTCTCCAATGTTGAGGTGTTTAAACTCGGATGAAGCCAAGTATGTTTTGGCGGAGATACACAAAGGAATCAATAGCCAACGCATGGGAGTGAAAGCTCTGGCAAGGAAGGCTTTACGGGCTGGCTATTATTGGCTTACTATGGAAGCGGATTCGAAGGAGCTCGTCAAGAAGTGTGATAGCTACCGGAAGCACGCAAAAATCATCTGGCTCCCTCCAGCTGAGTTGAAATGTATCTTAGCCCCATGGCCCTTTTACAAGTGGGGGATGGATCTCTTGGGGCCATTCAAGATGGCTCCCGGACAGTTAAGGTGACTAGTGGTAGTTGTCGATTACTTTATGAAGTGGATAGAAGCCGAGCCGTTGACTACAATCACTTCGGCTCGAGTACGGCGATTCGTTCAATAGAGCATCATTTCTTGGTTCGGGATCCCGGCAGAGGTCGTGACAGATAACGGAACCCAATTCGTCGATAAGGGCTTCCAAGATATGATGTCGGGTCTCGACATCAAGCACCATTTTGCTTCGGTAGAACATCCACAGTCGAATGGCCAAGCCGAAGCAGCAAACAAGATAATCGTGGATGGTCTAAGGAAGCGGATGGAGGATGCAGAGACAAGCTGGGTTGAATAGCTCTATTCCGTGTTATGGGGCTACAGGACCATTGTTCAATCCTAAACCCAAGAAACCCCTTTTCAGTTGACCTACAGATGCGAGGCCATGATCCCGGTCGAGATAGGCTAGCCGTCATGGAGGAGATTAAAGATTCTCCAGGAAAGCGAGGAGATGAATAATGAAGCTTTCTCGGTGGAGTTAGATTTGATAGACGAGGTCAGAATCACGGCAAACTGCCAAGATATAGCCGCCAAGCAACTCATCGCGTGGCTAAATATAACCGAAAGGTGAGGCCCCGGTCTTTCGACAAGGGTAACTTGGTGCTTAGAAGAGCCGATGTCGGAAACAAGAATGCCAGGGATGGCAAACTCACTGCAAACTGGGAAGGCCCTTACCGGGTTAAAAAGAAACTCGACAAAGGAGCTTACATACTGGAGACCCTGGAGAGGAAGCCGATTAAAAGAACATGGAACGGCAATAAGCTAAGAGTCTATTATAGCTAGACCCAACCTCCACTTGCACGGTGTTTGAGGACAAGTCGTGCCCGCGTTAGTTCATTTTGATTTCAGTTTTCCCTTTCTGCTTACGCAATTTCCCTTTTGTTTCAAGTTGATAGCTCAATAGAGCAAGTTATCTTTCAATTAATAAAGAATTTCTTAGTTGAGATTCAAATTTTGCACTCTCAAAATCGTGCCTACTACAGACAAAGGAACGGGTAACAGATTTGGGTCATAGAACTTGGTCATAAATACGCGCGACTTAAAAACGGACATCAGGGCCACCGAGCCTGATTTCTCAATTACGCGAAACCGCTGTTACAAGCATTTGCCATTTTGATGCATTAAAACTTTCTCCTAGATAAGAAGGTGAATGGTCATCTCGACCCTGATCAAGTCAAAATGTTTGAGTCTTGCATTTCCACACCAAGGCTGAAACATGTGACAATTTTCCCTTATCTTGGATTAAATACCGAACAACGGAACCGGAACGCAGTATGGAGGTTTAATTTTAATCTTCACTTATATACCCGGTCGTAAATGTTGGAAGGATAGTTCAGCAGATTCTGCATAATACGTACTCGACCTTGGCCCGGTCATAGAACTCTAAACATAGATAGGGGTTCATAGAAATCGCTCCATCGACACTATGAACGAAAAGACACGGAAACACATTCAAGTTGAGCTGGAAACAAAATTACTTTTAATGGTTAAATTGTTCAAATACAACAGTTAAAATGAAAAAGAGCAAGACCGGAATGAAAACCGGCGAGAATACACATAAAAAACAATGGACCTCAACGCCCCAAAGAGATGATACGGCAACGCACAGAAGGGGTTAGGCAACGTCGGGATAGCACCAGACTCACCCCGGCCCCCAATGGGAGACAAAACACTAGCTGGGCCCTCACCCCGAAACCTAGCTGTGGCAAGCCGAAATCTGTCCACATTTGTCCTACCAGGCCCTCTGCCAAGCAAGAAGGCTTGCCTTTGCTCTTCAGTAAGGGGCTTGCCCCATAACTAAAAAAGGGTTCTAGGAGGAACTGAATGAAGTGACTCATCCTCTTCTGGAGTTGACAAAGGGTTAGCCCTATTCATCGTCATCAAGAAGGAAAACCTAAATAGGCACCAAGAACATGGGTCTGCATTTATATGGATGAAGCCAGAAACCAAAGGCTAACTCAGAAAACTCCTATCGAGACCTACCCAGAAACCAGTCTCTTTGCAAGGTACGGATGAAAAAGTAAGAATAAAAAATGACGGAATTGATGAACTTCAAAATAAAAATGAAAGGAATGGTGAGAAGCGACGGTAATACTTGATTTAACGAAGGTCAGAGGAGTATGAAGTGGCAAAATCTGATGGATGCAGAGAGACAATTGTTGCAAGAAGGCAGGAGGTTTCTGGGAAGAAAGAGAATGATGCGAATGGGTGAGGTGTAGAGACTGGAAGGAAATATGAAAATAAACGTTACAACACCGAAGAGTCGAGGGTAAAAGAGACTATTCACCCCGAAAAGTAAGGGAGAGGTATGCAATGTGATGGGTGCATTAAATGCGTGCAATAACCACAGGCGGCTAGGTGTGGCGATTAAAGTGCTTTGCTAATCGAGGGTTGCCAGGTGTGAGTCGACCATAATGACGCTCGCAGAAGGAGTCCGACTTTGGAGTTACGAGAACTTCCGAACACCATCCCGGATCTTTGAATATATGACATTAGGAGCCGAGATCATCGCGTACCAACTCGGATGATGTTTGATAGATGAGCGATAGAACAAGGTCCAAGGAAAGATAGCTCGGATCATGTGCTTGGAGGAAAAATACATCCCAGCAGCTCAGAGGCCTGAACTATCGGGCTAGGGGCAACTGTTACGAACCTATACTAGGCCCATTCATGGGACGGCCCAACTAGGAATGTCCTGCACATCAGGATCTGCCTATAAGGAAGGAGAATCCTAACCCACCTATAATCAAGGAAGATCTCAATCTAGATTAGGTAGTTATGATACTTGGGCCACGAGATACACAGGGCTCATAAATCTCAACCTAAGGTACACTCTATAAATAAGGAGGTAAAACCCTAAGGTACACACGTTCTAACCTTGAACTATTTACATACTGTCATCATTGTGCACACACATCAGCCCCTTTGGCGAAAGCCTTGTCTGTGTACAGTGATCTTACATCCTCTTGGTTATCTACCTCATAGATATCTAGGTCGAACCATTTGATCCAATATCAACTCACTAGCCCACCAGACTAGACATCTATGTTCTCATATAGAACACATTCATAATTTATTTTCGTACAACTATATTCATTAGCAAATGTTACAGATTATTGTCAAAACCGAACAATTCCTCCCAACAAATTTTGTTGCCAACAATGTTGCATTATACACAAGAAAGACTACTTTTACATAGACTAAGGACGAGTAAGAGCACTTAGTTTGGGAGTAGGAAGTAGGGGGCAAGGTCGACTGTTGGAGGTAAGTATGATTTCGACCTTGTCCTTGCAGGGGTGGGGGAAGAAAGGCTCCCGTACTGGTTGACAAACAAAAACAAACTAATAATGATGAAATCGTGAGATTCTAGGAGAGGAGGTAGGAAAGGAAGACAAGAAAATCCACGTTAAAAGCCACCATCACTCAACTTGAGAGAAGCCTCCAAGGTTGAAAAGCAATCCCAGGTAGAGCAGTGACTAGAGCTCCTCTGCTATATATATATATATAGCAGCATGAGACTCTTCTTTATTTTACAAAATAGTGCAGACGCAATGATTCCAAATAGTCCTTGTTTTTGAAACTGCAAAACAAAATGAACCAAAGAGACAAGAAAAAAATGGATCATTTGAACAATGAAATCGGTGGAATATACCAGTTCGTTTAGGACGTCCATCGTCGTCAAAGCACTTGGACCCACCTTGAGGAGCAACATCAATGGCGACTTGAAATGCATTGGCGGTGCCGTTCTCAACCGTCTTGGATGTGGAAAGAAAGAGCCCAAGTTATCAGCTGGTTGTGAGAGAATGAAAAACCGAACTGCAAAAATAGAGAGAAAGGAGTGAACAGGAAGTTATGAGAGTTGCTGAATTAAGGAGGGGATGGGTAAGAGAAGGAAAAGTGTGTAACTGCTGCTTCTAGTTCAATTCAACCTGAAACGGAGGGAGAAGACAGATACGCCTCCCTAGAATCACAGTCAGCAATTCAATTTAGCTTGCTTCTACAAAGTCCACTTCAGCACACTGTTAATCAACCATTTCAACTTAACAGTGGACATCTTCTCACTAACGGCAGCTGACACTTTTGCTCAACTTTCTTAACCACGTAGTCACTTTTGCACCTAAAAAAAGTACTTGGTGTTGGGCGCTCCCGTAGGTAAAACACATGTGTATTTTTGCACCTTAACCCTTATTAAAAACATATATCCAAATAAGTTTTATAATTCCCTTTGTTTTTAAAAGCAAATCAAACAAGTCAGTATTTTTGTTGACTTATAACCACATTTTCCAGAAAAAGCTAAGAAAATACAACTTCAACTTAAAAATCTTAAATTAATCTTGTTGCCTATAAGAATATAAGTATACACTACATTTGTGTAGCAATTGACAACTCATTTTAGTAGGAAATCAATTATTTGAGGTTTTAAAGTTAGGCGAAGTTGCAAAAATATCCATGAACTTTTAAAAGTATATCCAGCACCATATACAATTTGAATTACAATGGTAGTCACTAGGGGCCTAAGTTACACACAACCTCCCGCTCACAAAGAGCACGCATATCATTAGACTACAAGGTTATTGATATGTACGCAATTTATGGTTTGCCAAATCAAAATACAACAAAATCACATCATTTAAGCCAGCGTGGTAACTTAGATGGCGTTTATGTAAAATTATTAAACATCATAAATCATACTATGGGTCCCACTGCTTTTCCTTTCATGAAATTACTCTCTTCTCCCTACAATTGATTCCCTTACTCTCATCTCCTTCTCCCTACAATTAAGTGCTTGTTTAGATTAGCTATAAAAGTTATTTTTCCAACATGATTTACGGTGTACAAGGTAAGTATGTGAGAGATATTTTGTCTTGACTTGTGTGAACGTGCTTTTTGAATGCCAACTCAAACAAACCATAATTCTCATTCCTCCTTGGCTCTACCCCTCGACTTCTCTCTCCTTACGCTATATTTACATATCTCTTCATTGAACTCCATATTTATCCAAGCAAAGATCTCTCACAGACTCTCTACTGGAACTCCAAAATTAGCAATTGGTCATTTTTATAAATCTAGTGTACCTAATTCTCATAGATTAATCGCCTGTTTGGGTAAGCGTTCTGGCGCTTCAAAGCCTAGTGAGGGGAGGAAAAAGTTTAGTGGGATAAAAAGCCCAGTTGGGGGTGTTTGGGTAAGCTTCTCAATCACTAGACTTCTTCCAAAAAAAAAACTCCTTATTTTAAAAGCCCAAATCCTGAGCGTTGGTAGAGTGTTGGGCGAGTGTAAGACTTAGGTTTTGACCCAAAAAAAAAGAGTGTAAGACTTAGGTCAGACACACGTTCTTCTTCCTCGACAAACACAGACTTGAGAGCTCAGACACAAAGCGTTCCAAGCTTGAGTGGAGACTCTGAACCCAAACCCATCACCTTCAGCCTTTGTTGCTCTGCCCACCATTGTCGCTGGCGACTTTTTCCTTCATTACCATAGTCGTCGGCGACCTTTTTCCGTTAACAGCATTGGCCGACGTTTTCATCACATACCGGAGAGCTAGTGGAAGAGCCAGGAATTTTAGTGACAGGGGGCGATAAAAAAATACCATATCACATAATAGCCTCACTTGCATTGGCTTGGGCAGCCCTAATCTACCAAGAATAGACTATGTATATTCCAACAAATTACTCCCTGTGATCTATAATATAAGACATATTTAGGGATTTATCTTAAATATAGGACATAGTTTTTATATTTGTTAACAATAATCAAGGAAGATAGTGAATAAAAAAATTAGGGAAGATGATGACTAGGGTGTTTTAGAAAATATATGTCAAATTAGCTTACTCAACCAACTTCCTTAATCTACCTAAATTAGGTAAATATGTCTTATATTTAGAACCGGAGGAGTATTAACTAGATTTTTAAAATATAAATAATGAAATACAATAGAATCAAATAAGCTTAGCTTATTAAGCTTGAACATATATGTAGATATCTCCTTATATTTTGTTAAGGTACGACAATTTCAAACTTAGAAGTTAAGGAACAAATGCAAGAAGATAATGCAAAACTACTATATTGAGATCAAAAGATAAGTTATACATAATAAATTTCTCTTACGTGTGGGTTTATTCGTGTGTAGTCAAAATATTAAAATAAGCCTCAGATAAAGAAAGTGTGTGTGTGTGTATATATATATATATAAAATAATTTTAGGGGGAAATCTGCCCCCACTTATTTTATAAAATAAAGCTTATAAGTAAACTTATATCACCAGCCCAATTTCACGTGAAATGGACAATATAGTTTGATAGATACATACAATATACTGAAAGAAGTCTTGTGCTAGTGCCCGATTTGATGGTTAAAAACTTATCTCCTTATAATTGTTTTTTTAAAAAAAAAAATTAGGGGGGGCCACCCCTAGCCCCCCCTCTAAATCCGCCACTGCGGAGAGCTTGAATGCCGCGACACTAGAGCTTTCAGGAAGGGCTAGATAGCGAGCTTTATCATACCTAAAGCTCGACAACCTAAGACTAGATTGAACACCCAGATTGATCTTCATCCTTCTCCGTCGAGCCACGTCCTTGGACAAATCTGACTGTGAAGTTGGCTTGCATCGACTTGAAGTTTCCAATCTTGGTTTAGTCCTCTGTGGAGTAGCAATTCGCCATGAGTGGCCTTCATGGCCTCTATTTCGATGGTTGCTTCGTATTGTTGGAGAAAAAGAAGAAGAAGAGGATTTGTTGGTTCGCGTCGTGTCAGCGTCTGATTTGCTGGTTTTTTCTTACATATTGGAGTTGGAGGATTAATTTTTTTTTTTGGTATAATGTGGGGCCTCAGCCCAATCTTATTCCTGTATCAAAAAATGAGTCTTGGGTAAGAAACACCCATGCGATCTCTGGACAGTAAGCTACTTACAAAACGAGGAGGTCTATCAAATATAATCCTACTCTCCTCTTGTGTTAGACTATGCTTGGCAAAAGCATCAGCACAGCGATTGCCTTCTCTAAACTCATGTACAAAGACAACACCTGTAAAACTCAATACAGATCTTCTAATCAGACCCACTAATTTTGATTCTGCAATAGCGTGAACCTGGTCATCGTTCAGCAGGCTTATTACAGAACTAGAGTCAGATTCCACAACAATTTTACTAAACTGATACTGCAACGCTAGCTCCAGCCCCGTCAGAGTGGCCCAGAGTTCTGCTCTTACAGCCGAGCACACTCCTAGTCTCCTGCTAAAACCAAACAGCCACTGGCCTTGTGAGTTACGAAAAATCCCACCACAGCCCGCTACCTTTCCTCCTCCTCCTGCAGCCCCATCCACGTTTATTTTTATCCAGCCCTCTTCAGGAACCTTCCACCTAACTAGGATTTCTCTCTTTGTACCACCCCCACTTCCAAACTCCTGCTGTGCATGCCTTACCTCCTTTGCATACCAGAGCACTACCCTAGCTCTATCAGCCGGTAGTACATATCCATCCTGGAAACAGCATCTGTTCCGCCATAACCATAGCTGCCAACATGTGAGCCCAAAGATAAGCCTCCAATTTTCATCCGGGTGAGCTAAGTTCCCTTTGATCCAGTCACCATCCTGCAAGGTTAAAAAGCCAGACACATCATTATGTGGCATTAATTCCTGCCATAGAGCCCAAGCTCTATTACAATCTCTAAGGACATGCATCATATCTTCCTCCCTGCTACAATGATAGCAACCCGTATTACCTCCTAATATCCTACTCTTGCGTACTCCCGTGAGCAACCTATTATGCACAGCCATCCATAAAAAAAACTGCACCCTTTTCGGCCCCTTCCAACGCCATATCACACTCCACTCTTTCTCCTCATACTCCACTTCATTGCTCAATAAGTTGTACATTTCTGTTACAACATATTTATCCTTGAAGTTTCTTCCCCATCTTATAACATCTGCACCATTAGTTTGGTTAGGAGGCAAAATAGTCGTAATTAAATCTCTTCCTACAGTATTCACCATTCTCCCAATTCGAGGCATGTCCCACTCACCTCTTTCATTTACCATCTCTTCCACCTTTATTTGTCTTTCCTCAAACGACAGCAACCCAATGCTTTTAGTAGACAGCTTTTCTGCATCCTCAACCCATTTATCTTCCCAAAATCTTGTTGATTTCCCATCACCAATTTCCCAGTATAGGTTCTCTACTACCGAAGGCCATATCTGCACCAGTTTCTTCCATAATTCTGAATCTGTTTTCACTCCTTTGCACCTTTCACGCAGGTTGGAACTCCTTCCATATTTCCCACCTAACACCTTCGAACAAAGGTTGGTTGGCTTTGCTAACATATTCCAAGCCACCCTTCCCAGAAGTGCTTCATTCATAGTTTTTAGACTCCGCAGCCCCAACCCTCCATGATTCTTTCCTTTGCATACCACCTCCCAACTCACTAAATGGATCCTCCTTTTCCCCTCCTCGCGCCCCCAAATGAAATCTCTTTGAATCTTTTCCATTTGGTTCCTCACTCCTACTGGAATAATGGAGTGTTGCATGGCAAAAATCCCCATTTGATTAGTAACTGACTGTACAAGTGTAACAGAGGATTAATTTATTAATGCAGAAAATCCATACTCATACTTTTGAGTAAACTTTAATGATTAAACATTGAATTTATATATATAACAACTTATCCCTAAAGTTGTCTTGCAATAATTATATTAAAAAGATAATGATTTACCAATAGGGTTTGAATTTAGGAGAATTGACTAAATCCTCACAACATGTCAAATTTAATTAAGGACTTTATTGTTTTTTAATAATAATTTAACTTTTTTTATCAAATTTAATTTTTTCTCTTCAATTATCACAATATATACAACTAATATGTATTTAGTATTTAATAAGATTCATGTCATTTTCTATTTCAATTGACTTTTCAAATAATAATCCAAACAAGTTTCGTTTTGGAAAAAAAAAAACCACTTCTGCCACCACCGGTAATCCAAACACAAATCACATTTATAATCTGACTTTTATCGTATCTTACGTTTGCAAAAGTCAAATTGAAAATAAGTTATTTTTGCCACCCTAATCCAAACAGGCCTTAAGAAAAATTAGTTAACTCATTAAATATATCCTAAATAGATACATTCTCTCAATTTTACCATAATTTATGAATAGTCTTCTCAACCATCCCTCTCATCTTTATCTCTTTCTAGCATTAATTAATTCATTTTTTCATTACATTCAACAAGGACCAAATTATAGCCCTATCATTAATTACTCTCTAAATAGACTTATTAATAAGAAGCACAATTTTTTCTAAACTGGACATGTAAAAAGGACTTTGGGGTATTTTCCACGAGAAATGGTTGGTAATTTTGGGCCAATGCGGGATAATGGTAACTTTTTCTTTCAAGTTACAAGAAAAAAGGTCAAGTAGTTGTCTATATAATATCATAAAAATTTCAAAAAGAACAAAATTATAAAAGGATTTAAGCAATCTATAAGTAGTACTAACATTTTGAGGATCTAAGGGGTTGACGACCGACAAAGGTTTTCAATACATTTATATTCCATGGCATAGAAATAATTTTAACAAAAAAAGGGGGAAGTCGGTATGATAAATGATAAATCTGTGGGTAAGAGCCGTTAGATGTCTGCAATTCTGAATGCTTCATCAGTTGTCCAAAAGTAAGATACAAAGTAAACCATCTTTTTACAAATACGATGGGCCTTAGACAAGGGTTCAAATTACATCAAATTTCTACGCCGTTCCCAAGCTAAGGAGGATAGAGAGAAAGGGGGCTTTACTTGGAAAAGAGCTTGAAAGCAACTACTCTACAATATCTTTTTCAATGATCCTCAAAAACCATCTTTCATGCTGATCTTAATGTTTTGCACCGTAACTGACAAGTCCGACTTGTGATCCTCGACAGCTTTCAAAACCGAAAGCAAGTTGGACCGGTAAATTTCACACTTGCGGTTTGCAGATTGAAGCTCATTCATAACTTCTCTAATATTCTTGTCCAAATCATCCTGCTAATTTAAAGCATTAACTTTAGACAAAAGACAACATATTCGACCATATATGATTGATTATAAATGTGCAAGACTAGATCATGGAAACAAGGAGGACTTTCATACACAAGGAATGAATTAACTTCCTCTAACAAATGGACGCAAGAAAAAGGGACCTGGAAGTACTACTACTATGTAACATTTTTAAATGTGGAAGCCTACAATATCATGCTTCTGTTCCATCATAGGTAGAAATCTAGGATCCATTAAAACCAAAATCGAGCTTACATGGTTTTAACCAGAAAACAAAAGATGTAAACGAGAGGAAGATCAATTCCTTGGTACTACAAGAGATCGTAAAATGAACTCCTGAACTAGATACGAGTCCATTTAAACAAAGCCTATACGATCAGTTCTTTATCCACGTATCTAAAGGCTACTAATTGTCATTATTCCTAACCACCATAACTAACCCTCAACTAACTTTTATATTGATCACAACTATTACCATAGAGCCAACACAATATGCAACTCAACCTTGATTGGATCATGCTAAAAAACAAATCAATTAAGAAGGATAAGAATGCATACCTAGAAGGCTAGAACAATTGGATGTAGTTATAAGACAACTACAACATCAATTGCCAAATGAAAGGAAACCAAAAAAAAAAAAAACAGAGAAGAAAAACTGATGACAGATATTCATGGGAGGTTTGTATAGATGAAAATTCCAAGTGCTTGGTCAGATGTCTGTGTGGAAATCACGATATTAATTAGCAATAATAGGCTTTAGTTGTTTCCCTTATATTATCTGTAAATAGTCAAATATAGGATTTTATTTTATTTTCCTGGTTTCAAGCCTAGATTGGATTTGGTTATTGAATGTATATTGTGTATTTATTGCTCCTCTCTGATTAATGGAAAATGAGCTGCTTCGAATCCTTATTATACTTGCAGTGAGACCAAAGGGAGGCCTTAAAAACAGAAGTTTATACACAAGCCCACTATTAACTGAATGCATGCATAGAATTATTTTTCTCCTTTGAAAGACTTCAATCAATACATGCTTTGCAACCTTTTCAAACACATTAATTGATATGGCTATTTGTACCCATAAATTCAACGTGTGATTGCTTAATTAAGGAGATAGATATACATCCTATCAACATGCTAAAGCCTTGAGAAAAAGAAATAATAGAATAAACTCAAAGATGGGGAGGAAAACTGGTGCTCTAATGAGGATCGACCAAAGGAGTTTTCTGTAATTTTTTTAGAGTAAATACCCTTTCTGGTCCCTGACAAAAAACACGGACCCCATTTTGGTCCCTTACAAAAAAATTAACCCTTATTCGTCCTTTTTATGGATTAAAAATGACCTTTTGGAAATTTGTGAGGGATCAAAATGTCAACCAATCGACCCTTATTCGTCTGTTTTATGGACTAAAAAGGACCTTTTTTTTAAGGGACCAAAATGGGGATCGCGTTTTTTGTCAGGGACCAGAAAGGGTATTTACTCTTTTTTAAAAAAGAATATTGTACTCCAAAGTAATTATCTCTGTACATACATACAAATGGCATGGCATGTTCTGATATGAATGCTTGCATGGGTTAAGTAATGGATATGAAACCTATGAAGGCATCGGGCATTGATGATATTTAAGAATTTTCTACCAAGTCAATTGGAGATGGTTGGGAAGTCCGTTTTCAAGATATTGAGAATAATATTGAAGGGAGGAGATATGGAGCCAAATCCAAACAGGACACACATGACATTTGATTTCTCATATTCCAAATGATGACAAGGCTGTTACCATGTCCCCAGGGGGCATTAAGTGATAAGGAGAGTTCAGAGTTAACCCATTCCAAGCCAACTGCTGCAAACCTATTCGAGTGTATAACTAGATGAGAGGCTAAAAAAACATGAAAATTAAAAGACAGGGTGGTGTCAAGACTGCAATTGGGCCATCACATTTGGAGCAATGCGCAGGCAGTTGTGGGATGAGAGAAGTAGATGGTTGTTAGCCAATGGTAATTGTAATTCTAATAAAATAAGAGTGGCTATTGGCATAATGGTGAACATACTAAGAAGGCTCTATGCGCTTGGCAAGCAATCTCAAAGACCAGACCTCAAAGAACTAAGAAGTTGGTTGGATGGCAAAATCCTCATAATGATTAAGTCAAAATTAACACAAATAAAGCTATGAAGAACCCAAGTATCAAAGCAGTTGAAGGTGGAATCATTCAAGAGTCAGGTCAGGGGGTAGGTGGTTGGAAAGGGTTTGTAGAAACACAGAATGTTTGCATTTGTGGTGCAAGATGCTTTGAAGGTTCGAGATGGGCTGACGGCTGAGTCTTGCATGGCTAAAAGGATTTTTGCAAGGTTTGGATAGATGATGATAGTAGCTTAGCAACCATACTCCTTGCTGGTAATGGAGAAGATGCTATAGGAAATTCATGTTCGTGATTGGTGAAGGACATACTAGAACTTATAAAGAAAAGTTGGGAAGGGGAATTGTGCCATGTGTATTTGAAGGCAACATAGGAATGTAGAAATCAGAGAGAGAAAGATAGAGAAAATATACTCTCAAATGAATGTGTTTATTCATATGCTCAATAGGTATTTATACACAAGAGAGAGGACAAGAAAGTAATGACTCATTATGATGATTGATTCCCTAATCACTCATAATTTCTATAATCCCTGATTATGTGCGATACTAATTAATTATAATATATTTACACTGATATATTTCCTAACACTCCCCTTCAAGTTGAAGCATAGATGTTGATCATGCTCAACTTGTTACAAAGATAATCAACCCGAGTTCCATTTAAGGCTTTAGTCAGCAGATCACCCAATTGGTCGCTAGACCTCACATGTCCTGTAGAAATGAAGTTCTCCTTGATTTTATCACGCACAAAGTGATATTCGATTTCAATGTGCTTTGTGCATTCATGAAACACAGAATTGGAGGCTATGTGCAAAGCAGCTTTGTTCTCACACCACAGTTTTGCAAGCAATGACGTGGTGAGACCAACCTCTTTCATTAACTGGTGAATCCACACAATTTCCTGTACCGATTGAGCCATAGCTCTATACTCAGCTTCTACACTCAACCGAGAAACCACATCTTTCTTCTTACTCCTCCACGATACTAAATTTCCACCCACAAACACACAACATCCTGTGGTGGATTTTCTGGTAGCCTTTGACCCCGCATGATCTGCATCACAAAAACATTCAGTCTTGTTGTGGCCATGATTCGTATAGAGTATACCACGACCAAGTGAGCCCTTCAAGTAATGTAAGACAAGCTCCAAAGCTTCCCACTGAGCAACAGTTGGTGCAGTCATGAATTAGCTAAGCACACTAACTGGAAAGGTCACATCAAGACGAGTCACCGTGAGATAGTTTAATTTTCCAATCAATCTATGGTATCTCTCAGGATAAGAAGCAAATGGCGACGAAAACCTAGCCGGAAAATGGCGGCACGCGCTGGCACGTGCAACTGACGGCGGAGCTCTTGGAGGCGCGTGAGAGACCATGCGCAGGCGAAACAACAAGCGGCCAGTGGGGTTCCGCCGATCGGGACCTCTTGAGCACGGTGGGGCGGCGTGTGGACGGTAAAACGACTGACCAAAAAACCCTAACTCTAGCTCTCTCTCTCACTGTCACCAGAAACAGACAGCAAATTGGCGCCGGAAATTTTTTTAGGAAATTGAAATTGATAGCTCTGATACGATACCATGTAGAAATTGAGAGAGAAAGATAGAGAAAATATACTCTCAAATGAATGTGTTTATTCATATGCTCAATAGGGTATTTATACACAAGAGAGAGGACACGAGAGTAATGAGTCATTATGATGATTGATTCCCTAATCACTTATAATTCCTATAATCCCTGATTATGTGCGATACTAATTAATTATAATATATTTACACTGATATATTTCCTAACAAGGAGCAAAGGTTTTCTAGCAAGACATGCTTTAAGCTTGGCAATAGGACTCCATATTTTGAAACATACCTAGGGATTAGGAACTATTTTTAAAGAGGATGCAGCAGGGGTGTCCTTTACTAGAATGTGTTTATAGTTTTCTTTTTGTCCTATCCTAACCCTCCTCAATAAGGAAGGGGACCCACACATACCCCCATGCCACTTTAGAGGATGTGTTTATAGTTAATGGCACCAAGTTGATGAGATGCTACTTCCTTTTGTCACCAAAAAATAATAAATAAAAAAATTGACTGGCAAAGTTTTTTAACCATATATACAAGTTTCCTAGAATGTGTTTATAGTTTGAAACGCCTAGCTGATGAGATGTTTCTTCCTTTTGTCACTGAAAAAAGGGATTTCGCTCAGTTGTTCCCCTTTTAGACAAGAACTTCCGTATAATTCAACTGCCATGTGTTTCCCAAGGAAATTTTACAAACTAACTTAGGCTACAACCTACAAGCGGCAATTCTCATATGAAAGCTTGACAGGTACTAGTCAAAAGACAGACAACAACATCTGGTATGAACCATAAGGTTATGACATTCATATATTAGCAGTTCTTAAATAGTTATAAAGACAACAAACAGCAGCACCGAACAAAAATCACAATGACAGCTTAAAGGCAGCTAAACATACATCGATAGAGTAAATGAGTCAATAAAATATTTAAATACAGTCAAGACTGACACCGTTAAACAGGAAGAAAACAATATGAAAAGAGCCTCTAACCTCGGACATATGCTGGATCAAGTTTTCTTCATGGATCCCCCTTGTATAATCTCTATGATTTCCAACATTCCGCAAACTACTTCGAACTTTTCCATTGCTGATGGGAGTTCTTCCGTCATTTTTTATTGCTTCAGCAACTCTTTTTGAAGCTTCTTGCAATGCAACCATGGCCATATCATAATTTTCAAGAGTCTTTGCTCCTTCATCAACAAATTTTAAGGCCTCGTGTCGGAGGGTATTATATCTAACAGTATGAGATTCCAAATAATACGTATATACATCAGTAGAATGGTCTTCTAATATTACATTGCTCTTGGCATTTCTGGTCCAACGTTTCAATATGTAGTGAGATGGGAGAGTAAGCACATTGGTTACTCTAAAGACAGCCAAAACGTGTCTGCATAGAAGACCAGAGAATTCAAACATTTGGCAGCTACAAGTTGCTTTCATCTCCAAAACATTGAATTTAACATAGTATGCTTTATGGTCCTCTCCAAATTTCGCAACATGATATGTAATGACCTCACCATCATCCTCAGCCTTGGATGCCATGAATGTCAATGTCCCGACTAACTCTTCTTGGAACCTCATGAAAATTTTTCTTGGGTACAGCTCAGATGCTTGTTTTTCCATTGGAGATGGGGTCCTCAATATGGGCAAAGTATTCATTGTGTCATAGTCAGCTCTTACTTCTTTCTCATTGCGACTTTCAAGTGCTTTCTCATATAGCTTAAAAAATTGGTTCAAATTGGTGGAAGCATTGACGTAGCCATCAAAATATGAGTTCATGCCATCACTTCGCTGGGTTATGGACATTTCTGCAAAGAATGTGTCTCGCAAATACACAGGTACCCACTGCCTGCGGGAAGAATAAATTGACTGAAGCCATTCATGGTCCCTTAGATCATATCTATCAACAAGTGTCAACCAACAAGACTCAAATTCCTCAATTGACTCAGTCAAGTTAACACATTTGTGAAATTCAGCTTCAAAATTAGGATGTTTGAGAAAAATGTGAGATAACTTCTCCTGACACTTTTTAAAGATGTGCCACTTGCAGAAACGGTGACGAGTCTCAGGGAAGACTTGTATTATGGCTGACCTTAGTACAGAATCATGATCAGTGGTTATTGACACTGGAGGACGTCCAGACATTGCCATAAGCCATGTCTTAAAAAGCCATACAAATGATGCTTCAGATTCATTTATCATGAAAGCACATCCAAACAGAACAGGTTGTCCATGATGGTTGACACCAGTGAAGGGGGCAAAGGGTAGCCGATATCTATTAGATCTGTAAGTAGTGTCAAAAGTGACGGTATCACCAAAAAATGTATAGTTCATCCTTGCCTTAGGATCAGCCCAGAAAACGTTGCTCACGCACTGATCCTCCTCACCTTGCACAGCATAGAAGAAATTAGGGTTTTCAGAATGCATTTGCCTCAAATAATCCAGAACAAGTTGAATATCTCCTTCCAAACTTCTCTGGCGATTATTCCTCATGTAATTACGACAATCAACCTCCGTAAAACCGACTTTGCTTATCCCTCCATATTCTTTAATGAGAGCTGACATGATTCTACGAGGACCCATCCCAGCAGCCTGTAAAGTGTCAATCAGCGTCTTAGCAGCTCCTGATATTTGTCTGTGAGAGCGAAGACAATGCACCTGATCGGGTGGAACGAGTTCGTGATTATGTTCTCTGACAAACCCTGAAACGATCCACTTGCCAGAGTCGTGCATTTTCACAGACAAGGACGCTTTGCATCCCACTCTGGTGATAGTTCGTGGGCGCTTAATCTCTCTATCCTTGGTGCGTTTCTCATTCAAATTGCGGAAACCCTCCTTTGCGCAAACAAATTGTCTCTGAATAATAGCTCCATCACGTCTGGAACGGCGAGATGAGCTGACACGGGTACTGAATCCAACACGACGCGCGTAGGAGTTATAGAAGGCCTTCGCTGCCTCCTCAGACTCGAATTCCATACCCTCGTAAGGTTCGAGATCCGAGAGGTCACCCTCAGGAAGATATATCTCACCACTACCAATAGCACCTCCACCACCACTGCTAGGAGCAGGGCTATAGGCCAAATCGTCCTCGTCGACGGGTTGCTCCATGTCCACCCCATCATCGTCGCCGAGGCCATCTCCTTCTCCACCCAATCCAATGTCAAATTCAAGAATTTCGTTATCCATGATCGAAATCACAAATTGGAAGGAAGGGGTTCCTTTCCCAGATACCAAAGGTAAGAATAGAAGGGGATTATATGGGATCCTTATCGAATCCCTTCATCGTATTAGATCATTAGTGCAAAGGAATACTGAAAACAGAGTAACTATACAATGGATGAATTTAATAGACTTCGGGAAAGAACTGACGGTCACAGGAGAGAAGTATTTTCCTGTGGTCAGCAGCGTCTCTTGTTCCGCAGGAAGCAGTCCTTCACTCTACCGGAAGGACAGTAAGTAATTATAACGATTCCGGGTCAAAGTGACCGGCAGCTAGAAAATATATGCCGACGGAATATCATAGATTTCTTCAAAGCTCCGAATAATTGATTGCGAAATATACTAATTCAGGCCGGAGACGAAGTGGAATAGAGTACTAAGTAGTAACATAGAATCTTACCGGAACGAAGAACCCCAGGATAATTTGGATTAATGAAAGAATGAAACACAGGAGGAGGACACGGAAATCCTCACCAAATAAGCAAAATAATGACAAAAGGGAAAACGGCAATGAAAGAATGCTTCTTCATTTTTTGGATTAGCGTACAACTACTTTTCAAACGTATATATGTAAAAATATAAGAACAGAAAAGGGTTATTGGCAAATCTTGGTTTTGGTTACAGTAGGTTTTGGTCTTAAGTTTATTTTTGCCTAAAGTGTTAGTCAGACTACTGTTTTTGACTATCAAAACTAAAATAAGTACCAAACATTGTACTAAACCTAATAATTAAAATTAAAATTAAATATAATTACAATATAAGATAGGATATTGTCACTACTATTTTTTGTTACTACTAAAGATTCTGATCTAACGGTGAAAAAGTTGCAGTGACAAAAAATGGTAGTAACAATATCTTATCCCTTACAATAAATGATAAAGATTCAAAATTAAAATAATAAAATAGTTGGCCAAAATGATATAATTGACAATCGTATTGATCTCATACCTTCTTTTCCCCCAATGCATATCATCACCTTTTTCACACTATGAACACATGTCCTCCCCCATCACGTGGGGAAACTATTTAGAATATTAAACTAAAAGTATGCATTTAATCCTTTAACTTGGTTGATATTGAGATTTTAAACGTTGAAAAATATTTTCAAAAGTTTATTTTTCAAAAAGAAAAAACTTTCATTATTGAATATCCAACTCCCAATGAATAAGTGTCATTTGTAAATCATCGTTGACAACGTTAGCTCCCCCATTATTCATCTGTCAGTCCTCTTCTTCATCCCTATTCATAAACAACAAATTGTAGGACTGCACAACACCACAAAATTTAGATGTCATCTTCATTGGAGTAACAAAAGTCGCCGCTCGATCCGATGTCAATGACGACAACTAGGGGTGGAAACAGTCGGCAGGACCTGCACTTTAACAAGGTTAGGCTGTTATGCGTGGAAGTGGCGCAGCGGCATAACGTAACAAGCTTGAGCCTGTTAAGAGGCTGTTTTTTTTAAAAAAATCTTGTACTTAGCCTAACAGGCCACAGGCCCCATAGTTCTTTAGTGAGGATATCTACGGTTTGCTCCTTAGAAGGTATATACCTTAAATCAATGATACCCTCATCAACTTTTTCCCTTATAAAACGTCTGTCTATCTTAATATGCTTGGTTTATCATATTGAACTGGATTACGAGCAATGTTAATTACAACCATGTTATCACAATTAGGGGTGAGCAAAACACCTGTAACCCACGGATCCGCCCGTGCCCTGTAGCTTTTTAGCCCGATTAAGCCCGCCCAGATTGGACCCTAACGGGTACGGGCTGCCCCGTACCTGTATATGTTAAACGGGGCGGGGAACGGGTTAGGCCACGGGCTACCCGTTCCCGCCAATGTGTATTTGTATTATATATATTTATATATATATATATATATATATATATATATATATATATATATTATTTACATTATAATATATTAGGTCTTAATCACATGTTGCAACCTTGACACCTGGTTCCATGGTAAGGATTGTGTTTTTGAGATTTAAAGATTGGGATTCGATTCTTGCCTGGAGCCAAAAGTTGGCACGTTTTTATATGCTTGACACATTCTTTTTAATTTTAAATTTTTAAAAATCTTAAATATCAAAAGTAAAGAACCCGCCTGACACTTTTTTTTTTTTCAAAAGTAAAGAACTTTTTTTAAATTTTAAATCTCAAAAGTAAAGAACACTAACCTACTCTAATTTACTGTCCTACTCTAATTTACTATTCTATCAGTCTCAGCCTGACACATTTTTTAAATTTTAAATTTTAAAAAATTTTAAATCTCAAAAGTGAAAAAAGTCGAAAACCCTAACCTACTCTCATTTTATGTTCTCTTCGTCTCAGACTCTCAGTATACTTTACTTTCCCGTCGCCTCCCCCTTCCCCTACTCTTTTATCTCTCATCTCTCAATCTTCACCTTCAATCTTCAATATAGCATTCGCGTTGTAGATCTCAACCATCCATGACTTCATTTTTTCCCTCCTCACTCGGCGAGATCCGTTTAAGACAAGGACGCCGTTGATCTCGAATCGTCGGCATCTCGCCGTCGAGCACCACAGATCTACCCACCATCTTTTCTTTCATCTCGTCATCTCATCTATGATTTGTTTGGTTCTCTTTGTTCTGGGTTTTCTTGGGTGGGTTATGTTTATATATATATATATATATATAACTTGAAGGTATTTCTTAAATCCTCAAGGATCCAGTTTATCCATAAGCCTTCACAGATTCTCAATGCTATAGCTCTGTATTTAGTTGGAGTGGTGTTTTATAAGACAATGGTCTACTTGGCATTTGGTTAATGAGGAAGGTTGCAGTGAGGACAACATCATCTCAATGAAATTTAGGAACATTGCTACTGAACATAATAGCTTTGGAAGTTTCAAGAATGTGACGATTCTTTCGTTCAACAATGCCATTTTGTTGGGGGTGTAAAGAGACAAGTGTTTTTGTGAACAATGCCATTGACTGTTAGATAGGTGGATAAGGCCTGATTGAAGTATTCAGTCCCATTATCAATGTGTAGGATTTGTATTTGGTTTTGAAACTGAGTTCGAATCATATTATGAAAAGTAAGGAAGGTTTAATACCCTCAGTTTTATCTTTCAACAAGTAAACCCAATTGACACGAGTATGGTCATTGATAAATGTGACGAACCAGTTTAATTGTGCTCTCTTTGGTGTGCGTGCAAGTCCCCATAAATCATTGTGAATCATGGAAAAATGTTGAGATGGTGTATATGGATTTTTTGGAAATGAAGTACGATGATGTTTAGCCTTTTCACATGAATCACAATGAAAAACATATGCATTTTCATTTGAAATAAGTGAGGGAAACATTTGAGACATGTAATTGAAATTGGGATGCCTTAAACGCTTGTGCCATAATTCCAAGTCACTAGTTCTAGATAGAGACACTTTATTGCAAGATTGGACCCTAGGACTGTCACTTTCATCCAGGTAATAGAGACCATCAAGTTCTTTGGCACTACCAATCATCGTCCCCGTCAGCAGATCTTGAAAAGAACAGTAGGTAGCAAAGAAGTTAGCCTGACATCTTTCTTTCTTAGCTAATTGGCTGACTTATAGGAGATTACATTTCAACTTTGGAACATGCAAAACAGAATGAATAGTAAGTGTATCAGAGATTTTAGCAGTGCCAATTCTAGTGACAACTAATTCTGAGTCATCATCAATCAGTACAGTCATTCTCTTGGTGATAGGCGTATAGGATGAGAAGAGAGTCTTATTGTCAATCATGTGATCCGAGGCACCGGAGTCAACAATCCAACAATTGCATGTACACAAACTTTTTTATTATAGCTAAAGCTTGAAAAAAGTGACCTCTTCTCACTACTGAGGCAATAGGCTATTTTGTATTATGAAGTGTGGCTAGCATCTCCATGATTTTACTTAGCTGATCATCCTAGGAGGGTCCATTGCCTTTAGAAATTTCAGCCATATAGCCTTTTCCTTTCCCTTTCCTTGGCTTCCAGTCTGCAGGTTTACCATGAAGGTCTCAACAAGTATCCTTTGTATGTCCAGGTTTCTTACAATGATCATAAAAAGGTCGACCTTTAAAACCTTTAGAGTCTATAGATTGAACAACAAGAGCTGAGACCTAAGGGGGTACAAGAGTAGTAGTAGTAGCAGCGGAATGACTTTGAAGCATTGATTTGCGTCTATCCTCTTCATTACGCAAAATAGAATAAACTTCGTGCATAGTGGGCAAGGGTTCTTGATTGAGAATTCGAGCCCGAACATCATTGTAGATCGATCACATTAAGACATGCCAGCAATTCATATACTCTCTCATTTTCTTTCTCTTTGTGATCTTTAGAGGCGTCAACCGTGCAATGGTGAATTTTATTTTTAAGGGCATCAAATTCTTGCCAAAGTGTTGATTTTTTAAGATAGTAATCATCAAGGGACATTTGCTCTTGCTCCAGCTGCCACAACTTTTTATTCACATCAAATATGTAGGATCAATTCCCAATGGTGCTGTATGTCTCACGAAGAGCTTCCCAGATTTCCCGAGCTGAAGAAAGGTACATGAAACTCTTCTTAAGTGAGGATGACATTGCATTCATCACCAGGAGGATACCAATGCATTCTTAGATTTCCATTTTCGAAACTCCTTGGTTTCCGATGTTGGGGGCTTTACTACTTCACCATTAATATATTCAAGTTTATTTCTTCCATCGAGAGCTAGAATCGTGGATTGAGACTATTTCCGATAATTGTCACTGATAAGTTTCTCAGAAACAATAAGAATGGTAGAGATATTATTAGAGATAGATCGCTGCATAGATGAAGAGGTGTCGGAGATAGTAGACATAGTGATCTTGGATTTTAGATATCTGCCTTAAAAAATTGAAAGTGTGGTTTACAAATTACTCGAATGACAGTTTGGTCCTCGAATTACCAAAATAACAATTTGGTACTCGAATTACCAAAATGACAGTTTGGTCCCCGATTGTTAAACGTTACGGATCAAAGAAAAATAAATCAGAAGCTCAGATTGAGAGCTCGACACCTGAGCTCAGAAACAGTGGCGAATCGGGCTAAAAAATTTGACAGAACTTCGAACGAGAAACACAGAACCGTCGCCAGCAAAGACGAAGACTCGATCGGAGACAGAGACAAAAGCAGCTGATGCTGGGTTTGATAGACGGAGAACCCAGGGAGCACTGAGATGAAAACCACGGACAAGATCGAGAGTGCACAAGTTGGATGATTGCGGGACTTTCGACGGACGGAGGTCAAGACAGCACGGGTTGACGATCTCGAGACTATTGACTACAAATAGATGAGGGTGAGACTGCCACTAATGAGGTTGACAATGGATGGATGACGACGACGGACGGTTGAGCTCGAGACTCTATGATACTGTCCACAACGGACGGATTGACAGACGAGTTCGAGACTCTGATAAACAAATTTCTGATTACTCTCTTCTCAGCTGTGATACCAGTAGAGAATAATTGGAATTAATTCATATATTTCATGCCTTACATCGACAGATTATACCTATATATATATACACAAATGACAGCTACGACACAAATAGTTACAATCTGATTGATAAAGGAGGAGGATAATAGTTACAGCCAGTTAGATACAGGGGGGAGACATCTATGTATTTTTGAAAATGGAGATTTCTTCTTACTTTTCTAGATTTTACGGTGAAACTTTCTAGAATTAATAGATCAAATGTGTACTTTCGTCTAAGTTTTTAACTTTTATAAGTACAGTTACACTCTTATCGGAAGCAATCATGTTCAAGGTACTTTCGTGTACTAAAGGAAGGCACATCTACTAGCAAAGATTCGAACATTAGTTTGCCACATTGTCAGAGACTAGCTTATTTCGCTAAAGCTAATCCCGTTCGTATTTTAATTATTCATTTTGTATTGAATAAGAATATGGACATTACAAAAATAACAAGTGATCCCAATGGCAACCTTTGTTATTAGGATGATTGGGAACCCCATTATAAATAGAGCCGGCAAAACGGGCCGGCTCGTTTAAGCCCTGGCCCTTCAAGGGCCGGGCTTGAAAAATGAACGATATATTTGAAATTAGCCCTGGAGGGCCGGCCCTGATGGGCCACGGGCTTCGCGGTCGGGTCGGCCACTGGAAGGGCCGCAGTCGCCCCCGAAGGGCCGCAAGTCGGCCCGTGCGGTGCCCTTTTCACTTTGTTTTTTTTTTTTTTTTTTATTTTTTTTTTTTTATTTATTTATTAATTTATATATTTTTTGTATTTGTTATAGAGTTGTTTATCAATTTAACTACAAATACATAATAACTATACTTTAATTTTATGATTTGGTTTATTATTTGTTATAAATAAAGATTATGGATGTGTTCATGATGCGGGAGAAGAATTTCATGATATTCTTACTCATGAGCTAGAGGCTACTACTCAAAGTGAAGAACAATCAAATGTCGTTAAAATTGATGATAGTGACGAAAATGACGACAATAATAGTCATCGTACTAATGTCGCTTAGTGATATGTTTTTTTATGTTTTATGTGAGTTATTTGTGAACATAGTTTTCTTTTAATTATGAATTAGTGACTGTGCTTATTTATTAGATGATTCATGTTGTAATTTACTAATTATATTTCTTTGAAACACACGGAGGAAAAAATAGTTAAAATTTGGAATAGTAATTTAGGGGCGAGCGGCGCAGTGTCTTGTCTTTCTGGCTAGGCTTTGAAAAAAACATGTGTTTTTTTACTCCGCTGAGGCGCGGAGGCCGGCCCTGTCCCTTCACGGGCCGGCCCTGATTGCCAGCTCTAATTATAAATATTGCACAATTAGTTCACCACTTGTTGATACCAAACCCTAGCTGGCATATGAGTATGGCCTTACGGGAGTTGGGAAAGACCCAATTTGATGAGTCTGCAATTTTAAATCATATGATTGAAAATTTCCTAACTGGAATGCCCTCATAAAATTGATACGCCTTTTGCATCTCTATTACCCTTCCTCTCCAATCTACATCACCATTCTTTATTGCCATCTGACCTTCTCCCCCGACCCTTGCTGTCTGACTCCTCCTTGTCTCCCCATTGATGTGGCCAATCTATTTCGTTGTTTTTACTTCTGCTCTCCACTTGTTGATTGACCATTGTCATCCTACCTTATGCACCATCACCATAAAAACAGAAAAGATCTGGCATGTCAACGTCAAAACTTCCAGCCAGTAACACACATCTTCAACTCTCCCCAAGCCCTCTATCATCCCAGATTTGGTCGCCAACTGACAGCTTCAAATCCCCTTTTCCAACGTTATGGCATTAGCCTATTTAGTTACTTTTCTTCCTTGTTTGTGAACTTGTTAGATTTCAATTCCTCCTTGAATTTGTTAGATTTCAATCAATTTATTGATGGATAAGTTGAAATGAGAAGCTTTTTCTATTGTTGGTATGGGAAGTTTGCTACGATTTTATAAATTGGACAATAATGAGAGCTTGCTGTTCTCAGTCGAGAACTAGATGATAAAAAATTGGGTTTTATTCATTTCTGAAAAGTGGTAGAATGATTAGCAAGTGCACAGACGTTGGGGGTATTTTTGATGCCTTCTATTTTTTTTAAAAGAATTGAAAAGTCAAAAGATGGACCATTATTATGTCAAAAGGCAACCAAACACCCTAAAATTTTCCAAACGCACCTTTAAGATTGAAACCATAGTTGTATATTAAAAAAAAAAAAAAAGATTGAAAACATGGTTTGGGGATGGGAAACCATGATCTCAATAAACCATCTTTTTTTTTTTGTTTGCCTTTTCATGAGCTATTCTTCAAAATCTATTCATTAAAATCACTTTTGTCACTTTTCCTTGTAACCTCCCCCATTGAGTAAAAATAAAATGGTCTTTTAAAATCAAGAGTTTACACATCCAAAAACCTTTTTTTCTTGCTCGCAGTAATTTCCCGCAAAATTACTATTCATGACATCGTAATCATGCTTTCCTATCATTTTCAAAATTAAACAGCAGCATCAATAGTAAATGGCAACCTAGCCATAAAGGTGCACTGTCCGAGTTTGACCAACAGTGATGCCTCGAGCTAAATCAGACGATGACTTCTGTCAGCATGCCAGCATAGGGGAGGATAAAATAGCCTCTAAATTCAACCAGACATGTCGTTGGTGACCTTGAATTGGCAGCATTATATGGGAGAAGCATTTGATCCTAGCCCCATTTCGACACTAGCTGAAGTGCAATATGGAACTCGATCAAGTTTGGTGAGGAATCAGACTCAATCGCATCACTCACCTATAGTCTATTGAGAGATCTTCACGGAACTATATCATAATAAAATTTGAGGTATTAAATTGGTAGTTTAGAAAATTCACTTGAAAGGAGCCCACAACAACTCGAATTTAAATGTGCAGCATTGGCAGATGGATGTCAGAAGCCATGACTATCTTTGCATCTTCCCGGCAGAATGCAGATAAATTGCAACAGAGACAACACTGAAAACAGAATAAACAAATAACAACTTTAAAGAAAGAAAAGCATGATTAACACGTTCTTTTATGATATTCCACTAACAGCTTACCCTAAGCACATCAAGACTGCGATCAAACTAAAAACGTCAGTGAACCAAAGCCATCAAGATCCTATTAACCTCAATATTTAAATGAAGTTGTTTGTATCATGTGATCCATTGGCATTGCCGCTATTGGGCTTGTTTGGAGTCTTGCGTTAGGAGCGTTAGGACTAGCAATTTTGAAAAAAAGTTCAGTAATGTTGCCAACTGATTTTTGGTCCATTTGGCAACAACGTTAAGTTCACTGGACTTTAAGTCAAAAAAGCTCAAAAAGTCAGTTAAAGAAAAAACTCCACCATGGAGCTTTTTCCAAAAAGCTCTCAGCTTTTTGACATGGGCCCCGCCACTTCTACTATCATCAATCCAAACACAAATCATTATTTACAACTTGACTTTTTTCCTATCGAGTTTTTCTTTTTAAAAATCAGATAGCTTTTAAGCCACCGCTCCTACCGCCAACCCAAACAGGCCCATTAACTATTTCATGCATAAGCTACAGTTGAGGAAAAAATTTCAATCATAGACAGATCATACACTGGCACAAAGCAAGCACATTCACAGGATAATTAACAGCATCTTACATCGTGCCAAGGAAGAAGGCAAGGGAGAGATGGAAGCCAAAGAGAAAAACAGAAACCACCGCAGTAAGTAGCATTGCCACAGAAGTAGAATACACCTGCATAAAGTTGGGAAGCTGAGAACAAATTGAATTTTCAAAGGTGTCACTGTTGTTACTGGTGATGGCTATGATCATGTTTGAGTCAAGATATGATATGCTCATCTGAGAGAAACAATAAAGTATGAATCTAGATCCTATTTGATGCAAAATACTCACTATTATACACCTTGAACAATAAATAAAGAATAACAAGCTCCATTTGCAAAACTATACATAGCATTCATCTCAACATCCCCATCTCTACTACCCCAATTATTTTGTTGTAAGTGTCCCTTTAACATCCAGCATCCTCTACCATACAATATTACCAGTTTTATAGTAGTTCTACAAATCTTTCTTTTAAAGATATTGGTAGTTACTTTGTGATCACAGATAACTTTTGATGCCTTTCTCTATCTCAACCACCCAGCTTATATCTTATTGCATAACATTTCATCAATTCCACCACTATTTTCAGTATTTTGTATTATTGGCCTCACATACTTGTACTCCGATTCACACTTTTGGTATCTTATGATTACTGATTTTGACCTCCAAATCATTTATAGTTTACCTCTTGTAAAATTTGTAGTGTATATATTCCATCTTACTCCTACTAAGATGGAAACCTTTTGATACCAAAATCCGTCTTCATAACTCAAATTCAGAGAAAATTTCTAATAGTTCTAATTGTCAAGTCATGAGGAAAATCTTCCTAGTATACAAAAAAATGAGGAGGCGAGAATTTCAAGGGGGACATTTCCCCTCAAACACCCACTCTCCAACAAATTGATGATAAAGGATGGGAACAAGTTTTATTTGTAAAATCTTGTAACTTACTAGCTTATCCCCTAAACTGAATAAAATAAGTTTTATACAGGGCAATGAAGGAATTTTAAACTTTAAGGCTTTTCCTCCTTTTCCTTATTTCTCCCATTAATTATTCAAACGAAGGCAATGCAACTCTTTTCCATTGCCTTTTCACTCCATTGTTTCCGCAATGTCTTAACAGTATATCCTTTTGTGATTTATTATTGCTTTCAACAATTATTGAGAGTGCCAAACATCAGCATGGTACTCTTTTAGGACCACCGTTAGGGTTTTGGTGGGATTACAGAAGAAGGCTTTCTGGTGCTATCTATTCTATTCTATGGCGCATTTTGGCAATGTGACATCTCACTTCTTCATCTCCAAATATCAGTCTTCAAATCTGTTTTGTGACATGAACATTTTTAAGAACCATTCTTTATGGCTCATCAGTATGGCAACCAGGGACAGCAATTTAAAAAAATAAACATGCAAGGTAATATATATTTATATCAAATAATATGCAATATATATTTAATATTTTTACTGTAAGAAAAAATCTACAAACAATTATAGGTAAACAAGAAGGGAAAAATGGAGAGAAAAAAGTATCCATGCCCTAAAGTGCTACAAGTCAATCAGACATAAAAAAACTTGGGTGTCAGTTGTGGCTGCAAAAGAACAATGTTCACCACTAGTGAATAATAAGTGAAGACCCACCAACGACCACTCAAAACCACTGTTTTAAAAGTCTGAACCTAAGGTCACCAGATGTTAATATTAGATCGAAGCGCAGTTGTTCCTAAAACCTAGTGGCCAGAGAGCTTGCTTTTTAAATATGAGAATAAAGTATGTAGAAAGGATCCCTCGCCTATTTAAGGCTTTTTATTTATTTGGATGAAGGGTACTTACACTACATGTATTTTGCCATATCAAAGGTACCGCCGTTCCATGCATGTACCTGTTTGAGTATGTCTCACATATAGCAGACATGGTATGTTGCTTCAGAAATGCTCAACTTTCACGAAGGAATCTCCTCAAGACATATAAAGTGACTGCGGATGGGTACCTTTGTTGCACCAAGGAGTTTGTTTGTTTGTTATGAGTTTCTCGTAGTGTTCTTTCCTAAGGATGGTGCCTTATACTCCTCTTTTCTTGTACCCTATTATTTCTTCTTTCCAATAATTTTTTCGTTTTACTCACGAAACTAATTACAAAAAGTAGTAGACATCTCAAAATATAACAGTCAACAAACCATGTCTTACCTTCACAATGTTGTCAGCGTACTTCATTACCATTGATACAGCAATACCACTGTAAACAGAAACAACCTTGTAACCACATAGTATCACTGCACAGTAGCAAAATGAAGATTGTATAAATGCTGTAAAATAACAAGAAATTCCCTTTGGGTTCTCTTGTTAAGAGAATTATTTGTGCAAATTTTTTGCTTAATAGAGGACAGTGGCTTTCTGTGTGATGTACAACTCAAAAAAAGGAGTCACGCCCATGCCAGTTACATATCAAACTTTGTATTAGACATGACAGGATACTCCAAATTACACCAAGCAACTTCAAATTTAGTTGTCTCCATCTATGTCAATGTTCATGCTTCTCAAGTGAGAATTGATATACTAAACAAGTTCATGTCTTTTGGGTGCGGTGTAATAGAGATCAGTGACAAACTTCAAATTTAGTTGTCTCCATCTATGTCAATATTCAAGCTTCTCAAGTGAGAATTGATATACTAAACAAGTTCGTGTCTTTTGTGTGTGGTGTAATAGAGATCAGTGACAGACTGTTTGAGAAAGAGGGAGGACTTGGTGACTAGAAGAACAAGAACCTAATAATGACCATAGCTGTAAAGACATAGATAACTTAAGCTTATATACTGGCACTTGGTCCTTTGTGCATCTCGTAACTACTGTTTCATCTCATTGATGTGTCAGCTATGAAAAACTCAATGCTGTTTTGAATTTCTTATTTCCAACAATTACAACTCCACTTCCACTATTGCTATCCAACAATTTGTGTATGTACAGGATCCTAACAGCTAGGCAAACAAAACTATGAACATCAAGGCAAGTGTGGAAACTAAGGCAAGAATCATAGTTTTCATCGACAATAATTTTGAAGCAAATCATGAAACAAAATATACCTGAGTGCATGGTTGAGAATCATGAGAACGGTGATTAAAGAATATCCATGGAAAAAACCCCTGAATATAGACAGCTTAAGATGTCAGGCAAATATTATTGATGTGACAAGATAAGCCTTATAACTACAATACCAATAAGGCAGGTTTATCCTCCATACTTGGTGTTGGTTATATGATTTTTTAGCACCCAAACATATGCAAATTCATAATAAATGTTGCTCCATCGTGAAATAGAGAAATACTACTATTTGATGATGAACTACAATAACTAGGGGAAAGAACAGCGAGACAATATCTGTATCTACTGCAAAACCAGAATCAAGAAAAACGCAGATTACTTGTTCATCACTGCATCAAAATCTTGAATCAATATGGCAACAGCATTGAAGGCCATGCCAAAGATATACAACCAGAAGTTCTGAACATTAATGTTTCTGGAAGGACGCTTCTTCATAATAGCCTGCAAAAGTAATAAACAAACCTGCTAAATACTAATTCGCATCTAGAATCCTCAATTCTATCTCAGCCCTGGTAATTTTAAACCCCTTATTCAAGACAGATCAAAATATCTGTTGGCCAATCAAATTTAGCATAAACAAAAACTAAGTTATATGGGTTGATAAATTATTTGAACTCCACTCGAGTTTCAATTCTAAACAACAGTTATATCAACCTATTAAACAACATTCACCTCCGTATATACTCCTGCAAAACCACTCAAGAGTGCCATGACCTGCAGGGGAAAAACTCATCGTGAGGAAATATTGTAAGACCATAAATTCATACTTTAGGCTTGTTACATATATGATGAGGCAAATGTCAACAACTCACAATTGCCATAACCCAACCTTGAAAGGGAGTCTGAAGAACACGATCAGAACTGAAACAATAAAGCAATTTCTTAAGATAAAATATTTATAAAAAAAAAATGTTATATATGAATTTCTAAAGAAAACTAAACCAAGAATATATATAATGGGAGAAGATTGCTCTGATCCACAAAACAAGCACAGTACATGCAAATAGTAATTCATTGATTATTCAAATATCTTCTGTGGTTATGCTCAATCTATTATTAACTTACCATTCATAATTCAAACAATTTTGCACATTGGTTAGTCAAGAACATGTGATTTACATGTATATCAGATTATCAGGGGAGAACATCTATACAACAGGCACAACTGCACAAGGGTAAAATAAGGTTAATAAAATAAACATACATGATGGCTGAATGCCAGAGTTGAATATCTCTTACTTTGTATTCAACTGTGCAGTGGTGCACCCAGCACAGAGTAGAATAAAAGCAGCCCACTGAATCTCACTTAACCTGAAATATAAAATTAGATCAGAATACACAACAACCTCAGTACTCATAACCTTTGATATGATAAAGTATGATTTATATTATATAATATATTATTCCGCCAGTTCGCTTATAGTGATTCAGCCTCAGGAGGAAAGAATGATTGTAATAGTTATGCTCTTCAAAACTTCTATACCAAAGATGCGGGAGAAAGCTTTCCCTTGTGCAAGCAAAAAAAGTGGCTTAACAGATAGACCATATGATACTCCATTGGTCTTTCACCAACAGTTTCCGCAATGAAAGGGCAACCAAAAACTTAATAAAAAATGGCCTACCTTTTCTTAAGAATAATCCTGTAAAGGATGCCAGTACTGATAATGTTTAAGTTCTTCAATATTTGATAACCAGGAGCATCTACATATGCAAAGATGTAATACTGCCATAAAATTGACCAAAAAAAATCAGATTTCAGAATGCAACAAAAAATCTGAAAACATAAACAGCATTGAAGAAAACACTGTTGCCACTGACACAACAAACCTGGAGCAAATTTTTAACTAGGTAGAGAGCTGCTGGAATGGGATACACTATAACTTCATCTAATGTTGTAGTCAACCTAGGTTGAACGCACAGTGAGAAAAATATAGACTCAATAAACGGTGAAGTAGCTAAAGCCAAAACACACTAGGAGAAATTAATTCATTGCAAAATGAAAGATTTAGGCTCTAGGCCTGGGCGGTTAGAGAGCCTACACTCCATGGAGAAGACTGCTTTACAAATTTGCATTCTCACCCTCTTCCCATTTTTTTTTTTATTCTTTTAAAAAAGAGAGTCAATGTTGTATCAGACCACCCAGAGGAATCTGAATCTTAAAAAATAAAGCAAAGTAGTGGCATGCAAAAATTTAGATCGTATCATATCATAAAGAAAAACAAGTTTCTAACAGTAAACAGAGCAGTAACAGCAAATACAGTATAAAATCCATGGATACGATTTCTTAGCCCCAAAAGCTGCCTCAAAAGATCATATTCATTAATTTCCTTGTGCTTGCTTCTTAAGTGGTTAGCAGTTAGTCAAAAATCAAATTCACAAGGTGGACAACTAACATTTTACACTAGTCTTAACTGTGTCGATAAATATTGTGATTTAAAATGCTGCCACTACATCCCCAGCCAAGCACCTAATGAATGAACTATAAGTTAGAACGTACAACAAAATCTGAACAGCCAAAAACAGAGGTCACCTGTTATCGTCTGTAACGCCTTCTGTTCTCCATATTTTTCCTAAGACTATGAGGGATATAGCACATTTCAAAGTCTCCACCTATAAGGAAAGAATAATCATGCTGGTCTCTGATATAAATGAAATAAAGCAGGTTTAATCTGAGGGATTGGCAATGTTTATGAAATGTAAATATTATTCAAATATTGCCTCATCTCACCAAAAAGTTTGCAGTAGTCACACTATACTCATATTTGCCAGCTCTTTTGGACCAAACTATAAGGATAGCTTGTGAACTTGTAAGAACAGTCAATGCAAGAGTAACGACTGACCTATTTCGACAGTGGAAACAGGGTAAGAAATCAACTAGGAATTTTAATTGTCCTCTAAAAGTGGTCATATGAACAGGAATTATCAGAGAAAACCCAACGTCATACTTGCGCTTCCACTTTGCTCTGTCAATTCTGGATTCTCCTATAGTTGCCAGATTATCTAGCATAGTGGAAAGACAAAGGTTACCAAGAGGCTAACAGTAGATCTTAACACAACTGCAAGCAGCATTATCAAAGTCTAGTCTAGGTTAATGGGCGAACGAGGAGGTGAATGCAAGTCAAATACCTGATACCGAAAGTGGTTTACCACGTAAATTCTCAACATCTTCAACGACCGCATCTCTATCTTCAGCCTACGACAAGTGTTACAAAGCACAAATAAATTCAGAATCCAGAAATGCATAGTAAAACACCACGGAATTGATTGATCCGAAAGAAATGCTAAAACTATTTCCTTATTAAAGCTAAGCACCAAGTGCAGGAACTTAAAGCTCAATTCTAGTAGGCAAAGTTTGTAGATAAGCTTCAAAAATTACTGACAATGTAATACCTCTCCTTTGATTTTTCTGTACTCCATTTCTTTTCTTGTTTACTTTGATGATAGGGAGATCTACGGTTATACACGGGAAAAATACTTTATCGTGTTCGACGACTTCTTGGGTTGCCGGATCCCAGGGGCATTTATTCACTCTGGATTCGTTCGCCCCGTAACAGTGTGTGCGGCTGTGGGCGTTTTTATTATTATTATTATTATTATTATTATTTTTTTTTTTTTTTTTAACTTTAAAAATATTTTTATGACTGCCCTTAATTATTTTTAGGGGAATTATTTAATTACCAATAACTCAAATAATAACTCAGAAGCGACAAGTACCAGGTAGATTATGCTGTTCAATTGTTACCGAAACTTTTTTGTTATTGAATCATTTTCTTGAGACCTCAGAATACTTATTCCTTAATCTTTTTCAAAATTAATATGGTTGTACATTCGGTAAGGCATGCCTCATACTCAAATCAATAGATGAACGGATTCTATTTTGCATCATATTGCTCAATCCCACCCTATGAACCCCATTTTGCATCATATTGCTCAATCCCACCTTAAGAACCCATAATGTCATGTAATCTCTTTGATCCTAATTATAGAACAATATTTGAGAGTTTGTTTTTAGGGAAAATCACTTTCAGGGCCCTTCTTACAGAAAAAAAACCCTAAAAAAGGCCCTAAGATTCTGACAATCCCAGAAAAGGTCCAGAATCTACGTGAGTTGTTAACGTGGCTAATATAGTTGTTAACGGAGTACTGATATAATTGTTAACGAGGCTGATTTAGTTGTTAGAAAATTGTTGTTAATGGTACTGATTTAGTTGTTAATGACCTATCCGTTAACAACTATATCAGCCCCGTTAATAACTCACGTAAGATTATAAAAATCCCAAAAAAGACCCAAAGGCTTTTTCTGGGATTATCAAAATCTTGGGGCCTATTTCGGGTTTTTTTTTTTTTTTTTTTTTTTTTTTTAAAAAGGAACCTGAAAGTGATTTTTCCTTTGTTTTAGTCATAATTATAGGACAACATTTTAATTTTTGTCAATTTCTTCTTAAAATACTCCTATTAATATGAATGAGGGGTTATATGAAAGGTAATTGGAGTGCAAAATTTATATAAGAACATTTTAGAAAAATGAGTAAAATTAAATAATTTAACCCTTATCCTCTATCCCTCTAAAATCGGTTAAATATGTCCTACAATTAGGACCGGTAGTAGTATATATTTCCTTGTAATTAATATATGTAAATAGTTTTGTCGTTTAATGGCTAGACATTAGTATATATTAGAGATTTTAGGTGGACGTCGTATTATCTCTATACGACACCTTTAGGACTATATGTTTGTGTTATTACTGAGCAAGTGTAAAACATTATTATTATTTTGATAAAAGAGAGATACCAGCCTTTATATATTAATTAAGGAAACTAGACAGGGGATCAAGTCTCATACAATCATTCATTAACACAGTCCGTAGATTTTCCGGACAACTAATCAAAATAGAGGAGTGTGATAAACCCTCCTTAGCTAATGGATCAGCAAGCATGTTACTGGACTGAGGTATGAACTGCAACCTCACCTCCCACTCCCTGAGCATCATATTTCTAATCTGCAGAAATACACTGCTACAATTAGGATCATTTCGTATAACCATGAGTCTGTCAACTAGAAGTTTCGCATCTGATTCCACAATAATTCTTCTATGTCCTTCGGCCCAAGCAAAACTGATTCCATGTAAGAGTGCCCATTCTTCAGCCTCAAATGCTTCACAATGACCCAAATATTGCGTGAATGCAGAAAGCCAAATCCCCTTGTGGTTTCTAAGCACACCCCCGCAGCCAGCTCTCTGGTTTATAGAAGCCACAGCACCATCTATATTCAATTTGACCCATTCCATAGGAGGCGGATACCATTTATCAATGCTTGGCTTGTTAGTTAATTCAGAAATATTTCCTACACCAAGCTCTACACAATAAAACTTCCAGGACCTTTTAATAATAGTAGTTGGGAGGAAAGGTTTACTAAAATCCTCTTTGAAAATGTGATTATTCCTCCACATCCACAACATCCAAATTCCAACACCCCATAACTGATTCCATTTCACTGTCATATCATTTCCTAAATCCTCTAGAAGATTCAATGACATCCAAACTTTTAGAGAACATGAGAAAAAAACAGGGAAATACCTTGGATTAATCAAGCAACGCCATATCTGATTAGCAAAGTAGTAGTCTCTAAAAATGTGCAGTTCGTCTTCAATACCCGCCCAACGAAACTGACATAGAGGAGAGTTAGAGGACCATCTGCTCCTCCAGCTATTAGTCTGCAGCCTATTATTATAAGCTAGCCATAAAATTACCCTAATCCTCTCCGCACCTTTCCAATTCCAGATGCACTTAAATATTTTATCATAAAGCTGAGGAGGTGGTTTTTCTAGTAAAAAATAAGCACTTTTCACAGAAAAGTGACCATTAGATGTACCATTCCACACCATAATATCCTCCCCAGCCACATCCATCGGCGGAAGAACTGTAATGAGTCTATGTAAAACCTCCCTGTTGACAATATGAACCGGGCGACCAATGTCCCAAGTCCCATACATAACCCAGTCAGCTACTACAGTGTTTTCCTCATCAGCATGAAGAGATCGAATACATAGGTCCTTAATTTTCTTATCTTTGAATAGCCATACATCAGAGAAGAAAAGCACTGAATTCCCATTTCTCACTTGCCATTTGGTGCCTGCTTCAATAACATCCTTCTGGTTACATATGAATTTCCACCGAATCAGCAGGTTTGGAATTCAGTAACAATGAATCACTTCTAAACATATATTTCCTTTTTAATACCTCCGCCCACAGACCCTCTGAGCCTTTAACCAATGACGATGCTAACTTTGCACCAAAGGCTCTATTGACTGAGCTCAGCCTTTTAATGTCTAGGCCCCCAAATTATTTGGGTAGAGTTATTCTTTCCCAACACATATGATGAGAACCCTTCCTTGTCTCGCTATCACCCCATATGAAATTCCTTTGCAGTCTCTCAACCTCCGTACATATACTCAACGGGAGTTGAGAAACTTGCATCGGATATAGTGGTATAGAACCAATAACGGACTTAGCAAGCGTAATTCTCCCTGCTGTAGACAAATAATTAGATTTCCAAGCAGCTAGTTTACTGCGCACACGATCAACCACATACTTAAAAGTATCCCTAGGTCCTCTTTGTTTAGTCAACGGGAACCCTAAATATCTCCCTATTTCGGATGCAATCTTCATACCAGTTACATCCTTAATCCTATTCTTCATGGTAGCAGACACCTTGGGAGAGAAGAAAATAGAAGATTTACATAAGCTAACCTTTTCACCAGAGGCCACATAAAATTGGTTGATAGTCTTCATTATCTGGACTGCTTGATCCTCAGAAGCTTCCCCAAAGAGAAGGAGGTCATCAGCAAACATTAAGTGAGAGATTAGGGTCCCCGCTTTGTCATCATAATCGGCTTCCATTTATGCTCAAGGACCGCATCATCAATAATATGAGACAGCCTATCCATGCATAGGACAAAGATAAAAGGGGAGATTGGATCCCCCTGCCTAAGGCTACGATTAGGAGAAAAGAATTCAGATTTTCCCCATTCCAAAGAACATTGAACGAGGTGCTAGAGATACAAGTCATAATAATCTCTCTGAATCTATCATCAAAACCTGCTTCCTTCAACACTTTATTTATAAATGACCATTTGAGTCTGTCGTAAGCCTTCTCGAGATCAATTTTCATGGTCATGATACCACATTTCCCTTTACACTTCTTCATCTTATGAATAATTTCTTGGCCTACCACAATATTGTCTTGAATATGCCTCCCCGGAATAAAGCTAGCTTGAAATGGCAATATGAGATCCTCCAGTAGACTTCTCAATCTTTGTGTAATAATCTTTGCTATACCCTTATATTGTACCGTACACAAGGAGATAGGTCTAAAATGCTCAACTTTAAGAGGCTGGTCAATCTTAGGAATAAGTGAAATTAGTGTTTTATTAGCATTTCCAATTTCACCCACACTAAGAAATACCTCTTTGACAAAGTTGCACATATCGGGCCCCACCAACTCCCAATTCTTTTGGAAGAAAAGAGGGGGGAAACCATCCACACTCGGAGCTTTATAAGGCCCCATCAATTTAACCGCTTTATGAACTTCTTCATCTGTAGGAAGCCTAGCCAAATCAGCTAACCGAGAGCTCTCAACTTCAGGAAAATTACTCACTGTACTCAACTCCACATCCTCCTGCGAATCATCCTGAAAAAGATTTTTGAAGTATCTCACCACAAAATTCTTAACTTCAACCTCATCATCCACCCATACTCCCAAATTGTCCTGAAGAGTAAGAACTCTATTCCGCCTTCTTCTAATCTTGGTCTTTAGATGATAGAAGCGCGTGTTCCTATCCCCCTTCGATATTCACTCTGCACGGGATTTTTGGAACCATTTTAATTCCTCTTGCTTGGACACCTCCTCAAGTTCACATTGAAGTTGATCTTCTAGATTACACAAAAATCTTGAATATAGGTAAGCGGGAGATTTCTATATCCCAGTTAACTGTGCCAAAATTACTATCTTCTTTCTCTCAATCAAACCAAAAGTTTCTCTATTCCAGTGTGTAATTTTCTTTCTCACTCTGTAATACCCTTGATTAATAATAGAAATAATAATAATAATAATAATAATTAAAATAATAATAATAATATAGTAAAATCTAGAAATTTATAATGTTTGTATTGTTAATTTATTAATTGGGAATAATTAAAGGGCCCAGCCCATAGCTAAAAACCCTAGATTTTAATTATAAACTTAGGTCTGACCGCTTAAACCAAACGCTCGACACTTTTCTTCGCCGCTATTTTTTTCTCCGCTACTACATCCTCGTTCCATACTCTCGTCAAGTATTCTTCTAGGAGGTTAGCAAAATGGAGACCAGGTAATTCTAATCTCCATGAGTTTTGGGTTAGTTTTATAAAAATTTTGATAGGGTTGTTATATATGAAATATATTATATGTAATCCTAATCCCTTGAACAATTTGATTTTCGTGATAACCCTTAAAGGCGTTGCTGCGTTGTATATTTATATGCCTTTCATTTTTCGGTATCTATGAGTAATTGTTGCAAGCAATTGATCAATTTCCTGGCGCATGAGTTGAATATACTTGTACCTTTTTCTTAGACGCCTTGGCTTTCGTGTTGAATTAGAGAGAGAGAGATATATATATATATCCTTTCCTTGACGTAACTGCTTCCCTGGTGCCTGAATTAAATATACATGTATATTTTCTTTGCTTCGGATGCCTAGGCCTTCGTGCATGAATCATCTATATATCCATGAAACCTGTACGCCTTCATTTTGGTGATTAAAAGCTAAATATGCCTTTCATATGTATCTGTGCGTTTTGTTTGTGCTCTGGGTGTGTCGTTTTTTTTTTTCTTTTTTTTTTCTTTTGGTGATTGAAATACATGTGTCATTCATTAAAATAAATATAAGTATATATATATATATATATTAAATACATGTACTCTTTAAATGATTTTGCCTTAGTTTTTCGTAATTGACAAATAACAATATATATGATCGGTTTGGCTTCCGTAGATTTGAGAAAATTCCTTTTTGTGTATGATTTAACTAATTTAATCGTGGGAGGATAGCTTTGGGATGGTACCTCCCAAAGTGATGAACACAATCGGGCTTTATGCCCCCGATATGTAATTTTATGTGAACCGATGATATCCGTTCTTCCCAAAGTGGTGTCTGGCAGGGTTTCACTAGTAGCAACTTTGGCAAGAGGTGTGC
>JAFJYJ010000036.1:6485000-6492500 GCA_019022615.1 Acacia melanoxylon
AGGGTTTAGGGTTTAGGGTTTAGGGTTTAGGGTTTAGGGTTTAGGGTTTAGGGTTTAGGGTTTAGGGTTTAGGGTTTAGGGTTTAGGGTTTAGGGTTTAGGGTTTAGGGTTTAGGGTTTAGGGTTTAGGGTTTAGGGTTTAGGGTTTAGGGTTTAGGGTTTAGGGTTTAGGGTTTAGGGTTTAGGGTTTAGGGTTTAGGGTTTAGGGTTTAGGGTTTAGGGTTTAGGGTTTAGGGTTTAGGGTTTAGGGTTTAGGGTTTAGGGTTTAGGGTTTAGGGTTTAGGGTTTAGGGTTTAGGGTTTAGGGTTTAGGGTTTAGGGTTTAGGGTTTAGGGTTTAGGGTTTAGGGTTTAGGGTTTAGGGTTTAGGGTTTAGGGTTTAGGGTTTAGGGTTTAGGGTTTAGGGTTTAGGGTTTAGGGTTTAGGGTTTAGGGTTTAGGGTTTAGGGTTTAGGGTTTAGGGTTTAGGGTTTAGGGTTTAGGGTTTAGGGTTTAGGGTTTAGGGTTTAGGGTTTAGGGTTTAGGGTTTAGGGTTTAGGGTTTAGGGTTTAGGGTTTAGGGTTTAGGGTTTAGGGTTTAGGGTTTAGGGTTTAGGGTTTAGGGTTTAGGGTTTAGGGTTTAGGGTTTAGGGTTTAGGGTTTAGGGTTTAGGGTTTAGGGTTTAGGGTTTAGGGTTTAGGGTTTAGGGTTTAGGGTTTAGGGTTTAGGGTTTAGGGTTTAGGGTTTAGGGTTTAGGGTTTAGGGTTTAGGGTTTAGGGTTTAGGGTTTAGGGTTTAGGGTTTAGGGTTTAGGGTTTAGGGTTTAGGGTTTAGGGTTTAGGGTTTAGGGTTTAGGGTTTAGGGTTTAGGGTTTAGGGTTTAGGGTTTAGGGTTTAGGGTTTAGGGTTTAGGGTTTAGGGTTTAGGGTTTAGGGTTTAGGGTTTAGGGTTTAGGGTTTAGGGTTTAGGGTTTAGGGTTTAGGGTTTAGGGTTTAGGGTTTAGGGTTTAGGGTTTAGGGTTTAGGGTTTAGGGTTTAGGGTTTAGGGGTTTAGGGTTTAGGGTTTAGGGTTTAGGGTTTAGGGTTTAGGGTTTAGGGTTTAGGGTTTAGGGTTTAGGGTTTAGGGTTTAGGGTTTAGGGTTTAGGGTTTAGGGTTTAGGGTTTAGGGTTTAGGGTTTAGGGTTTAGGGTTTAGGGTTTAGGGTTTAGGGTTTAGGGTTTAGGGTTTAGGGTTTAGGGTTTAGGGTTTAGGGTTTAGGGTTTAGGGTTTAGGGTTTAGGGTTTAGGGTTTAGGGTTTAGGGTTTAGGGTTTAGGGTTTAGGGTTTAGGGTTTAGGGTTTAGGGTTTAGGGTTTAGGGTTTAGGGTTTAGGGTTTAGGGTTTAGGGTTTAGGGTTTAGGGTTTAGGGTTTAGGGTTTAGGGTTTAGGGTTTAGGGTTTAGGGTTTAGGGTTTAGGGTTTAGGGTTTAGGGTTTAGGGTTTAGGGTTTAGGGTTTAGGGTTTAGGGTTTAGGGTTTAGGGTTTAGGGTTTAGGGTTTAGGGTTTAGGGTTTAGGGTTTAGGGTTTAGGGTTTAGGGTTTAGGGTTTAGGGTTTAGGGTTTAGGGTTTAGGGTTTAGGGTTTAGGGTTTAGGGTTTAGGGTTTAGGGTTTAGGGTTTAGGGTTTAGGGTTTAGGGTTTAGGGTTTAGGGTTTAGGGTTTAGGGTTTAGGGTTTAGGGTTTAGGGTTTAGGGTTTAGGGTTTAGGGTTTAGGGTTTAGGGTTTAGGGTTTAGGGTTTAGGGTTTAGGGTTTAGGGTTTAGGGTTTAGGGTTTAGGGTTTAGGGTTTAGGGTTTAGGGTTTAGGGTTTAGGGTTTAGGGTTTAGGGTTTAGGGTTTAGGGTTTAGGGTTTAGGGTTTAGGGTTTAGGGTTTAGGGTTTAGGGTTTAGGGTTTAGGGTTTAGGGTTTAGGGTTTAGGGTTTAGGGTTTAGGGTTTAGGGTTTAGGGTTTAGGGTTTAGGGTTTAGGGTTTAGGGTTTAGGGTTTAGGGTTTAGGGTTTAGGGTTTAGGGTTTAGGGTTTAGGGTTTAGGGTTTAGGGTTTAGGGTTTAGGGTTTAGGGTTTAGGGTTTAGGGTTTAGGGTTTAGGGTTTAGGGTTTAGGGTTTAGGGTTTAGGGTTTAGGGTTTAGGGTTTAGGGTTTAGGGTTTAGGGTTTAGGGTTTAGGGTTTAGGGTTTAGGGTTTAGGGTTTAGGGTTTAGGGTTTAGGGTTTAGGGTTTAGGGTTTAGGGTTTAGGGTTTAGGGTTTAGGGTTTAGGGTTTAGGGTTTAGGGTTTAGGGTTTAGGGTTTAGGGTTTAGGGTTTAGGGTTTAGGGTTTAGGGTTTAGGGTTTAGGGTTTAGGGTTTAGGGTTTAGGGTTTAGGGTTTAGGGTTTAGGGTTTAGGGTTTAGGGTTTAGGGTTTAGGGTTTAGGGTTTAGGGTTTAGGGTTTAGGGTTTAGGGTTTTTAGGGTTTAGGGTTTAGGGTTTAGGGTTTAGGGTTTAGGTTTTAGGGTTTAGGGTTTAGGGTTTAGGGTTTAGGGTTTAGGGTTTAGGGTTTAGGGTTTAGGGTTTAGGGTTTAGGGTTTAGGGTTTAGGGTTTAGGGTTTAGGGTTTAGGGTTTAGGGTTTAGGGTTTAGGGTTTAGGGTTTAGGGTTTAGGGTTTAGGGTTTAGGGTTTAGGGTTTAGGGTTTAGGGTTTAGGGTTTAGGGTTTAGGGTTTAGGGTTTAGGGTTTTTAGGGTTTAGGGTTTAGGGTTTAGGGTTTAGGGTTTAGGGTTTAGGGTTTAGGGTTTAGGGTTTAGGGTTTAGGGTTTAGGGTTTAGGGTTTAGGGTTTAGGGTTTAGGGTTTAGGGTTTAGGGTTTAGGGTTTAGGGTTTAGGGTTTAGGGTTTAGGGTTTAGGGTTTAGGGTTTAGGGTTTAGGGTTTAGGGTTTAGGGTTTAGGGTTTAGGGTTTAGGGTTTAGGGTTTAGGGTTTAGGGTTTAGGGTTTAGGGTTTAGGGTTTAGGGTTTAGGGTTTAGGGTTTAGGGTTTAGGGTTTAGGGTTTAGGGTTTAGGGTTTAGGGTTTAGGGTTTAGGGTTTAGGGTTTAGGGTTTAGGGTTTAGGGTTTAGGGTTTAGGGTTTAGGGTTTAGGGTTTAGGGTTTAGGGTTTAGGGTTTAGGGTTTAGGGTTTAGGGTTTAGGGTTTAGGGTTTAGGGTTTAGGGTTTAGGGTTTAGGGTTTAGGGTTTAGGGTTTAGGGTTTAGGGTTTAGGGTTTAGGGTTTAGGGTTTAGGGTTTAGGGTTTAGGGTTTAGGGTTTAGGGTTTAGGGTTTAGGGTTTAGGGTTTAGGGTTTAGGGTTTAGGGTTTAGGGTTTAGGGTTTAGGGTTTAGGGTTTAGGGTTTAGGGTTTAGGGTTTAGGGTTTAGGGTTTAGGGTTTAGGGTTTAGGGTTTAGGGTTTAGGGTTTAGGGTTTAGGGTTTAGGGTTTAGGGTTTAGGGTTTAGGGTTTAGGGTTTAGGGTTTAGGGTTTAGGGTTTAGGGTTTAGGGTTTAGGGTTTAGGGTTTAGGGTTTAGGGTTTAGGGTTTAGGGTTTAGGGTTTAGGGTTTAGGGTTTAGGGTTTAGGGTTTAGGGTTTAGGGTTTAGGGTTTAGGGTTTAGGGTTTAGGGTTTAGGGTTTAGGGTTTAGGGTTTAGGGTTTAGGGTTTAGGGTTTAGGGTTTAGGGTTTAGGGTTTAGGGTTTAGGGTTTAGGGTTTAGGGTTTAGGGTTTAGGGTTTAGGGTTTAGGGTTTAGGGTTTAGGGTTTAGGGTTTAGGGTTTAGGGTTTAGGGTTTAGGGTTTAGGGTTTAGGGTTTAGGGTTTAGGGTTTAGGGTTTAGGGTTTAGGGTTTAGGGTTTAGGGTTTAGGGTTTAGGGTTTAGGGTTTAGGGTTTAGGGTTTAGGGTTTAGGGTTTAGGGTTTAGGGTTTAGGGTTTAGGGTTTAGGGTTTAGGGTTTAGGGTTTAGGGTTTAGGGTTTAGGGTTTAGGGTTTAGGGTTTAGGGTTTAGGGTTTAGGGTTTAGGGTTTAGGGTTTAGGGTTTAGGGTTTAGGGTTTAGGGTTTAGGGTTTAGGGTTTAGGGTTTAGGGTTTAGGGTTTAGGGTTTAGGGTTTAGGGTTTAGGGTTTAGGGTTTAGGGTTTAGGGTTTAGGGTTTAGGGTTTAGGGTTTAGGGTTTAGGGTTTAGGGTTTAGGGTTTAGGGTTTAGGGTTTAGGGTTTAGGGTTTAGGGTTTAGGGTTTAGGGTTTAGGGTTTAGGGTTTAGGGTTTAGGGTTTAGGGTTTAGGGTTTAGGGTTTAGGGTTTAGGGTTTAGGGTTTAGGGTTTAGGGTTTAGGGTTTAGGGTTTAGGGTTTAGGGTTTAGGGTTTAGGGTTTAGGGTTTAGGGTTTAGGGTTTAGGGTTTAGGGTTTAGGGTTTAGGGTTTAGGGTTTAGGGTTTAGGGTTTAGGGTTTAGGGTTTAGGGTTTAGGGTTTAGGGTTTAGGGTTTAGGGTTTAGGGTTTAGGGTTTAGGGTTTAGGGTTTAGGGTTTAGGGTTTAGGGTTTAGGGTTTAGGGTTTAGGGTTTAGGGTTTAGGGTTTAGGGTTTAGGGTTTAGGGTTTAGGGTTTAGGGTTTAGGGTTTAGGGTTTAGGGTTTAGGGTTTAGGGTTTAGGGTTTAGGGTTTAGGGTTTAGGGTTTAGGGTTTAGGGTTTAGGGTTTAGGGTTTAGGGTTTAGGGTTTAGGGTTTAGGGTTTAGGGTTTAGGGTTTAGGGTTTAGGGTTTAGGGTTTAGGGTTTAGGGTTTAGGGTTTAGGGTTTAGGGTTTAGGGTTTAGGGTTTAGGGTTTAGGGTTTAGGGTTTAGGGTTTAGGGTTTAGGGTTTAGGGTTTAGGGTTTAGGGTTTAGGGTTTAGGGTTTAGGGTTTAGGGTTTAGGGTTTAGGGTTTAGGGTTTAGGGTTTAGGGTTTAGGGTTTAGGGTTTAGGGTTTAGGGTTTAGGGTTTAGGGTTTAGGGTTTAGGGTTTAGGGTTTAGGGTTTAGGGTTTAGGGTTTAGGGTTTAGGGTTTAGGGTTTAGGGTTTAGGGTTTAGGGTTTAGGGTTTAGGGTTTAGGGTTTAGGGTTTAGGGTTTAGGGTTTAGGGTTTAGGGTTTAGGGTTTAGGGTTTAGGGTTTAGGGTTTAGGGTTTAGGGTTTAGGGTTTAGGGTTTAGGGTTTAGGGTTTAGGGTTTAGGGTTTAGGGTTTAGGGTTTAGGGTTTAGGGTTTAGGGTTTAGGGTTTAGGGTTTAGGGTTTAGGGTTTAGGGTTTAGGGTTTAGGGTTTAGGGTTTAGGGTTTAGGGTTTAGGGTTTAGGGTTTAGGGTTTAGGGTTTAGGGTTTAGGGTTTAGGGTTTAGGGTTTAGGGTTTAGGGTTTAGGGTTTAGGGTTTAGGGTTTAGGGTTTAGGGTTTAGGGTTTAGGGTTTAGGGTTTAGGGTTTAGGGTTTAGGGTTTAGGGTTTAGGGTTTAGGGTTTAGGGTTTAGGGTTTAGGGTTTAGGGTTTAGGGTTTAGGGTTTAGGGTTTAGGGTTTAGGGTTTAGGGTTTAGGGTTTAGGGTTTAGGGTTTAGGGTTTAGGGTTTAGGGTTTAGGGTTTAGGGTTTAGGGTTTAGGGTTTAGGGTTTAGGGTTTAGGGTTTAGGGTTTAGGGTTTAGGGTTTAGGGTTTAGGGTTTAGGGTTTAGGGTTTAGGGTTTAGGGTTTAGGGTTTAGGGTTTAGGGTTTAGGGTTTAGGGTTTAGGGTTTAGGGTTTAGGGTTTAGGGTTTAGGGTTTAGGGTTTAGGGTTTAGGGTTTAGGGTTTAGGGTTTAGGGTTTAGGGTTTAGGGTTTAGGGTTTAGGGTTTAGGGTTTAGGGTTTAGGGTTTAGGGGTTTAGGGTTTAGGGTTTAGGGTTTAGGGTTTAGGGTTTAGGGTTTAGGGTTTAGGGTTTAGGGTTTAGGGTTTAGGGTTTAGGGTTTAGGGTTTAGGGTTTAGGGTTTAGGGTTTAGGGTTTAGGGTTTAGGGTTTAGGGTTTAGGGTTTAGGGTTTAGGGTTTAGGGTTTAGGGTTTAGGGTTTAGGGTTTAGGGTTTAGGGTTTAGGGTTTAGGGTTTAGGGTTTAGGGTTTAGGGTTTAGGGTTTAGGGTTTAGGGTTTAGGGTTTAGGGTTTAGGGTTTAGGGTTTAGGGTTTAGGGTTTAGGGTTTAGGGTTTAGGGTTTAGGGTTTAGGGTTTAGGGTTTAGGGTTTAGGGTTTAGGGTTTAGGGTTTAGGGTTTAGGGTTTAGGGTTTAGGGTTTAGGGTTTAGGGTTTAGGGTTTAGGGTTTAGGGTTTAGGGTTTAGGGTTTAGGGTTTAGGGTTTAGGGTTTAGGGTTTAGGGTTTAGGGTTTAGGGTTTAGGGTTTAGGGTTTAGGGTTTAGGGTTTAGGGTTTAGGGTTTAGGGTTTAGGGTTTAGGGTTTAGGGTTTAGGGTTTAGGGTTTAGGGTTTAGGGTTTAGGGTTTAGGGTTTAGGGTTTAGGGTTTAGGGTTTAGGGTTTAGGGTTTAGGGTTTAGGGTTTAGGGTTTAGGGTTTAGGGTTTAGGGTTTAGGGTTTAGGGTTTAGGGTTTAGGGTTTAGGGTTTAGGGTTTAGGGTTTAGGGTTTAGGGTTTAGGGTTTAGGGTTTAGGGTTTAGGGTTTAGGGTTTAGGGTTTAGGGTTTAGGGTTTAGGGTTTAGGGTTTAGGGTTTAGGGTTTAGGGTTTAGGGTTTAGGGTTTAGGGTTTAGGGTTTAGGGTTTAGGGTTTAGGGTTTAGGGTTTAGGGTTTAGGGTTTAGGGTTTAGGGTTTAGGGTTTAGGGTTTAGGGTTTAGGGTTTAGGGTTTAGGGTTTAGGGTTTAGGGTTTAGGGTTTAGGGTTTAGGGTTTAGGGTTTAGGGTTTAGGGTTTAGGGTTTAGGGTTTAGGGTTTAGGGTTTAGGGTTTAGGGTTTAGGGTTTAGGGTTTAGGGTTTAGGGTTTAGGGTTTAGGGTTTAGGGTTTAGGGTTTAGGGTTTAGGGTTTAGGGTTTAGGGTTTAGGGTTTAGGGTTTAGGGTTTAGGGTTTAGGGTTTAGGGTTTAGGGTTTAGGGTTTAGGGTTTAGGGTTTAGGGTTTAGGGTTTAGGGTTTAGGGTTTAGGGTTTAGGGTTTAGGGTTTAGGGTTTAGGGTTTAGGGTTTAGGGTTTAGGGTTTAGGGTTTAGGGTTTAGGGTTTAGGGTTTAGGGTTTAGGGTTTAGGGTTTAGGGTTTAGGGTTTAGGGTTTAGGGTTTAGGGTTTAGGGTTTAGGGTTTAGGGTTTAGGGTTTAGGGTTTAGGGTTTAGGGTTTAGGGTTTAGGGTTTAGGGTTTAGGGTTTAGGGTTTAGGGTTTAGGGTTTAGGGTTTAGGGTTTAGGGTTTAGGGTTTAGGGTTTAGGGTTTAGGGTTTAGGGTTTAGGGTTTAGGGTTTAGGGTTTAGGGTTTAGGGTTTAGGGTTTAGGGTTTAGGGTTTAGGGTTTAGGGTTTAGGGTTTAGGGTTTAGGGTTTAGGGTTTAGGG